>JASPKZ010003886.1:3847500-4254724 GCA_030220185.1 Diploptera punctata | reverse complement strand
ATTTCTCTCTTTTTCTTTCTCTCTTTTTCTTTCTTTCTGTCCCTGCTCTTCTTTTCTTTCTTTCTTTCTTCATTTGACCTTTTCCTTGCATCCATTCATTCATTTTTTCCTTCGTGTTTTAAAGTCTCATAAATTTACGTTTTTCCACATTTAAATTTAGTCATTATTTCGCGAACTGAGAGTTTTTCTTTATCTTCAGTCACTTTTACTTTTTCGTTTAATGGCAATGATACATAAGTTTTAGCATCTTTATTCCGTAAATTCAGAACGCTACCTCCGAAAATTCGGTCTCAGAATTTGAATTAATTTAAGATTTCTCAGTGCAATGGTTATCTGTAAGACAGGTAAAGTATCTGTATTTCCAATATGGGTATGCAGTGAGGCCGAAAGAAAGTTTTAAGTACAGGTAGAATTCACCCGACGGCAGGAATCATTCCTTATTGTTTTCCGGCCTAACGGGAATTCAATGAAGTGGAAGCTAATTTATTTCTCTCTCTGTCTTTCCGCTTTATTTTTCAGGAATTGTGTAGAAATATACTTTCCTTTCCGCGTTGGACAGATTCCGTTTTATGGAACATAAATACACGTAAAATTACTATTATTTCGCCGAGACCAATACATTTGTTCACATTGAACATATTTCCGCATTATTCACGTTGCGGATTAAACAAGTTTTACTGTATACCTTTCTTAATTTAACCCAGTTTTTTCCTTCTCTCAATTTGTTACTTTTACAAAGAATTCACGTTTACTTTTCGCCCTCGATCCAGTAATTTGAACACAGAATATATAAATTAACTATACACAGTTACAACTAATATTATGTAACAAAATTATTTCCAATTTAATAACGAAATATATGAACAAGCAGATGGAATCCCAGTGGGATCTCCCATATCAGGTATATTAGCAGAAATATTTTCACAAGATTTGGGAAATAAACATTATGAAAAATTAATAAATAATGTTAATGTAAAACTAATGAAGACATGTTGATAACGTCATGATTATTTATAAGAATGAGGACTGAAAAGAAAAAGAAATCCTGCTAGAACTAAACAAAATGCATAATAAAATATAATTTGCAGAAGAGATAGATCTTAACAAAAACTATCTGGCCTTATCATACCGAAAAAAACACAAACAAAACTTTAAGTAAGTATTTACCAGAAGTCTACAAATAATATACTCGTCATTAATAATCAAATTTAGACATCCATACTAACAAAAAGTCAGCACATTCAATAGTTTAATTAACAGAATATTAAAATTATCCTTAAAAAAATATAACAAAGAATTGCAATATATTAAAAACATGACAAAAAGTAATAGTTTCAATAAACATATCATACTGTAGATAAACTTGTAAAATCAGAAAAAGAAGAAAAAATAGCGTACATAATATTGCACCGGCGCAACCACGCTCAATGCTACCAGAATTTGCAGCGGCGTAACCACGCTCAATGCTACCCAGAATTTGCACCGGCGTAACCACGCTCAATGCTACCAGAATTTGCACCGGCGCAACCACGCTCAATGCTACCAGAATTTGCACCGGCGCAACCACGCTCAATGCTACCAGAAATTGCACCGTATAGGTGCTGGATCAAACCGTTACAGTTGATAACTATTTTGATTGGAAAGCATAGATTGTTCAAATTGTGACATCTTTGCCCGGGCCCATAGAGGCAAAGAGAAATTCAACTTTCATTACTCAATTCTCCCAATACGTAATGTTTTCTGAATTATAAAATACAATCGTGGAAGCTTTGGGATAAAGGAACTAACACACGCTTGAGTAAGCTTTGGGAATTTGACTTAGACATCTGACTAATGCTAAGTAAAAGGAAAAAAAAAGTGATCCCGCAACAGGCCTCAGGAGGCCCTTGGGGTAGTAGGAGGTTAAGGCTCCCACTTTTTCTAGACAATCGGCACTTTATGTCAGCCGGGTTGTCAGCCCTGCGTGACGGCCGCCTTTACCCCAGAACAAGCGTCTGGTACTCATTTCCGTTAGAGGCTGAGTCGACCCCAGGGCCATAGTGCCGCCAGAGGGTTTGGGTCAGTTTAAAAATCCTGACCCCAACGGGACTTGAACCCTCGACCCTCCGGCTTGTAGCTCAGTGCCTTAACCACTACGCTACGGCACTGAATGAATAGGCATAAGTAAAAAGCACAACTAAAACTTTTAATGCGAGTCAAATTATAGTCAGATGTAATATAAAGATAAATAAATAAATATTCGCTTTACAAAGAAAATAAATCATAATAGATCATCTATACAAAAAGAAAATATGATAGAAATTAACATGCATACATACATTATCACTCACTCTAGTCCAGCCTCGGGTTGGGGGAAATACTGTCCCAGCGTCCCCACCCTGACTTACTGGACTAAACAAACATAATCAACTCTCCTGAGCTGTTCTAACCAGACTCCAACTGTGACTACGTAGATGATGATTCGATGTTACAAAACACAGCTATTTAAGAGAGTTCACAGGGAGAGGGGGAATGCGCAATAGCACAGGGTGCGCACTAGGAAAGGGAAAGGATAGATAGGAAAGCATTTGGCACTGTTCATAAAGATGACACTCGAGATGGAGACGCGATGACGTATAATTTTGCGCAGTAAGACGTAATTCCTGTATCGAAATGTCTATTTCGGTACAATATAACAAAACTCGAAAGAGAATCGGTTGATAATGAAACATGATTAACATGAACATACGCAGGCAATGAAACCACAAAACTAGCTAGAACTTTGAAAAAATAAAAATATAAACATAGCTTAAAGAACCGAAAACAAATTAAGCAACATAATATATAATGACATAGAAGAACAAAACAAATTTAATAACAAGGGAGTCTACAAACTAACATGTAAAGATAGCAGTATGCTTTATATAGTCAGGACAAGTAGAAACATTAACACAAGATACAAGGAACACCTCAAATATTTTATCTACGCGGGTGGTAAATCAACTAATGACAAACATATCATTAACGCTGGTCACCGAATGGACACAATAGAAAACTCTAACAATAGTTCGCGAAGAAAAAATTCCAGCAAAGAAAATGTATTGGAGGACCTTGAAGTTATAAAAGAAATAAAACAACGTCTTACTACTCAATGAAAACACTCCCCAGTCGTACAACCCATTACAAGAGATCGTTAAAAACAAGTCAGTTGCTACTAACGACACTTCAAGTCTACAACGTCGTAAACAACAACAACTTATCCTGCTGATGATGGAAGTTAACTTCCGAAAGGCCTCGATATAACATTTTTAGCACAATATTTTAACACAGTTGAGGACGACGGCACCTGCCAACAGGCATATATTTTAATTTTTATCTTATGACTGTCACCTCAACGGAATTTGATATGAATTTTATTAGTATTAATGTTGTGTTGTCTCGGAGGAGGCCCTGACATTGAGCTGATCACTCATTCGGGGAATCCCTCCATATCTTCGAATGATAAAATAAGTAGGTATATGTGTACGATCACAACGAAATCTCTTTCACTATACCGCACCGTATGACATCACTTCACTGCACGTTATATACTATCTTCACTTCTCGCAAATGGAGTTCCCAACCGCAGGAAATGAGGAGCTCCCGGATGTTAACATCTTTTAAAAGACATCTAAATTTATATTTACTCTAATCTTGACTTCATCATTATCCCTTGTATGGTACATGTATAAATTGGTATTTCACGTTTAATATATCATATTATTATTATTATTATTATTATTATTATTATTATTATTATTATTATTAATATTATATGTATCGTATAAAATGTAGCTTATACATGAAATTTACATTGCAATTTTAATATATTTTAGTTCTATAAATATAGTGTATCATTTTCTATGGACAGTTGGCAAAATAACCACGGAAGAGACTAGTGAAGTTCTTTGTGTGGAGTGTAGAGACTTAGGCATTACGACGGAATGAGGAATAGCGATTGGAGGCTTTTGAGATTGTATATGGAGAAGAATGGAACGTATAAAACGGACAGACAAAGTAAGAATAAAGATGTGGTAGACAGAGTGGGTGAAAGAAGAACAATGCTGGAACACATAAAGAAGGGGAAAATATATTGGATTGGTACTGGCTAAGAAGAAACTGCCCTAGAAGGAATGGTCAACGAAAAGAAAGTTAGAGGCAGAAATGGACATCAGATGATACAACAATATTAAAATAAATGGTTTGTATGCAGACACAAAAAGGAAAGCTGAGTTAAGGAAAGAGTGGAGAATGCCGAGTTTGCAGTGAAGGGACCTGCTCTTGGGCAGAACACCATGAATTAAATACAGTGTATATATAATCTATACTGTAAACATGTATTTGTAATTTGTCCTGGTTGAGTGGAAGAGGCGGCCTTATGGCCTTAACTCTGCCAGAATAAATAAAACTTTAATTATTATTATTACTACTATTAATAGTTTAAAATCTCTCTCACCCGAGAGGTCGTGCCACTGCAATGACCAGATAGCGTATGACATGAAAAAAAGTACCTATAAGTGAGAGGTTCTACCGAGTTAATGGAATGATAGCGTGACTTAAAAGTATTATTAAAACAAGAATTATATATTTAAAAACAAAGAATTTATATTTGTTTGACTAAGCAGCATAGTTTTTGTACATTTTTCTGTGTGCCGTAAGCAGGCTAGACAACTCATGAGACCAAAATATGCAAGGAATTTTATACGTCCTCAACGAAGCGGTACTAAGGGGAAAACCGCACAATTCTGAAATATAAAAAAGAACCTGGTTATTATGGACGGAAGTTTAGTAGCATAAGAAGAGAAAAAGCTAAGCTAAAGAGACATGAAGCGAAATGAAACATTCCAGAATCCCCTTTTTCCTCATCATGGAAAACAGAGGGTCTCGAATGTAAAAATGACAAGAAAATTTATGCTCGTCTTCCTTCCTCCAAATAGTATGGATTTTATATATACACGCAGCTTCTCTTTAAAGTCTGGAAGACGTGTCACTTCAAATCATTATTATCTCTTTCTCACTCGCTTCATTCAAAATATTAAACACATTCGTCCTTTTGTATTTATTCTGGAAGGAAAACATGACGTAAACAAAGCAATTCCCAAGAAGACACAGCATTCATATAAATTATCTCCCTCGATAGCGGTGTTATATAAATTCCGAGAAAATTACTTGCTCGGTTGATTGGTTGATCTATTTTTCGAAGGCTTAAATTGTAACGATAACTGAGAAATACACATTTTGGACAAATTGTTACGTATATTGTACAGCCTTTGAAAAAAATTGATGGCGCAACTCTTGATAGAGTTTTGAAGAGAGATTCACACCAGTATATTGTTACAAGTTCATCCTCGTTTGAGTATAAGCGGACGGCGCAAGTCTCTCTTCATGCACTATTCGTATCGTTCGCTTCAGTGGATCAGTCGGTAAGATGCTCTTTTTCCGACGACGCGGACACACGTTCGATTCTGGTCAGGTAGATTTTTTTTATAATGTCGTTAATTTTCATAATGCCTACATCTTACCAAGCTTCGTTATATAAATACATACTATATATATATATATATATATATATATATATATATATATATATGGAAATATCCCCAGTCGGGACAGGCTCCTGGGTGAGATTTGTTCGGGGGTTTTTCTCACCTGTAAGATAAATGTCAAGAAGATTAGGGCCCAACGGTCCCTGAAAATCATCCGGCCATCATCATCATCATCCTTATAATTATCATCATCATTCTTCACCGGTGTGGAAAGAAACGGGAAGTTACCACACCTACAGTTCCCTAGTAAAGCTGCAAAGCAAAGCATGAAAATGCTATGATTTCAACGAAATACCTGCTCTCGCACAAATTACTATAGAATGAAATATATGGAAATAAATAAATTAAAGAAAAGAGCTTTATATATATATATATATATATATATATATATATATATATATATACATGGTGAGGTTTTTATCGGGGTTTTTCCTCACCTGTAAGACAAATGTCAGGAAAACTTTAAGGCACAAACGGTCCCCGAAATCATATGGCCATCATCATCATCCTTATCATTATATTCTTCTTCATCATCATCATCATCATCATCATCATCCTTCATCGGTGTGGAAAGCAACGGGAAGCTACCACACCTACAATTCCCTAGTAAAGCTGCAAGCATAGCATGAAAATGCTATGATTGCAGGACCTGCCTTCGGGCAGAATTACTATGGTTGGATATATATATATATATATATATATATATATATATATAAATTAATAACGATTGTAACGTCTCATAACACATGACATAATAAAATTATTTCCACTACCAATATAAAATGCGTCTGATTAATTTAAATTAATATCTAGTCTCATTATATGAGTAAGTCCTGAAGTACTGCATCACTTCATACAGACAATTTCTAGGAGAGATGGTTGTACTCTAGTGTAGGGAGCTTCTGTTTCCCGTGCATGAGGTCGCGTGTTCGATCTTGCTGTCATGCATTTTTTTATCCCTCGTCCTTATTTCAATTAATTTTCTTTCCTTTGTTTCATTTCCTTTGCTTTGTTTTTATTTTCAGTATTTACCGCACTACTTGTTTACACGAAATTATTTTCCATTGCGCGACACACAACAAAATAGAAGGGATTTAGTTTCTCAAATAGTTGTCTACTTGTGAACCAAATAGCTGATCTCTAATCATGAGCAGTGGCTTCGTTCTGAGACTTGAAAATTATCTGTGTGCCATCACAAAGGCTGTACATTAATTATAATGAAAGTTAATAAATAAGGTAAAAGTGTCTCTCATATCGGCGATTAACCCATTGGAGACTTTTAACGAGTCTCCCTCGTGAGCAGGTAGAAAGTCCAAACAGCCCCACAACGAGGTAGACTCGTTGTTGTGTTATAACCCGCACTGTAAGACGTTAGGTTTCTTTAGTGGTTTACATTTTCGGTTCACCATCAGTAAAATGTGTTGTATGTTTATGTAAAGTAAATATGTATAGGCCTAGTGTATTGTATAGTTTATTTTAGTTATTATTTATAGAATAGTAGACTATAGTTGTAGGCATTTATTACGGTAAAATATAAGTGAATATAAATTCAGTGCTTATTTGTTAAAATTCATAGTTTTAAAATTAATTTTTTTTCTTGCAATATGTGCGTAAATAGGAGAGAACGTATTGCTTTTGAGAAACTAAGTGAAGTAGTGGATGAAATATTATGTGACAGTGATTGTATTGAATTATTATGGAACGAAGATTCGGACGATGAAATAATATACAGTGACAACGTAACCGTGCATGCTACTGATGGTAGAAATATTAGGTGAGTTTCGTCCAGTTTTTATCTATAGTATTTTATAATTTACAGGTCGATATATAACTATGATAATTAAAGAATATACGAAGAACTTTTCCTGATTTTATAATGTATAGGTCTATGCTTATTTTATTTCATATATTTATTTTTATTATGTACAGTATTATATTGCGTTTGTTATTTTTTTCGGTCTTGTTTGAACATATGATTTGTGTTTACTTTCAAGGCAATGTCCGAGAACTTTTACAAAAAGATGGTTTCTGAATTGTTTGTCAACTTTCACAGCCTTGAAAATAAACAAAACATAACGGTTTACAATGCACAAAAGAGGGTAGCAGGTAGGCCACATTCCTTTGCTATTCGTAAAAGTACAAGATACTAAAAGAAATTCAGGGGTAAACAAAATATCTGAAATCATAAGTGATAGAACAGAGTATGTGTATTTAAAGTCCAGCGTAGCCGGAGTAGCGGCGCGGAGATATAAATGGGTTCCCAGTGAACATGCTAGGCACTTTAAACGTGTCTCCAATGGGTTAAACAACGTGAACCAAAAGCAATTCATGTCTGTAAACCTTAATGAATACCTAAAATTATTTTATTACTTACTAGCTAATACCCGGCGCGCGCTGCTACACCTAAATAAATGATAATGTGTTTTTACGTTTAGTTGAATAAGTAAAAGGAAAAATCATTTTTAATTTGCTTTCTTCCTTAATAGCAGCTAAAGCAACAATAAATTAATTAATTCTATTTCCAAATTACCTATCATACAATCCAAATAGTAAATAAAATTTCACCTTTCAAGATTTAATATTCAAGCAATCGCTATACGTAAAGCCATATCGAATTATTTTTAGAACAACGCAACGTGCCGATTACCCAGCGTTGCCCGGGAATCTACGTATCCCGATGTACTTAGCATAAATGAGCTGAAACACAAAATTCGTTATAAAAGAATACCCTCTGTGCGCTGCTACGCTTGCTGGGTATCTACTTATCCCGATCTTCCTGGTATCAATGAAAGACAAAAATGGTCATTATGAGTTATCCGTAAAAGATACACATATGCCGTCGCGGACTTTTTTGTAAAGTTTTTTGAGATATTCGATTCTGTATACATTAATTTGGTGTATTTGTTATTGTTTAGGCAGCGTAAGCCATTTAAGCGTCAAAATAGGGACATTATTTCATGTTTTTCACTACAAAGTGTGATTTTTAGGGGTTGAAGAGGTTGAGTATTTCAATTATCTTATAGCCTATGTTCATCCCGGGAGTCTCTTGAACATTTTGCAAAAAAAACCATCACAATCGTATCAACGGTATGGCCGCGCATAAAGTACGAACGAACAAGCAAACAAACATTTATTTTTATATATTAGAAGATTAGATAATAGAAATGTACATCAAAATTAGCTAACGCTACCTGATACAAATATATTTTCTGAGCATTGATCCCAAAATTATCCTACAAATAAATATTTTTAGGAATACAGTTTCTCACAAATTAATTAATTAATTAATTGCAGTACAGTAAAATAATATTCCATACCATTCTATTAACGCATTTTAACCGCTCACAATATTGGCACTTTTACGTGCCACACGCCAACCGTACCTTACAGTGACACGATCTGTCGGGAGTGGGATTTTAACTATGAATCATACATATAGTTTTCTGATCACACAAGGACATGGAGAACCTGCTCGAATGAGAGATCACTTCAATGTCAGGGACTCCCTCGACGCAACCATTCAAATGAAACACACCATCCATACACAAATTCATACTAAACATGGCGAATATAATAGTCATGATCATGTTGGCCAAATGATGTTTGGGGACCGTTTGAGTCTTAAAATGTCCTGACATTTATCTTCCAGGTGAGGAAAAACCCCAGGAAACTTCTCCCGATCGGGAGCAGTGAACAAAAATAATATATATATATATATATATATATATATATATATCGATGTTATAATTAAATTTTTGACATTGAGCAAGCTTAATACGACATAAGAAAAATAAATTCATGGATGGGATTTGAATCCGGACCTCTGGATTGATACTGCAGTGCGCTACCAGTTACGCTACCAAGTTAATCAAGTACAAACATTTAAAGAAAAATAAATGTTTGTGCTAGATTTGTTTGGTAGCGTAATTGGTAGCGCACTGGGGTATCAATTCAGAGGTCCTGGTTCACATTCCGTCCAAGCATTTATTTTTCTTATCAAGTCATATATATATATATTTATATATATATATAATTTATCACAATGCATGCTTTCAGAAAACAATTTTGAATGATATTAAAACATTTCCTTTTTTTTGGGAATATAAAACAATATGAAAGCTCTATCATGTTTCTGTCTATATGAATACGAACATTCCTTTTACCGTATTCAGGCTATCATACATGTTCTATTTATGAAGAAATTTGGTACTAAATTATACTTCACATCGCTAGAAATATTAATCTGTCGGCCGTCATGCTGGAAATCAAGTCAATACTTTATTCTTAATTTGTTAAAAGTTAAATGTTTATCTTGACTCGAATCTAAGCAGGAATATCAAAGTGAAGCAAATATAAAAAAACAGACCCTATATATTTTAAATAATGCATTTCTTAAATATAATAAAAATATTCTTCCTACTGATCTCAAAATAATGCTAATACAAACACCCATGATGCCGCATTTTGATTATAGTGGCATGTTATTGACGGATATTAATGGTTTACTAGCACATACATTATAGCATATTAATAATATGTGTTTAAGATATACTCCAATATATTATGTAAATGTGACCATATTTCTTCATACTTCTCTAGTTCATGGATCACCAATTGGATTTCATGGAGATCCATTTTCAAAGTAGTAAATTCAGTCGAGGTCTGGAACCACAGTTGATTAAACATACGAAGCTTTTTATTAAGTTATTAATATTATAAGGACATTATTTAGATTATGTTATGGATATGAATTGCAAAAATTAAAACAAGGCACATGGTAAATACTAAAGGATACAGCACGGTAGTATACAATTATTAATTCTAATAATTATTAATACGTTTATGATAAACTTAACATATGGTCTGAGTAATATTTAAATATCTTACCTCAAAATTTCGTGTTTTTCACGATACCAGGTTTCAAACGGAATCCCGTTCATCTTCAGTCAAATCTCTGACCATAAGCAGAACTGCCAACCGAGCCAACAATAATAATATCATGAGATTACATTTAGTATATCTGGTTGTATTAGATGTTTACCGGTTTTAAAAATTTGTATTAATTCGATATTTAACCGGTACGCAAACCAAAGCTCCAGGGTCAGGATCCGGACCGCGGTACGCCAAATGGTGACCCCTGCTCTAGTTGGTCCATCTCCATGATCGTAGATAAATATATTTCCTTGCTCTGCTATTCAAAGTTGTACACACCTCTACAGGGTGTTTCAGAATAAGTATTACAGATTTCTAGGGGTTGTAGAAGAGACTTAGTAGATAAAGTTTTGATAAGGAACCCATGTTCGGAAACATACCATTTCGATGTAAATAGATTGTACTGTCAAAATGTGTTCTGACAGTCTCATACCAGCACATGTAAAATATATAAATATTTTATCATCATCATTATTTTCACTTCAATGTATAGGCACTGAATTGCCTGTTCTGCCTTCAAGTACTTTCCAATCATCTTATTCTATGTCTACCCATTGATCTGTTTCCACTAACTTTATACCTCAATATTTGTTAAGTTAATCTTGTAGATTGCATTCTTTCTAAATATTCATTCCACTGTTGTTTTAATCCACCATTCAATTTAAAATATACTCTTGTATTTCTTCACTTTATATAAATATTTAAAAAATGAAACTACCTGCTTCAAAATGTTTACGTCTTCTTGTAAATCAGATTACATGGAGATGATGTACAAATGTCACACTTTGACGAAATGGGAACTACTTAGTTTTACAAGACATTAATTAAAGAGATGCGGTAGACATTACAGAAGTGGAATTTATGTCTTCCAGCACATCAAAACATTTCCGCCTTCTCTCAGGATGTTCTTAGAAGGTTAGTTTCATCAAAGCAGAATATAATGGAAGTTACTAATGCAAATTTGCTCTTACTCTCAGAGTCGCATTAACATACGTCACATAATGGACTCACTATTTAAATCTTATTAGTTTCACATTTTATAGCATCTTTAATAAGACACATTGAGCATTTTTATTTCAGAAGAGTCGGCCGCGGTGGACTAGTGTTTATGCTCCTTGCCTCTGCTCCCGAGGGTCGCGGGTTCAAACCCGGCCGGGGTCCATGGGTTTTTTTAGGATGGAAAAATCCAAGGAGCAAGTCCTCCGGGAGGGGCTTTAAGCCGTGGGTCCCGAGTCTGAAGATTTTCAGGCTCGTAAAAAATCCTTAAGCCTGAATGAAAAGGCCTCTAAGCAAAATTTACCGAATTTTTCCGTCCTAGTACTTCCTTGGTTTCCTAGATGTCAGTATGAGACGGAACGCTGACCACGAGCCACTCAAAATGACATCTACACGAAAACAAGTGTAACTAAATTAGTATGGTTCAAATTCTTCCCTGTAGGGGGAGAGCGCCTAAATCTCTGTAAAGGGAAAACATGGGCTTACAAAAAAATTTCAGAAGCAGTCAATTAACTGATGTTATATGGAGCATATATGTCCACCGCTGTGGTCTCGAGGTAGCGTGCTGCCTTGTCACGCAGCGGGCTCGGGTTTGATTCCCGGTCGGGACAGGCTCCTGGGTGAGGTTTTCTTGGGGTTTTTCCTCACCTGTAAGACAATTGTCAGGAAGCTTAGGGCCCAACGGTCACCGAAAATCATCCGGCCATCATCATCCTTATCATTATTATCATCATCCTTCACCGGTGTGGAAAGCAACGGGAAACTACCACACCTATAACTCCCTAGTAAGGCTGCAAAGCATAGTATGAAAGTGCTATGACTGCAGTGAAAGACCTGCCCTCGGGCAGAATTACTATGGATGGTTGGATATGGAGCATTACACTAACTACCTAAGTAACAAACTCACTGGCATTATCGAATACGTAGGTTCACTCTCCACTCATCTACTGAGCTAATGTTTTCGAATCATCCCCTGTATTACCTACTTCCCTCAAATCATGCTTAATATTATTTTCCAACCTCATTCTTGGTCTACCAAGTGGACGTTTTCCCTCTAGTTTATTTCCAAGAAGCTTTCATGCCCTTATTTCATTCACCATTCGTGCTATATGTTCTGCCCATGGCAAATGGAACATTATGCAGACTACTTAACTCATGTCGCAAATGGTAAGTCAATGACCAATCACGTTTCAATGAATTTTGTTTTACAACCAATGACAGTCGTGTTTCACCTCGCTCTTTATCGCTTTCTCTTTATCAGCTCCTGCTTTTGCGATAAAGAAAGCTACTCTTTTTTAATATCCTGTTCAGGCCAGAGCATTTTTTTTCTCCAACAAATACATTGAATATAGCAAATAATGAACAGATTCCGTGATTTTACTAAGTTGTTTACTAACAATATGAATAATCTATAATGTTGATTATAATATACAGTTTGATGTGTTTCACTATTTCTCCACTAGGGTGATTCTTACAATATTGCGATCCTATTAGGCAATAAATAATATGATAAAGTTGCAGTGAATATGCATTACCTCACATTTCTGATTTGTTTTCAAATATCGCCGTTTACATTAAATATATAAATATTATAAAATACTGATAAATATATTTATATATGATTTGTGAGTAAACAGCTTAATTTTATTCGTTAAATAGTCCTAAAAAATGCCACTCCTGATTTCCAAATCCTCTAGATAAATTCACTCGTGACATTACTTATAATTAACATTTAGACCTGCGATATTAAATTAATTCATTCATAATCATATAAATACTAAAAACAGTCCAATTCTTGATAATATTTAAAAAAAATAAATCTTAAATAACAGATTTTCGATATCATCAAGTGAGTATAACAACTATATAAAATAGTATATAAATGAATTACATATTATTAAAAATTACGAAATTGTACAATGTTAAGTAGCCCAGCGTGCTAGGCACATTGCCTTGGTGCAGAGCTAAGACTTATTCCCCAAATGATAATTCATGATTGAACCCGGTTCATCCCTCGCGGGGACATGGATGCTTACCTAGTTTAAAGTTTCTTAATCAGAAGAAATTTCACGCTTATTTCCCTATCAAAAAAAGGACACGTGGTTAGTACATCGCCTCGAGGAGGTATCTGGAAGGAAACTAAGTTACTACTCGGATAGATGAAGGTCGCCCTCCATGGTATCTTTACCTTGTCGTGGTGGAGTGGCTTGTGTGCTTAAATGATCCTGAGAGCTATGCCGGCAGTAGCATTGCTGCCGATAGGGTTACCCATGCCGGAATGGTCGAAGGTGATAAGCCAGACGAAAAAAGTACCTTGGGCGAAAGAGTGACGATCTTTCACCGTAAAAATACAACCGTCAAGAAATGCGGACATGGGTTCAACTGGGGTAAAACTTTCCGGAGGTCAAATAGTCCCCCATTCGGTTCTCCGGGCGGGGACTACTTCAGGGAACCCATTCCAAAGGCTCAAACACAGGGACATGTTCCTAGGAACATGGAATGTTAGGACTTTATACAATAGCGGGGCATTAGAGATATTAACGCGGGAATTAGATAAATCGCCCTTGGATATAGTCGCTTTACAGGAAGTTAGGTGGCCAGGAGAAGGTAGTCAGGAATCAGGAAGCTTTGCATTATACTACGGGGGTGCAGAAATACCTGCATTTGGAACGGGTTTTTTAGTCAGAAGGAGGATCCTATCCGCTATCCGAGATATTAAGTTTGTTAGTGACAGGATATCATACATAATTCTAAAGGGTAAACGACATGATTTTATAATTGTAAATGTACATGCCCCCACAGAAGATAAAGATGACAAGATCAAGGATGAGTTCTATGAAGAATTAGAATGCTTATTTGATAGCCTTTCACGATACCATATGAAAATTGTCTTAGGAGATTTTCATGTAAAAGTGGGGCGGGAAGATATATTCAAACCAACAATAGGCAAATTCAGTCTTCATGAAGATAGTAACGACAACGGGGTTAGATTAGTCACATTTGCCACATCGAATAATCTCATTGTTAAGAGCACAACATTTCAGCATAAGGATATTCATAAATACACCTGGACGTCCCCAGATGGAGAAACTCGGAACCAGATAGATCATGTATTAGTGGATAAACGCTGGCACAGTAGCATCATCGATGTTAGATCAGTTAGAGGGACAGACTGCAATTCGAATCATCATCTAGTCAGAGTGAAAATCAGACAACGGCTATCGCTTATGAGAAGAACAAACGCTAAAGATGATTCTGTAAAATATGAATTAAAAAACTTGAAAAATGATGAAATGCGGCAAGAATACCAAATCAAAATTGCTAATAGATTTGAAGTACTGGAATCTTCAGATGACAATGTGGCAAACGAAGAAGAAACTGATATAAATAAAGAATGGGAGGCTATAAGAGATACTATTAAATTGTCAGCATCAGAAAGCATTGGTTGTTTAAAAAAGAGGCAAAACAAGAAATGGTTACACGAGCCAAATGAGGTAAATTTAGAGCAATTGGGTAGTATTAGACGGGAAACCACCAAGTTACTAAAGAGTAAAAAGAGGGAATATTTGAGAGAGAAGATTAATGATCTTGAAATGAATGCAAAAAAAGGAACATTAGAGAATTATATCAGGGAATTAGTATAGAGAAGAAAGGGTTTCAGGCTAGAACAAACATAATTCGGAATGAAAATGGGGATATGATTGCAGATTCTAGGAGTATATTAAATAGATGGAAAAGTTACTTTAATCAGCTATTAAATGTACATACAGAACAGGACATTGAGGAGGATAATTTACAGACAGCAGAAATGCTAGTTGCAGAACCAAATGCATTAGAGGTTGAAATGGCAATTGAAAAATTGAAGATGTATAAAGCATCAGGTTCAGATGAGATCCCAGCAGAACTGATAAAATCAGGGGGAGAAAAATTGATGGACAAGATACGCTGGTTGCTTATTATGATTTGGGAAAAAGAAGCTCTTCCAGATGAATGGAAGGAATCAATTATCATACCAATTTATAAGAAAGGAGATAAAACTGATTGCAACAACTACAGGGGCATCTCATTACTTTCAACTTCGTATAAAATTCTAACAAATATATTAGTAAACAGACTTACTCCCTATATTGATGACATTCTAGGAGATCAATGTGCATTTAGAAGAAACAGGTCTACAACAGATCAGATTTTTAGTATAAGACAGATTTTAGAAAATAAATGGGAATATAATGGTACTGTACATCAACTATATGTAGACTTCAAAAAAAGCATATGATTCAATTAAGAGGGAGAAGTTATATAGTATCCTGCTGGAGTTCAGAATTCCTAAAAATTAGTTAGACTTACATGAATGTGTCTAAATGGCACAAAGAGTAGGGTGCGTGTAGGCAAACAGTTTTCGGACACTTTTGAAATCCAGAATGGGTTGAAGCAAGGAGATGCACTATCTCCTCTACTATTTAATTTTGTACTAGAGCATGTCATTAAATCTTTGGAGAATGAGAAAGGCTTACAACTCAATGGTATTAATAAGTTGTTAGTTTATGCTGATGATGTAGTATTATTGGCCGATAGCGAGGAGATACTAAAGGACAACACGCACACACTATTGATTAACACTAAGAAATTAGGATTGGAAGTAAATATCAATAAAACTAAATATATGGTCACACGTAGAAATTCATTATATAATGGAAATGGACAGCTAATGACAACTGAGAGAAATTTTGAGGAAGTGGCTGAATTCAAATACCTAGGAACAATAATCACAAATAGGAATGAGATGCACAAAGAAATTAAGCATAGGCTCAATTCTGGAAATGCATGCCATTATGCATTGCAGAGACTCTTGATGTCCCAACTCCTTTCAAAAAACGTTAAGCTGAAAATATATAAAACTATTATTCTACCAGTTATATTATATGGTGCGAAACATGGAATCTTACTTTAAGGGAGGAAAGGAGATTACAAGTATTTGAGAATAAAGTACTTAGGAAAATTTTTGGACCAAAGAGAGAAGAACAGACAGGTGAATGGAGAAGACTACATAACAATGTTATAGGAAGCCAGATATAATAAGAACAGTTAAATCTCGTAGACTGCGATGGGCAGGACATGTTGCACGTATGGGGAATGAAAGACTTGCATGGAAAATTCTTGTAGGAAAGCCAGAAGGAAAACGCCCAGTTGGTAGACCAAGAATGAGGTGGGAGAACAACATTAACTATGATTTGAGGGAAGTAGATTATACAGGGAATGATTGGAAAGCATTAGGTCAGGATAGGGATGTACGGAGAGCTTATGTCCGCGCGGCCATGAACCTACGGGTTCGATAGTGCCAGTGAGTAAGTAAGTAATTATAGATGAAGGTCGATTAAACTTTACTCAGAGGTATTTTAATTCAGACATAAGGTTCTTTTACGGGCCTGAAGTTCTTGAGACTTGGCTCCCACGACTTCTAGTCCTTCCCGAAGGACTTGTCCCCATCCTAAAAATTCCAACGACCCCGGCCGAGTTTCAACTAGCGATCTCCGGGACTAGAGACAAGAACATAACTATCTGACCACCGTGCCAGACGTCTAACCCAATGGTTGAATACAATTTCTGATGGAATTTCAGCCAGTATAGGATCGTTGCTCACCCATAATCGTGACGAATTTTTATGGAGTAAGTACCGGCTCTAGGTTGAGAAAACCATCTAAGCCTGGGGATTCGACATGCTGACTACATGTCACCCCTATTCTGCCTGCATGTTTATTAAATTCTGTAAATGGTACATGTAAATGTAAGGTCAGCAGGCGGTTGGTAGGACAATTACCTTCTAGTATTAGTGATCACAAGTAATAAGATTGATATTAGGTAACCACATTTTAGCCGGGAGAATTTACAATTAAATGAAATACCAAGAAACGAATATCTTTATATCTTAGAGAGTATTAAGATTTATGGGTTCCAACGTCTTCAGATTACGCTAAAAGTTTCTTGTTTCTGACTTCTTCACAGTACGCGGAATGCTTGGGAGTTTCTTGTTTCCAACTTCTTCACAGTACGCGGAATGCTTGGGAGTTTCTTGTTTCCACTTTCTTCACAGTACACAGAAAGCTTGGTAGTTTCTTGTTTCTAATTTCTTCATAGAGCGCGAAAAGCCTGTGAGTTTCTTGCTTCCAATTTCTTCAAAGTACGCGGAAAGCTTGAGAGCTTTTTGTTTCCAATTTATTCACAGTACGCAGAAAGCTTGGTAGATGATCAGCAGTGCACGTAACTCATTTTAGCCATTTTTCTACTTAACTTATTTTCTTTGATCACACAAACACCCAAAAAAATACATACTTAAAATATGTATGTAATGTATAAATAAATATAGTAATATCTTACTTACTTACTCACTGACACTATCGAACCCGTAGGTTCATGGCCGCACGGACATAAGCTCTCCATACATCCCTATCCTGAGCCAATGCTTTCCAATCATTCCCTGTATAATCTACTTCCCTCAAATCATAGTTAATGTTGTTCTCCCACCTCATTCTTGGTCTACCAACTGGGCGTTTTCCTTCTGGCTTTCCTACAAGAAGTTTCCATGCACGTCTTTCATTCCCCATACGCGCAACATGTCCTGCCCATCGCAGTCTACGTGACTTAACTGTTCTTATTATATCTGGCTTCCTATAAAGACCATGTAGTTCATTGTTATGTAGTCTTCTCCATTCACCTGTCTGTTCATCTCTCTTTGGTCCAAAAATTTTCCTAAGAACTTTATTCTCAAATACTCGTAATCTCCTTTCCTCCCTTAAAGTAAGAGTCCATGTTTCGCACCCATATAATATAACTGGTAGAATAATAGTTTTATATATTTTCAGCTTAACGTTTTTTGAAAGGAGTTGGGACATCAAAAGTCTCTGCAATGCATAATAGCATGCATTTCCAGAATTGAGCCTATGTTTAATTTCGTTGTGCATCTCATTCCTATTTGTGATTATTGTTCCTAGGTATTTGAATTCAGCCAATTCCTCAAAATTTCCTTCATTTGTCATTAGCTGTCCATTTCCATTATATAATGTATTTCTACGTGTGACCATATATTTAGTTTTACTGATATTTACTTCCAGTCCTAATTTCTTAGTGTTACTCAATAGTGTGTGCGTGTTGGCCTTTAGTATCTCCTCGCTATCGGCCAGTAGTACAACATCATCAGCATAAACTAACAGCTTATTAATACCATTCAGTTGTAAGCCTTCCTCATTCTCTAAAGATTTAATGGCATGCTCTAGTACAAAATTAAATAGTAGAGGAGATAGTGCATCTCCTTGCTTCAATCCATTCTGGATTTCAAAAGTGTCTGAAAACTGTTTGCCTACACGCACCCTACTCGTTGAGCCATTTAGACACATTCGTATAAGTCTAACTAACTTTTTAGGAATTCCGAACTCCAGCAGGATACTATATAACTTCTCCCTCTTAATTGAATCATATGCTTTTTGGAAGTCTACGTATAGTTGATGTACAGTACCATTATATTCCCATTTCTTTTCTAAAATCTGTCTTATACTAAAAATCTGATCTGTTGTAGACCTGTTTCTTCTAAATGCACATTGATGATCTCCTAGAATGTCATCAATATAGGGAGTAAGTCTGCTTACTAATATATTTGTTAGAATTTTGTACGAAGTTGAAAGTAATGAGATGCCCCTATAGTTGTTGCAATGAGTTTTATCTCCTTTCTTATAAATTGGTACGATAATTGATTCCTTCCATTCATCTGGAAGAGCTTCTTTTTCCCAAATCATACTAAGCAAACAGCGTATCTTGTCCATCAATTTTTCTCCCCCTGATTTTATCAGTTCTGCTGGGATCTCATCTGAACCTGATGCTTTATACATCTTCAATTTTTCAATTGCAATTTCAACCTCTAATGCACTTGGCTCTGCGACTAGCATTTCTGCTGTCTGTAACTTATCCTCCTCAATGTCCTGTTCTGTATGTACATTTAATAGCTGATTAAAATAAGTTTTCCATCTATTTAATATACTCTTGGAATCTGCAATCATATCCCCATTTTCATTCCGAATTATGTTTGTTCTAGCCTGAAACCCTTTCTTCTCTATACTAATTCCCTGATATAATTCTCTAATGTTCCTATTTTTTGCATTCATTTCAAGATCATTAATCTTCTCTCTCAAATATTCCCTCTTTTTACTCTTTAGTAACTTGGTGGTTTCACGTCTAACACTACACAATTGCTCTAAATTTACCTCATTTGGCTCGTGTAACCATTTCATTTTTGCTAGCTTTCTTTTCTTTACAATGTCGGCACATTCCTCATCAAACCATTTCTTGTTTTGCCTCTTTTTTAAACAACCAATGCTTTCTGATGCTGACAATTTAATAGTATCTCTTATAGCCTCCCATTCTTTATTTATATCTGTTTCTTCTTCGTTTGCCACATTGTCATCTGAAGATTCCAGTACTTCAAATCTAATAGCAATTTTGATTTGGTATTCTTGCCGCATTTCATCATTTTTCAAGTTTTTTAATTCATATTTTACAGAATCATATTTAGCGTTTGTTCCTCTCATAAGCGATAGCCGTTGTCTGATTTTCACCCTGACCAGATGATGATCTGAATTGCAGTCTGTCCCTCTAACTGATCTAACATCAATGATACTACTGTGCCAGCGTTTATCCACTAATACATGATCTATCTGGTTCCGAGTTTCTCCATCTGGGGACGTCCAGGTGTATTTATGAATATCCTTATGCTGAAATGTTGTGCTCTTAACAATCAGATTCTTTGATGTGGCAAATGTGACTAATCTAACCCCGTTGTCGTTACTATCTTCATGAAGACTGAATTTGCCTATTGTTGGTTTGAATATATCTTCCTGCCCCACTTTTGCATTAAAATCTCCTAAGACAATTTTCATATGATATCGTGAAAGGCTATCAAATAAGCATTCTAATTCTTCATAGAACTCATCCTTGATCTTGTCATCTTTATCTTCTGTGGGGGCATGTACATTTACAATTATAAAATCATGTCGTTTACCCTTTAGAATTATGTATGATATCCTATCACTAACAAACTTAATATCTCGGATAGCGGATAGGATCCTCCTTCTGACTAAAAAACCCGTTCCAAATGCAGGTCTTTCTGCACCCCCATAGTATAATGCAAAGCTTCCTGATTCCTGACTACCTTCTCCTGGCCACCTAACTTCCTGTAAAGCGACTATATCCAGGGGCGATTTATCTAATTCCCGCGTTAATATCTCTAGTGCCCCGCTATTGTATAAAGTCCTAACATTCCATGTTCCTAGGAACATGTCCCTGTGTTTGAGCCTTTGGCATGGGTTCCCTGAAGTAGTCCCCGCCCGGAGAACCGAATGGGGGACTATTTGACCTCCGGAAAATTTTACCCCAGTAGAACCCATGTCCGCATTTCTTGACGGTTGTATTTTTACGGTGAAAGATCGTCACTCTTTCGACCAAGGTACTTATTTCGTCTGGCTTATCACCTTCGACCAGTCCGGCATGGGTAACCCTATCGGCAGCAATGCTACCGCCGGCATAGCTCTCAGGATCATTTAAGCACACAAGCCACTCCACCACGACAAGGTAAAGATACCATGGAGGGAGTAATATCTTATAAGAGTAAACAAATACCCAACTGCACGGCATATATTACGGGGGTGGTTGTTTTAATTAGTTTTTACAGTTTTATTAAGTACAGATGCACGTATTTGATTGATTTAATGTTGATTGATCCCCGTTCGTCCTGCTGCAGGACATCGGTGTTTTCCTAGTGGGAAGTTTCGTAACCAGACGAATTTAGTTAAGCTTATTTCCCTACAGATATAAGTGAGGGACATGTGGTTAGTACATCGCCTCGAGACGACATCTAGTAAGAAACTAAGCCATTGCTCGGATGGATGTAGGTCGGTTAATTTTTACTCAGAGGTATATTTATTTAGACTTAATATTCTTTTACGAGCCCGAAAATATTCAGACTGGAGTCCACGGCTTAAAGTCCCTCTGGCAAGACTTGTCCCTAGGATTTTTCCATCCTAAAAAATCCATCGATCCCGGCCGAGTTTGTACCCACGACCCTCGGGACTAGAAATAAGGAACATAACCACAATTAGACTGCAGTCAACATATGGATATATAAAGTGAAAAATTAATTTGCAGAAGTATTTAATATTATTTATCAGGTATTTTTCAGTTCTTAATATCCCATTCAACTAGGTCTATTTTTCCCCTAATAATAGAATTTTAATCTTGTGGAGTGTCTTTTAATAAACAGCAGTTTAATCAATCGGGGGGGAAGTGCTAGCTAGTAACTTACAATATAGATAAGATTTTTCTCCTTGAGAACACGTAAATAATTACTTCAATTTTTTTTTCAGAATTCAACTGACATTCAATGCAAATCATTTGTTAAATTGTAAGATAAACCAACTCGACCAAATATTTCATAAATATGCAGATCATAAAAAAGTATAGTTTTCACAACATCAATTTGTGGCGTGATAACTAGATATCAAATCACAACCCGCAGAAGCAACAGACAAGAGAAGAAAGAATATATAAAAGGTTGAACTCTGTTATTTCAAGTTTTGCTCCACTAAATCAAAAGTTGGGATAGGTTTTTCAACAGTATACTGATAGAAAACACTCTTCCATACAGAAGGAGGTATATATAAACTGGAAAAGCCTCTCTTCCCAATTTTACTAGCATTCTCTATGGCAAGCAGGTGGTGAAGATGGTTTCTTTGTTGGTTTCTCTCACACACTTTGCTAGAACTGTCTGTGTAAGAGTCTTTTTTACCTCTTTCCTCTTCTATATCTCTATTCCGCTCATATTACTTCGAGAACTTTCAACCCTGGTGTTCCCGCTAAGGATGCTGTGTCCAAGAAGAGAGCAAGAGCGAGGATATGATACTCCTCCTCATTCATTCCCTTCCTACCTCCGGTTTTAAGATTTATGTCCACCGTTTTACCTCTACGGAAAAGCCAAGAATGCTTTGCTTCTCGTTTCTTACTTTGCCTCTCATATTGCCTTTCCTTTTCTTACTCTTGTACTCATCTTCATTTCCATTTTTATTTCCTCTTTCCTTTAAAAGTAATATTCTCATTTTCTTTTTATAATCGAACATTTCCATGATATAACCTGTTGTATATAAGTAAAATGACAAAGTTTTTTTTTTCAGTTGGTTATCCACGTATAAATGCTTAGAATTTGTTCTCAAATGCTTTTCCTAAAATTCCTTCTCTTTCTGTTTGACTTGTTGCTAAAACCAAGAGATCTATAATGAGTTTTTTAGATTAATCTCATATCTTTAATATTGAACAGTTTATAGTCAGAACTTTAACCTCAAATATTTTAATAGAGAATGATCTGGGACTTAACATCTCTACAAGAATCTTTATTTACTCTTAAAACATTGAGAAAATTTTTATCAATAACTTATTATTCATTCATTCATTTTGAGAATTTTCCTCATCGTTGAGTGTTTTCTCGAACCAATCTCGTTAATTAACATGAATTAAATAAAAATAAATAAATATAAATGACTACGGACTTATAGAATATCAGTTTGCAGCAAACATTCACAAATTTCCCACTATTATAATTTTCCATCGATCTCTGTCCTCTGTGTCTTCATCTGTTAGACCAAATATCCTGATTGAATTTTGAATGTTATTCTTCCAGGTTGTTCTTGGTCGTCCTTTTCTGTTCCTTCTTTCAATTTTCATGCATAGATGACCTTTGGTAGTCTTTCATCCTGCATTCTTCTTACGTGTCCATATCATTTAGCTTTCTGTGTTCAATCTCATCCATTATATTTCATTCTGCATTCATCCATTTCCTAATTTCTGTATTTATATTTTTTTTTCAATTGAGATTTTCTGGCAGCTCTTCTCAAAAAATCCATTTCAACAGAAGTTATATTTATATACTTATTTATGTTAACATATTATTTATAATTGAATAACATTACATGAATATAAACATAAAATAAGTAATCTAATTATTTGGATCCCAATTTTTATCTTACGTTGGACAAATACCTTCACTATTGCTACAAAGTTGATCTTTCAAAATGTTAATACTTGATGTTCTTCAATTTTCAAACATAGAGGATTTAATGACGTATATTGGCGTTGTCATCGACGGATTCAAATACTTCGTACAAAATAAAATGTATTTTTAAATTTATCTCTACAGAATAATAACTAATGATTATTTTGATCATAATACTGTATTAATAATTCGTTATTCAGAAAAAGAAAGAACCATGTTCATCGTAATTGATATAGAATTTGAAAGTATTAAGTAATTCTAAATATAAACAATAGTTTAACTACGGTGAAGAAGTAGTAGTAGTAGTAGTAGTAGTAGTAGTAGTAGTAGTAGTAGTAGTAGTAGTAGTAGTAGTAGTAGTAGGACTTTATTAGACAAAAAGTAAGATATTTACAATATTATTTACAAATATGTGTCGCACGGGCAGTACGCCGTACGTGCTGTTGACAGTCCGTTACAATAACGTAATAATTGGTACTAGTGTAAAGAAAAATAAACAACAACAAAAAAAGCAATAACATTACACTTACATAAAGAAAACACAATAATATTACAATTAAATAATAACACAATAGCATTATACACTAAAAAAACATTAACATTACAATTACATAAAGAAAACACAATAATATTACAATTAAATAACACAATAGCATTATACACTAATTAATTTATATACAATTGTTAATAATTAATGGTATTGCATTTTTATAACATAGGCTATATTTATTCATGAATGAGTGTTGTCCTTATTTTCCGCGTTTTGTCCAGAAATTTACCGAGGTTTATCCAATTTTATGAATTTACCAATAACTCGTAGCATGCCAATCTTTCCCGATTTGAATTTAGAAATCTTTCCGTTAATAACTGACGTCTCCAATATTCTATATCATTACAATTTCCTAATATATGTATCTCATCTTCAAAGTTCCCGCACATTGGACATATTCGCATATCGTGATCGTCGCTAATTTTTAGAAATTTCCATGCCCCTAGCCTAAACCAAGCAAGCCCTGATCTCTCCTTAAATCCTAGGTTGACTATATACGATTCTTTTCCCTAGACGTGTTTTAGGTCTCTTTGTAAACACAGTGAGCGTTTTCCTGTTCATTCGGCGAAAGTATCTTGTTGGTTTATATCTAAGTACCTCCTCGTTATTTTTCTCCACACGTTCTTGCGATTTTCAGTCCCTTTTTCCCATATCCAGCCCATCCCAATCTTTTGGAGTTCCTCCTAACCTCGTCTGCCCAGAATTTAACATCTATATTTTTAATTTGGTGGTCGTAACAAATTGCTCTAAGCATTGTTTTTTCACCTTGGATTACTCGCAACCAGTATTTGAGTACACGAATTTTACAGTTTATGTCGTCCAGGAATGACCCGAATTCATATAAAATTGCACACTTAGAAACGGCCTTACTAAGTCCTGTAATATATTTTAGAAAATGCGTATATACCTTATTTAGTAGTTCCGTTCTTTGGAAACCCCAAATCTCACTACCATAGTGCATTACTGGCCTGATCATCGCTCCATACATTTTTTCTAATGTGCTGACTGGAATATCAGGCACTCTACCCAGAATACCGAGTACACTGTTACGTTGTCCCCTCCCTTTAAATAATGCTATATCAATATGTTTTTTTCCACTTCCCGTTCATTTTTAATGTCGTACCAAGATATTCAAAATGTTTCACGTTTTGAAGAACTTGATCTCTGTATTTCCATTCTTCTGCTCTACCATAAACCGTCCCATTTTTAAAGGTCATTGTTTTTGTCTTACTAACATTTACAGTCAATCCCCAATTCCTACAGTATATTTCCAGTAGGTCAATACCTATTTGCAATCCCTTGCTTGTCTTGGAACAGATAATTAAATCATCTGCATACAACAGGACTGGGACTTTAACATTTCTTATCTTCGGAGCATCAATTTCTCCTTCTAGCATTACGTCTACAATATCATCAACGAATAGATTAAATAGCATTGGTGATAAAATGCAACCTTGTCTCACTCCCCGATTGGCTTCGTTGCTCTCTGTAATGTGCCCTTGGTCTACTTTTATACAAAATTTAACATATTTATAAATTTACATTAAAGCATGTATCATTTTATGAGACAATCCTTTCCGATTTAATTTTTCTCAAAGTGCGCTTCGGTCCACAGTATAAAATGCCATCTTAAAATCAATGAATGCACAAAATAATTTACCCCCCTTCATTTTTAGATTGTCATCAATTAATGTTCTCAGAACAAATACGTTGTCCACCATGGAGTACCCTTCTCTAAAACCTGCTTGATATTTTGAGAGCCTATTGTTCTCTTTAGCCCACTGTCTTATTCGTTCGTAAAGTACTTTACAATATATTTTTCCGAACACTGACAAGAGACAAATTCCCCTATAACTTTCTGGTATCTGTGCCCCACCTTTCCCTTTGTATAGCGGTTGGATGACACCTGTCGCCCAGGCTTCCGGATGATCTCCTCCATTAAAAAGTTTGTTGAACGCATTTTTTCAAAACGTCTAATAATTTATTGGATATCATATTTTTCAAGAATTTCCCTGGTATTCAATCAATTCCAGGTGCTTTACCATTCTTTAAACATTTAATGGAAGAAACCACTTCATTTTTCGAAATATCCTGATCCAGTAATTGAATATGAATTGGGTCAGGGATCTCAGCTATATTTCCTTGATTATATCTTAACCTCTCATTTCCCAGCACCCTATCAAAGTAATTTCTCCATTCCCCGGCCGTTATTCTTGTCCGATTTATGGACTTTACTTTGAGTTCCCTTATCGCTTTCCATATGTCCGCAATGTTCCCACTTTCAGTCGCGACTCTCATTTCTTCTGATTTCTTATTTTGTCATGCTAGTTTTGTTTCTCCTAATAATTCTTTATATTCCTTTCTCTCTTGCGCATAATTTTTTCTGCTTTCATCTGTGCTTTCTTTTCTAAACTTTAAAAGACTACTTTCGACAAATTTCTTCTTCTTTCTACATGCATTATTGTACCACCCTTTGTCCTTCTGGTTCATTGCGTATTTAACCTTGAATTTTTCCCCTGCTTTTTGAAAACATTCTCTCAAAGTTTTAATAATTTCCTCCCCGCTAAGATAATTTAATTGCAGATCCTGTATTAGCGTTTCCAAAAAACTCATGATTAAATTATTCTCTCCGATCCCCGATACACCTGAAAAGTGTTTTAATTGGCAGCAATATTGTTGCCACCTCCTCATTAACTGTCTTACTAATACCTTTCATATTTAAAATAAGTTTGTTTGGGAAGTGGTGTGATTCGATTCTGGAAAACTATAAAGAAATTACTTAGGACTGGAATCATGTCTTGTGTGCATATTTAATAATCGAATACGCTACCTCCATCTTTATTAATAAATGTCAGTTCTCCATTTTTATCTTCCCCATATTTCCCATTCAGAATTTCGAGTTCAAAGTGCATCGCAAAAAAGCTAACAATTGGTTTCATTCTGAATTTAAAATCTTATCTTTGTTTCTCATACCCTCACTTCGTGTTTCATTATCATCCGATTTTATAGTGATATTTTCCTCCCCAATCCTACAGTTTAAAGTCCCCTAAAATTATTATTCCCGTTTCCGGAAACCTATCTTTTATTTCTGCCAACGAGTCAGACAATTCAACGAAAAAATTTGGATTGGCATACCTGGAATTTAGTGGTTGGCGGTAAATAGACAACAGACACATTTCTGCTCTTCCTGTATGGTAATATATACAAATTGCCTCTTTTAAAGCAATATTTACCTTTTTAATATATGGGTCTAAGTTAGCTTTATATAAAATGGCAACACCGCCTGGATATCTACCTCTCTTTCCTCTATTTTCATTACCCTTAAAATAACATAGATTTGCTCATTCATTAGCTTTTAATCATGTTTCTCCTAGAGCTAATGTATCAAAAGTCTCAATAAACTCTACACATCTGTCCATTGAAAGTTTTTGTTTTAACCCTTCGATATTCCATGAACCGACTGTCAACAATCCCTATTGTGTTCCCTTGTCATTAGTCTTACCTGTATTTTTCGAACTTCCCCCTCTCAATAGTTCCTTTTCTGCGGGTAAATTCAGAAGTCTTAGTGATTTTATTGTTGGAGTTCTTGTGTCCGCCGGTCGTTCACCTCTTAGAGTTGGGGTATGCTTTTTGCGTTTGGCCGTTTTGTGCTGTATGTTTACTGGATTCCTCGGAGCTAGTATCGTAGTGCTCCCTCTCTCTTTCTCTCGTGTAGAATTTTTTCCCTCCTCTGCTGTAAGGAGACCACCTGCTGTTGAAGCGTCCCCTGTAGGTTTTGGGGACTCGCTGTCAATGACCTCTTCAAATTCATTTTCAGAGTTGTCCATATTTTGTAGTTGTTCCCTGTTCCAGATTCGTCCATTTATAATCAATTTATTAAATTGCATGATTGCATGGCAGCCCTGCCTCCCCGCCTCGAGCATGTGTCGCTTAAGAAAGTCCCTTTCGCGGCGTACCTTCTCACTAAAGTCTTCGGCAATATTGATACCGGTCCCTTTAATATATTTACTGTCTCTAAGGATCCAAAATTTTATTTTGTAGTGTGATAATTTGCATACAATCTGTCTCTTTCCACTATTCCAACGACCTACTCTGTGCGCTCTTTCAATATCACTGTCCACCAAATCAATCCCGATTTGCGCCACTACTCTTTTAACTATATGTTCAGTTTCCTCCCAGCTCTCCCTGTCTTCTTCATGCACTCCATATATCACAATATTATTACGGCGACTCTGGTTTTCGAGATAGTCTAATTTAGATTCCAGCCATTTCAATCTGTCCTCCTTCCGATGCATGTTCGTCTCAATATCACGAATTTTTCACCCACGTTGCACTTTTCAAACCCCTCTTTCACTTCAGTTGACGATGTTTCAATCAGCTTTCTAACTTCTTCCATAATGCTTTGTCCCCTGCACACTTCAACCACTCTAACAAAAACACGTACGCTCTTCTCGACGGCCTGCTTGGAAGTCCCTGAAGAAGTAAGTTATAGCCGCATTGTGTCATAAGAAATACATGAAAGCAAGATTAAGTTTACAGATAAAGAAAACAACACGTTTCTTTGCATAATTTATGGCTCTTGGCACAGCTCACAGTAATGGAATAGGTCAATAATACGAACTGAAAACCTTAAATAACCAGGTAACTGTGGGAAATTAACGTGTTGATCAATTAGCTGAATCCGCAGCATCTTCTGAGCTTCATTTTCAAAGTGTCCAACATCTTACGTTAAAAAGAAACAGTTGGACTATATCATCACTGATTGGAATGAACATTGGGTAAGGAGTGCAAATGGTGCTTTGACTAAAGAGCTCTTCTTTCCTACAGTACACCATAGGCTAAATGCAAAACATTTTAATCCAAATTTCATTTTAACACAATTTATGACTGGCCATGGAAAATTTGGAAGTTATTTTAGGAGATTTAATATTAACCCAGACAGTGATCATAATTGTAAATGTCAAGAATCAATACAATCTGTAAAACATGTTTTATTTGATTGTCCTATATTCGAAAGACAACGATTCTGGTTATACTTACTTTTAAATTATGATGAGGCTTCTGCCATAATATGTGAAGTGATTTGAAGAACCAAAATTATTATAAACATTTTATGAAATCAATAACACAGATTCATTACAATATGTAGTATTTTCTAAGACACTTATAGACGATTTATGTAATTCATAACACTCGTTCAATAACATCCGATAACATTTCTGTTTTACAATGTATAGTAAAATATTGTTATAGTAAGGTACAACCCTAACATGCCTTTGTGAAGAAATAGGGTTTCGAAATATTTGGAGATTCAGTAATAAAAAACCTTAAAAATACATTCTCTCTATCGTAGTGTTATAGCAGCGATAGATGTACTGGAGTGTCATGCATTTATTTTATTAATTAGATAATCTGATATAAAAATAGCACCATAGCTAACCTAACTCACTAGCACTGTTGAACCCGTAGGTTCATGCCCGCGAGGAGACAACATCTTCATACAATATCATTCATACGCTTAGCTAATATTTTCCAACAATTCTCTGTATTACTCCCCTGCCTGAAATAATGTCTAATATTATTCTCCCAACTCTTTCTTGGTGTACCAACAAGACGCTTTCCATCTGGTTTTCCTACAAGAAGTTCTTCGTACACCTCACCCATGTTTGTAATTATTGTTCTTATTGTAATTATTGTTTAAATGCGTTACTTCTTAATTAAAGTATAAAATTATGGAATATTCACCTGAAAGGTCCGTCTCCTCAACTTTATTAGTTATTGAACTGTAGCGCTTTCAGGACTAGTCCCATCATCGGAAGGATTAAAAACTGGTGTTTCACTGAAGATCTGGTAGAGGGGGTTACACGTACTGGGTTCGGTTTCTTTTATCAGATGGTCGTTGTTGTGATAAACGAAAACGAACACAGTACGTATAAACCCTCTCTACCACATCTTCAGTGAAACACCCAGTTAATGAATCCTGCCGATGATGTGACTAGTCCCGAAAGTGCTACAGTTAAATAATTAATAAAGGTGAGGAGACGAACCTTTCAGGTGAATATTCCATAATTTTATACTTTAATTTAGAATAATATCTCAACGGACATATCATTAATATTAGAAAACTTGCCGGGTTACTCCTTTCAAATTTCACTCATTTGTTGTTTCGATGTCCACTTACCAGTTAATAAGTATATTCTATAGCCGTCATATCTTCCGTCAAATTGTCTATAATAGTTAAATCATAAAATCACGGACCTGTAAATAATTACCCACCCAACCGAAAGGCTTCCGACCGTGTGGCAGTTGATATCCTGCACAGCTTACTTAGCCTTGGGTTTTCTACGTTCAAATTTTAAATACCGGCACATAATTTACAATCTGATTTTTCTCTATCTCTCTCTTCTTCAGGTTTCCCCCACTTAGTAGGTTCTACCGACCTCAGTGTTGCCAGTTTATCTCTATCATTCACAGATTTAGATTTCCAAATTTCCGATCATCAATTATAGTTCTCGACGTAGGTTTTCTATTTCACCATCGTGGTGCTGCCACGTTTATTTCGTCTAGGGGGTGAGCGATGTGTATATATTTTTTGGCCTATCTTTCAATTTCCATTCTTTATACGATGAAGCGTAACCATTTAACTATTTGATTGTTTCCAATCCTCTTAACAACAGATGTCGGTGACATTCATTTCTCACAAAAGGAATTCATTTCTTATTTTATCCTGTCTTGTTTTTTGGAGGCTTCTTTTAAAATAATGAAATTCAACTTTTCTAATTTCATTCTTCTGTAATTCCGTCAAAGACCAAGTTTCACTGTCATATGACAAAATATTCTGTATTATGTTCTTATAAATGTTCATTTTAATTCCTTTTGTAATATTTTTGTTCCAAATTAATTCACGTAATGTCTTAGTTGCAAATTGTACCATTGCAATTTTAGTCTGAACATCACTTTCACAGGTACCTAAACTTGTAATTATTGACCCAAGGTATTAAAAAAATTCACCTTTTTTTTTGTTTTGCCGGTTTCGAGTATGAGGTCATCCATCCTTTCCCAAACACATACATTCTGTTTTTTGTAATTTATATTCAGTCCCCATTTTTGATATCCTTCCATTACTTTATTTATCATATATTTCATATCATCTTCATCCCCTGCAAAAATTATTTGATCATCTGCAACCAACAATGAATGCAGTACTTTTCCTCCTATAGGAATACCCATACCAGAACATTTTATACCATAAATTAAGCGCCTGGTCTAAATAAAGGTTAAAAAGAATTGGTGACAAACTGCATCCTTGCTTAAGGCCTTTATTCACTGTGAATTCCTCTGTTAATTTAATCTGTATTTTTACTTTAGCTTTTGTATTACTAAAAATCCTCCTAACAATATTAATCCATTTATCACAGATATTCATATTTCTCATTGCCATCCATAACAATTGTCGAGGTACAGTATCATATGCCATCTCTAAATCAATAAAGGTCGTATGTAATTCTTTATTTTTTGCTAGTAATTTCTCTTGTAATTGTCTAATATAGAAAATATTGCCAATGCATGACCTTCCACTCTGGAATCCAAATTGTTCTTCTCTTAAGTTATCTTTTATCTCCTTAAGTTTAAAATTCATGATTTTTCTAAAAATCCTAGCTGTTGAAGGTAAAACAGGTTTTCATCATCTATTTTAAAAATAGGAGCAATATACGATAAATTCCAGAAATCTGGGGTATTGTCTCCAATTTCAATTTTATTATAGAGTTGTGTTAAAAATATTACTAAAATATCTCTTCCATGTTTTAGGAGTTCCGTCTGAATATTTTCTGGTCCTGGTGCTCTCTCATTGTTTACCTCTTTCAAAGCTCTTTTTACTTCATCTTCTGTTATCTCTGGAGTTTCAAATTTATATTCTACATCCGTATCTTGAAGTTGAAACTCATTTATATTTTCTTAACAATTATTAAAATTATTTTTTGGCATTGTAGAATATGTATTGATTAATTTTATGTATTTAATTAAAAAGTAAACTCCATGGCGAGGTAGGACTAAGATGCCCTTGCCCTACTAGCCGTTTGTCCACCTCACATCCATATGTGTTAATTACAGGGTTGGAGATCGTCTAGCCGTTATATGGTTTAAATGTAGTCATCAAGTCAGGTTCCCCAGCCGTTATAGCTGGCTTCTTCAACCTCGAGCCAGTAATTATTGCACTACCCATATTCCTCTCAATTCTGGGTGGGCACAGATCCCATACTGACAAAAATTCCATGATAAAATTTCTTGCCTCTTGGAGATTCGAACCATTGCAAATCCCGTAACTCTGTAAGTCATACTGCCTTGAAATGCTCGTGTACGTCGCGAGACAATTTTCTTAATTTGTTGTTGAGTTAATAAAAATCCAGAAATCATTTACACATTAACTCAGGTCCCTGATAGAAGTAACTTAATGCATTGGCCTTAATGACCAAATAATGCACATTCGGAGATTGATTCTATCTTGTAAAATATTTTCAATTTCCTGTCACATAGTGCGCTTTGTCGGTATTCTTCAATCATCCTATTCTCTCTACGATATAAGAGTAAGTCCAATATTAGAAGTTCGCATAATTATTATAATCAACAATGTTTTCTTCTTCTTCTTTATCTCAGATTAACCCCTCACGATATAGGTACGTTTGATAATTTTTTTTTACCGTACAAGGACATGGAGGGTCTCCTCGAATGAGTGATCAGCTCAATGTCAGGGCCTCATCAGAGACAACACAACATTAAAATGAAACACACCAATTGCACACACATCCATACTAAACAAGGGGAATATGATAATGATTATGAAGGCCTGGCAATGTTCCGGGGCAGTTTGACCCTTAAAGGTTCCGACATTTGTCTTACAGGTGAGGAAAAACCCCGAAAAAATCATCAGCCAGGAATATAGTCCCGACTTGGGATCGTACTCGGGCCCGCTGCTACCCCGAGACCACAGCGCATATTCAACACAAGAACTTCAAATGGGTTTCATTTTATCATAAGTAATGTCACGAGTGATTTTCCAAATTATCGATAAATACGGGATGTCACTAAGTGACAGTGAATTTATCTACAGAATTTGGAAATGAAGAGTTGCATTTGTTAGAACTATTTAACGAATAAATATAAGCTGTCTACTCACAAATCATTATTTAAATATAGTTATTTTAAAATACTCTTATTTATATTTTTAATGTAAACGGCGATGTTTTGAAAACAAATGAGAAAACTTTGTTATGCTTTATTTGTTCATCACTGCAACCAGATCATATTAGTTATTGCCAAAGGATCGCAATATTGTAAGAATGCACCCTAGTGGAGAAAAAATTAAACACATCATACTGTTTATAACCAACATATTAAATAATTTCTGATGTCCTATGGTGTAAATATGTCAATTATATTTTTCTGGAACGTCATTTCCTGGGAAATAATATTTTAAGAAAGTGAAAACAGTGTTTCTTTGTGTATAATCAATTGCTACAAATGGTTCTTATATCTCTCAGGCACTATCTGGTTACATTCGTGCAATATATATATATATATATATATATATATACAATCTGGTAGCCACATACATTCTAGAATTCTTACATCTTAATAATCATACATCCATAGTTATTCTGCCTGAAGACTGGTCTTTCACTACAATCATAGCATTTTCATGCTTTGCTTGCAGCTTTACTAGGGAGTTGTAGGTGTGGTAGCTTCCCGTTGCTTTCCACACCGGTGAAGGATGATGACGATAGCCATATGATTTCGGGGACCGTTTGGGCCTTAAAGGTTTCCTGACATTTGTCTTACAGGTGAGGAAAACCCCGTTAAAAACTTCACCCAGAAAAACTGCTCCGACCGTGGATCGAACCCGGGCTCGGCAGCACGCTACCTCGAGACCACAGCGGTGGACATCTTAATATTTAAATAGTTATATTCAACGCATTTCTTACAGAGTCAGTCGCTGCAAAATAATGCTATTACCTATTCAGAATATTAAAAAGGAGGAGCTTGATTTTAAAGTGATAAAATTAAATCGATAAAATCAAGGCGAAAACGACTGTAATTGGTTGTAAATCAAAATTCATTGAAATGTGATTGGTCATTGACTCCCACTTGGGACGTGAGTCTATGAAATGAGGTTGTAATTGAATTATTTTTTAAATAAAGTAAGAAAAAAACTTCATATTATTGAATACTCGAAGCATAAATTAATTAAATTTTACCAGAAAATTATATAATTGAAGTACTGAAATTAAATTGATGTTGTTAAAATGGAGGGAACTTTGATAATGAGTTAGTATTATGATTTATATTTAAAATGGTTAATTAATATTCAGAATCGATAATTAAATTTGAAATTTATTTTAAAATGAATTTCTGAGAATATTTGTTATCGAGGTTGTTAGTAACATCTGACTATGATATCAAATATGTTTCATTGGACAAGTTACTGAAAATTGTATAGCGTAATTATATTGTTAAATAAACAAGATAATGCAATATTTTCAATTAAATGTTTTTTTAAATCTGTTTTTCATGACAAAATAATCTATTTGTGAACAAATAATAAACCACTGATGCAAGTAATTAGTTATTTTGAGAATAAAAATATTGTATTCTGAAATATTTGTAGCCATTTTTCAAAACGTTTGATATGAATTCAGATTTTAAACACGTCTTCTGTACACATTTATTATTTCCAATTCTAAAAGTAGAGGAATTAAACACAACAATAGAGAAATGCAGAACAAACTGGAAAGAACACTTGGCAAGGGTGACTGAGAATAGAATACCAAAAGCAGCATACAACTATTCACTACGAGGAAGAAGGAGTTTGGGAAGACCAAGGAAAAGATGGAAAGAGCAGCAATTTGGAGCCGGAACAGGCTAGTAAATAAGCCTAAACCGTGAAGAAGAAGAAGAATTTAAAAATACCAATATATGAGGAATTATGTTATAATCTGGGATTTTCACTGAAGAGATCGCAAGTTCAATCCCCGATATCTCACTATCTCTATTTCGGAGAGTTTCATAGTGTCTCCGACAAATCAAGGAACAATATTACTTTTGTAACAACTCTAAACATTTTGTTCTTAGATGGGGGTACATATTTTTGTCGTCTGAGCACTTTTCTAAGAGAATATAAAAGGTGCATATATATAAATCTTCCTTCACTCGCGATGAATAAACTTGTTGAACTTAGGACATTCAGAATAAAAGTATAAAACTTACCGATTAAATTAAGTTACTCGGTGAAAATAATATGATAGGAAACTATGAAATTTAAAAGCAAACTCTTTGTTACTTTAAAATAAATTTTAGAGTTGAGAGTTTTAAATAATGAGAGTAAACTGTAATTTATGAAGCCTGTACTTGATGTTAAAAGTGTTGTTATTAAAGCCTCATTATCAGTAGCTCTATATGAAATAATATTGTAAGAATAGTCAAGTTTCGTAGACTGCTATGGGCAGAAAATATGACACAAATGGGGAATGAAAGAGAAACATGGAAGCTCCTTGTAGGAAAACGAGAGGGAAAATGCCCAATAGACATGTGAAGAATGAGATTAGAGAATAATATCATCTGCGATTTGAGAGTAGAAGATTATACAGGGGACGATTGGAAAATATTACCTCAGAATAGGGATGTATGGACAGCTTTTGTCCACGCGGCCATTCATCTATGGGTCCAATAGACCAGTGAGTTAGTTAACTTGTTTTGTAACTGTGTAATATTGAATAGGACTACTATTAAGGTAATTAGTGATGTTCCCAGTTACCGACTAACTCACTGGCACTATCGAACACGTAGGTTCATGGCAGCGCGGACATAAGCTCTCCATACATCCTGATCCTGAGCTAATGCTTTCCAATCATATCCTGTATACTCTACTTCCCTCAAATCATACTTACTTACTTACTTACTCACTGGCACTATCGAACCCGTAGGTTCATGGCCGCGCGGACATAAGCTCTCCATACATCCCTATCCTGAGCTAATGCTTTCCAATCATTTCCTGTATAATCTACTTCCCTCAAATCATAGGTAATGTTGTTCTCCCACCTCATTCTTGGTCTACCAACTGGGCGTTTTCCCTCTGGCTTTCCTACAAGAAGTTTCCATGCACGTCTTTCATTCCCCATACGCGCAACATGTCCTGCCCATCGCAGTCTACGGGACTTAGCTGTTCTTATTATATCTGGCTTCCTATAAAGACCATGCAGTTCATTGTTATGTAGTCTTCTCCATTCACCTGTCTGTTCATCTCTCTTTGGTCCAAAAATTTTCCTAAGAACTTTATTCTCAAATACTCGTAATCTCCTTTCTTCCCTTAAAGTAAGAGTCCATGTTTCGCACCCATATAATATAACTGGTAGAATAATAGTTTTATATATTTTCAGCTTAACGTTTTTTGAAAGGAGTTGGGACATCAAAAGTCTCTGCAATGCATAATAGCATGCATTTCCAGAATTGAGCCTATGTTTAATTTCTTTGTGCATCTCATTCCTATTTGTGATTATTGTTCCTAGGTATTTGAATTCAGCCAATTCCTCAAAATTTCCTTCATTTGTCATTAGCTGTCCATTTCCATTATATAATGTATTTCTACGTGTAACCATATATTTAGTTTTACTGATATTTACTTCCAGTCCTAATTTCTTAGTGTTACTCAATAGTGTGTGCGTGTTGGCCTTTAGTATCTCCTCGCTATCGGCCAGTAGTACCACATCATCAGCATAAACTAACAGCTTATTAATACCATTCAGTTGTAAGCCTTCCTTATTCTCTAAAGATTTAATGGCATGCTCTAGTACAAAATTAAATAGTAGAGGAGATAGTGCATCTCCTTGCTTCAACCCATTCTGGATTTCAAAAGTGTCTGAAAACTGTTTGCCTACACGCACCCTACTCGTTGAGCCATTTAGACACATTCGTATAAGTCTAACTAACTTTTTGGGAATTCCGAACTCCAGCAGGATACTATATAACTTCTCCCTCTTAATTGAATCATATGCTTTTTTGAAGTCTACATATAGTTGATGTACAGTACCATTATATTCCCATTTTTTTCTAAAATCTGTCTTATACTAAAAATCTGATCTGTTGTAGACCTGTTTCTTCTAAATGCACATTGATGATCTCCTAGAATGTCATCAATATAGGGAGTAAGTCTGCTTACTAATATATTTGTTAGAATTTTGTACGAAGTTGAAAGTAATGAGATGCCCCTATAGTTGTTGCAATCAGTTTTATCTCCTTTCTTATAAATTGGTACGATAATTGATTCCTTCCATTCATCTGGAAGAGCTTCTTTTTCCCAAATCATACTAAGCAACCAGCGTATCTTGTCCATCAATTTTTCTCCCCCTGATTTTATCAGTTCTGCTGGGATCTCATCTGAACCTGATGCTTTATACATCTTCAATTTTTCAATTGCCATTTCAACCTCTAATGCACTTGGCTCTGCGACTAGCATTTCTGCTGTCTGTAAATTATCCTCCTCAATGTCCTGTTCTGTATGTACATTTAATAGCTGATTAAAATAACTTTTCCATCTATTTAATATACTCTTGGAATCTGCAATCATATCCCCATTTTCATTCCGAATTATGTTTGTTCTAGCCTGAAACCCTTTCTTCTCTATACTAATTCCCTGATATAATTCTCTAATGTTCCTATTTTTTGCATTCATTTCAAGATCATTAATCTTCTCTCTCAAATATTCCCTCTTTTTACTCTTTAGTAACTTGGTGGTTTCCCGTCTAACACTACCCAATTGCTCTAAATTTACCTCATTTGGCTCGTGTAACCATTTCATTTTTGCTAGCTTTCTTTTCTTTACAATGTCGGCACATTCCTCATCAAACCATTTCTTGTTTTGCCTCTTTTTTAAACAACCAATGCTTTCTGATGCTGACAATTTAATAGTATCTCTTATAGCCTCCCATTCTTTATTTATATCAGTTTCTTCTTCGTTTGCCACATTGTCATCTGAAGATTCCAGTACTTCAAATCTATTAGCAATTTTGATTTGGTATTCTTGCCGCATTTCATCATTTTTCAAGTTTTTTAATTCATATTTTACAGAATCATCTTTAGCGTTTGTTCCTCTCATAAGCGATAGCCGTTGTCTGATTTTCACCCTGACCAGATGATGATCTGAATTGCAGTCTGTCCCTCTAACTGATCTAACATCAATGATGCTACTGTGCCAGCGTTTATCCACTAATACATGATCTATCTGGTTCCGAGTTTCTCCATCTGGGGACGTCCAGGTGTATTTATGAATATCCTTATGCTGAAATGTTGTGCTCTTAACAATGAGATTCTTTGATGTGGCAAATGTGACTAATCTAACCCCGTTGTCGTTACTATCTTCATGAAGACTGAATTTGCCTATTGTTGGTTTGAATATATCTTCCCGCCCCACTTTTGCATTAAAATCTCCTAAGACAATTTTCATATGATATCGTGAAAGGCTATCAAATAAGCATTCTAATTCTTCATAGAACTCATCCTTGATCTTGTCATCTTTATCTTCTGTGGGGGCATGTACATTTACAATTATAAAATCATGTCGTTTACCCTTTAGAATTATGTATGATATCCTATCACTAACAAACTTAATATCTCGGATAGCGGATAGGATCCTCCTTCTGACTAAAAAACCCGTTCCAAATGCAGGTCTTTCTGCACCCCCATAGTATAATGCAAAGCTTCCTGATTCCTGACTACCTTCTCCTGGCCACCTAACTTCCTGTAAAGCGACTATATCCAAGGGCGATTTATCTAATTCCCGCGTTAATATCTCTAGTGCCCCGCTATTGTATAAAGTCCTAACATTCCATGTTCCTAGGAACATGTCCCTGTGTTTGAGCCTTTGGCATGGGTTCCCTGAAGTAGTCCCCGCCCGGAGAACCGAATGGGGGACTATTTGACCTCCGGAAAATTTTACCCCAGTAGAACCCATGTCCGCATTTCTTGACGGTTGTATTTTTACGGTGAAAGATCGTCACTCTTTCGACCAAGGTACTTATTTCGTCTGGCTTATCACCTTCGACCAGTCCGGCATGGGTAACCCTATCGGCAGCAATGCTACCGCCGGCATAGCTCTCAGGATCATTTAAGCACACAAGCCACTCCACCACGACAAGGTAAAGATACCATGGAGGGTCCCTCAAATCATAGATAATGTTATTCTCCCACCTCATTCTTGGTCTACCAACTGGGCGTTTTCTCTCTGGCTTTCCTACAAGAAGCTTCCATGCACGTATTTTATTACCCATTCGTGCTATATGTCCTGCCCATCGCAGTCTGCGAGACATAACTATTCTTATTATATCTGGCTTCCTATAAAAACCATGTAGTTCATTGTTATGTAGTCTTCTCCTTTCACCTGTCTGTTTATCTCACTTTGGTCCAAAAATTTTCCTAAGAACTTCATTCTCAAATACTCGTAATCTCCTTTCCTTCCTTAAAGTAAGAATCCATGTTTCGCATGCATATAATACAACTGGTAGAATAATAGTTTTATATGTCTATGTGGCACAATTAAACTTACTTTATTGAATAAAACTAGAAAATAAACTATTTTAAAACTTTACAAAATATTGACAGTTCCATCTCTTATTTATGGGTGTGAAACCTGGACATTAACAAAGGCAGATAGTAAACAAATAGAGGTTGCACAAATGAAGATGTTGAGAGCAATAGCAGGATACCAAAGGACCGATAAAAAGAAAAACGAAGATATAAGAACAGAACTTAATATATTTAATCTGTGTAAAAGAATAAAATACTATCAAAATGCTTATCTTCAGCACGTATTACGGATGAATGAACAGCGCATACCAAGAAGAATGTATAATTATAAACCAAAAGGGAGAAGATTGTTGGGAAGACCATTGAGAAGATGGAAGGACCAATTCGACCTATAATGAGATCGGAACAGGCCATTGGGCTTAATCCTTGTTGATGATGATGATGATATATTTTCAGTTTAACGTTTTTTTTAAAGGAGTTGGGACATCAAAAGTCTCTGCAATGAATAATAGTACGCATTTCCAGAATTGAGCCTATGTTTAATTTCTTTGTGCATCTCATTTCTATTTGTGATTATTGTTCCTAGGTATTTGAATTCAGCCACTTCCTCATAATTTCCCTTATTTGTCATTAGCCGTCCATTTCCATTAGGCTATATAATGTATTTGTACGTGTGACCATATATTTAGTTTTATTGATATTTACTTCCAGTCCTAATTTCTTAGTGTTACTCAATAATGAGTGCGTGTTGTCCTTTGGTATCTCCTCGCTATCGAATACAAGTAGTACTACATCATCAGCATAAACTAACAGGTTATTAATACCATTGAGCTGTGGGCCTTCCTCATCCTCTAAAGATTTGATGGCATGCTCTAGTACAAAATTAAATAGTAGAGGAGATAGTGAATTTCCTTGCTTCAACCAATTCTGGATTTTAAAAGTGTCGGAATACTGTTTGCCTACACGCACCCTACTCTTTGTGTCATTTAGACACATTCGTATAAGTCTAACTTTCTAGGAATTCCTAACTCCAGCAAGATACTATATAACTTCTCCCTCTTAATTGAATCGTATGTTTTTTTGAAGTCTACGTATAGTTGATGTACAGTACCACTATATTCCTATTTCCAGTAGTTAATAATTTTCAGTAGGGCTACAACATGTATTAGATTAATGTTTTCATATTAAGTTAGATTTTCTTCTTAACGGATGACTCGACAGTTTATCAGAGTTGAATCGTGAAAACATTTCCAGCCTATTAAAATTAAGATTAAAATTTCGTTTTGTGTAAAACTATTATAGTTATATACACGTTCTTTTTTTAATGCTTTAATAGTCCATAATAGTTTAAAAATGGTTGAGCGATGCAATACAGGCCTACATTTTCTGATAATTCTAAATGAGTTTATTATCTAATATCGCTAGGAAAGCTAAATGACGTAACTATGGGCAGATTAAGAGGAAACTTACAAAATACGAAAATTTGAATAATTTACTTCCATACTAAAAGGACTAAACAGGGTTCACATTAATTAACTACGACACTGTGTTACACATTTCGAAATATATTTAACTTGCATACTTACTTACTGGCCGATCGAACTCGTAGGTTTATGGCCGCGCGGACATAAGCTCTCCATACATCCCTATCCTGAGCTAATGCTTTCCAATCATTCCCTGTATAATCTACTTTCCACAAATCATAGTTAATGTTATTCTCCCATCTCATTCTTGGTCTACCAATTGGGAGCTTTCCCTCTGGCTTTCCTACAAGAAGCTTCCATGCACGTCTTTCATTCTCCATACGTGCAACATGGCCTGACCAGCGCAATCTACGAGACTTAACTGTTCTTTTTATATCTGGCTTCCTATAAAGACCATGTAGTTTATTGTTGTGTAGTCTTCTCCATTGGCCTGTCTGTTCATCTATCTTTCGTCCAAAAATTTTCCCAAGTACTTTATTCTCAAATACATGTAATCTACTTTCCTATAACAATTTTTATTCATATATATATATATATATATATATATATATATGAGTCCACCGCTGTGGTCTCGAGGTAGCGTGCTGCCTTGTCACGCAGCGGGCTCGGGTTCGATCCCCGGTCAGGGCAGTTTTTCTGGGTGAGGTTTTTATCGAGGTTTTTCCTCGCCTGTAAGACAAATGTCAGGAAAACTTTAAGGCCCAAACGGTCCCCGAAATCATATGGCCATCATCATCACCATCATCCCTATCATTATCATCATCATCATCATCATCCTTCACCGGTGTGGAAAGCAACGGGAAGCTAGCACACCTACAATTCCTTAGTAAAGCTGCAAGCATAGCATAAAAAAGGCTATAATTGCAGTGAAGGACCTGCCTTTGGGCAGAATTACTATGGATGAATGGAATATATATATATATATATATATATATATACTAGCTAATACCCGGCGTACGGTGCTACGCCTGAATAAATCATAATGTGCTTTTACCTTTAGTTGAGTAAGTAAAAGGAAACACATATAAATTTATATCATAATTATTTTTAAATGCTCCGTGCTATTTACCCGGCGTTGGACGCAAATGCACGTTCAGTAGTCCGATGTACTTGGCACAAATGAGCTGAAAGACTTAAATTCGTTATTTTGAGTTATCTGTAAATAAATACGCTGCTATGCTTTCCCGGGAATCTACTTAATCCGATCTTCTTGGCATTCAATGAAGGACGAAAATGGTTATTATGAGTTGTCCGTAAAAGATAAACATATTCTGTCGCGGGCTTTTTTGTAGAGGTTTTTGAGATATTCAATTCTGTGAACATTGATTTGGTTTATTTATTGTGGTTTATGTAGAGTAAGCCATTTAAGCGTACGAAACTACATTGTTTTTACATTTTTCACTACAAAGGGTGAATTTTAAGGGCGAAGGGCTTGAGTATTAAAACTTTCTTATAGCCAATAACGTTCCCGGGAAAATCCTGAACATTTTGCAAAAATCCCCATCCCAATCGGATAAACGGTAAGGCAGCGCACGATTGCCCGGGAATCTACTTATCCCGATCTTCTTGGCATCAACCAAAGACAAAAAAATGACTATTGTGAGTTATCTGTAAAAGATAAACATATGCTGTCGCGGACATTTTTGTAGAATTTTTTGAAATATTCAATTCTGTGTACATTAATTTTGTATATTTGTTATGGTTTAGGCAGCGTAAGACATTTAAGCGTAAAAAATATGACTTTTTCACGTTTTTAAGGGTGTAGGAGTTGCGTATCACACTCTCTTATAGCCTATGTTCATCCCGGAAATTTGCTGAACATTTTACCAAAAACTCCATCACAATTGGATGAACGGTATGGCAGCACATAAAATACGAACAAACAAACAAACAAACATGTATTTTCATATATTAGATTATCAGGCTTATTGTTGGGCATTGAAAGATTTTTCAAGAATACAGATTCAAGTTTTTGTCATCAGTGATAAATTCCATCTGAAGTCAGTTAGGAAAGTAAAACAGGCCACCAAAAACTTTGTGACTTACCTTGTGTTTCACAACAGATTTAGCCCTCAAAGAATAACGGTTAAGTACAGCTTAATAAAATAAAATAAATAATTATCCTCAACTCGTGTCCAACTCAGTGTCAGGTCAAGGGATGGGATGAGGTGAACCCCTATATATATATATATATATATATATATATATATATATATCAATAATTAAATTTTTGACATTGAGCAATGCAGTGGTGTAATGGATAGCACGCTGGGGTACCAACCCAGAGGTCCGGCTTCAAATCCCGTCCAGTCATTTATTTTTCTTATCATGCCATATTAAGCTTGCATTGTTCAATGTCAAAAATTGAATTATAACATCAATAAAACTTAACTGCAATAAAGTAAAAATATTCTCTTTAATTTGCTTACTTGTTATAGTTAGCTACCAGATGGCAGTGAGGACCGAGTTCTCGCAACATCTAGTAATAATGGAGAATAATATATATATATATATATATATATTAGCATATTGAATATGTGACTGACTGACATTAACAAATACACTTTTGCAGCAAAATGGTTGCATAAATATTACAATTGATTGAAATTAGGGGTGTTATCTACGTGATACGATAGAGGAATAGTGTGTGGTTAGGACTGTACTTAAATATAAACTTTTGAACAAAAACAGTGCTACTTATTATGTATCAATGTTTGTGTGACTGACTGACTGACATAAATGTCAACTCATCATGCAGCTTAACATGTTCATCTGCATCATTGTCTGAAGTGTGATTCCTAATTCTATTTTCCAAAATACCGATTGGAGGACACATTTCAAGTTACATTCTCAATAAAAAACGAAACAAAAATTACAATTAAGACCAGAGTTATAACTTAATATGTGATGTGTGACTGACTGACTGACTACATTCTGTGACTGACTGACATTTAAATTTTATTAAGGCTTTAATATTTTGGAGCTGAAAATATTATACAAATATTACAAAATAATATGAAGTTATAATAGATAGGTCCGCGGCTGTGGTCTTGAGGTAGCGTGCTGCCTTGTCAGGCAGCGGGCCCGGTTTCGATCCCCGGTCGGGACAGTTTTCTGGGTGAGGTTTTTGTCGGGGTTTTTCCTCACCTGTAAGACAAATGTCAGGAAAACTTTAAGGCCAAAACGGTCCCCGAAACCATATGGCCATCATCAACCTTATCATCATCCTTCACCGGTGTGGAAAGCAATGGGAAGCTACCACATCTACAGTTTCCTTGCAAAGCTGCAAGGATAGCATGAAAATGCTATGATTGCCGTGAAAGATCTGCCCTCGGGCAGAATTACTATGGATGGACAATAGATAAAAAGCGATAATATGGAGATGAATAAAGAACTTCACTCATTTTATCATGTATAGGAAATGTACAATTTTATATGCCGTAAAAGATTAAATAAAGAGTGTAATTTATTTAAATTTGTTACCATGTATCATTTTAAATTTCACAAAATAAAAAAATAACGAAAAAGTACAGTACACAAATTATTAAACTTTTTATTTGAATGTGGAAAATTCTGTTATAATTCTTTCAAAGCAACTGATTACAAATTATATTGCTGACATGAGTTCTATTTTTAAACTAAACAATTGAAAGAAATAACTTACAATGCGCGGAATCGAACTTTATGACTGACTGTTCACAGCTGGTGCACATAGTACAACGTTGTCATACGTATTTTCACTCTGTTGGTTTCCAATAACGCTACACCCAATAATAATTTTCTTTTACACTACCGGTTATACATACTTAATCACATATACGCCACGCCAGTTGTATTTTTTACACAAGTAACTCCACATGATTTAAAAATGTTGTTGCAATCAACATGCATGACTCTGTTTCACAAAGTGAATGCTAGCACAATAATGGAACTGTGGCAACATCGCACTGTAGATCCCCGATAATACGTCACACATGGCATGTCAAAGGTCAAACTAATGCGAGAACCTTTGAAGTTCAAGGACTCCCACACACACATTTAACACGGAATATCTGCACATTTGTTTTTAATTCCAGTACACAATACTCTAGTGAAATATTGAAGAATCGCATAATGAGGAATTATTTAAATGACACTAATAAAAATATAACTTGCTTTCACACACGATACTTGTGAATTTTTCAATTGCGGTACAGCACAGTAACATACATATTGAAGAATCGCATAATGAGGAATTATTTAAATGCCATTAATAAAAATATGATTTTCTTTCACACACGAAACTTGTGAATTTTTCGCACTGAATGTTCATTTGAAATTTGTGCATATTCTATAATATATGGCTTCAACACTTTCACATGGTGAACTCCATGAGTTGCCGGAATAGTTGCAAGATGTTGAAATCGCTTTTCTAAAAATCTGTGTAGCAAGCAACTGAGTGCACCGTGCGTAGTAGCAATATAAATAAAAAAAGTTAGTCATGGGATTCTAGCGGGAGACGTAATTACTTTACAAGACAATGTCGTTAATACTTTTTGTTAGTTATGCACCTATAACGTAGAATCCTTGAGGAAATTAGAATCCATCAATTATCGTATTGTATACAATAATTTTTGTATGTTTTATGTGACTGACTGTAGTTTACCCTTTATAATTATATGGCGCATTTTAATTATCTAGAATATTGTAATATAATTATTAGTATTACATTTACATCAGGAAGGACCGAAATATGGTATAACAAATAGTCAGTGAAACAAAACAAATTTATACAGTGAAGTCGTAAAACAAATTTCGTTCAATTTTCATGTGTTTTCAGGTTTCGGAATATGTCATGTTTAACTATTAATTTTAGAATCAAAATAATCCGTATTTCAAACATTAACTTCTAGAATCAGAAAATTTCATCTGTACAAAAGTATATCTCATCGAAAAAATTACTCCTGCGCCAATTTCAAAATTTTCACATCGGTATGACAATTTCATAGAATTACTCTACATTTAAATCCTTTTAGCTCAAATTGTCACATAAAACGGGCCAGTAATTATTTTATGAAACAGCTGAGCTGAACAGTCTACCAGATTTCCTAAACCATGTTTATGTTAATACACAGCGGAGTCCAGCAAGCAACTGACTGCGTCATGCGTATTAGCTATATAAATGAGGGGACAAAATGTCAGTTAGTCACGGGACTCCAGCGGGAAAAATAACGACTTTATAAGAAAATGTCATCAATACGTTTTTGTTATTTGTGTACCGATAACGTACAATCCAAGAGAAAATTTTAATCCATGAATTATTATGTTGTGTACAGTAACGTTTATCCGTTTTCTGTGACTGACTGACCATAACTTACAGTTAATAACTATAGGACACATTTAAGGTATATAGAATATTAGAATGCAATTATTATTGTTTCATTTACGACCAAGGAGGACCAAAGCATGGTTTAAAAAAAGATTTTGTGAAATAAAACGAATTCATACGACCAAATCATTAAACAAGAAATTGGTAAAATTTTTCGTATTTTTTCAGGTTTCGAATATGACAAGTTCTACCGCTATTATTAGATTAAAATAATGCACATTTTGAACATTTTCTTATAGAATTATAAAATTTGATATTTACAGATATATATTACATCAACAAAATTATTCCTGCGTCCGTTTCAAAATTTTCACCTCGGTATGACATGTTCATGGAATCGCTCATATATACTGTTGTCTATCACCGACTCCGTTTAAAATATATGTACATGAAATATTAAATAATTGAAGGAGAAAATGTTCAATTTACTCAGTTACTAATATACATTTTACAATGAAAATATGCTGATTATAGGTTACTTTGAGTTAAACTTTTCAATTTATTTTAAGGCATTTTCACATTTTTTGGGAAAAAATCAACACATATATTTCTGTCGGGTAATTATTCACATAGGCCTACTGTAACAATAAATTGTGTAGGTTACGACGTAAAAAGTGGACATCCGAATTTCGAGATAATTTTCGTTTTAAAATTATGCTTAGGACCACTAAACATGAAATCAAAAAAATGCGGACCATCCAGAAAAAAAGCAGTAAAATAACACTTTATAAGCACTACATTTCACTAGTTTACTGTACGAGACATCCTCTTTGCCATATAAATTTGGTATTAAAATGAAGCTTAGGATCACCAAAGATGAAAACACAAGCAAATCCTACGGACCATCACTAAACAACTAGGTTACAGTAATAGTTTGTAATATATAATTAGGTTAGGTTGGCTTTTAGTTTCTTACACATATAGTAAATTTTATTTACATACCTGTAATTTAATATTGTCTAAATGCCATTCTATTCATTACTTTCACAGGTTAGAGTAATTTAAATAAATTAGGTTAGCTTTTGGGTTATTATACATGTATTCTAATAAATAATATTACAAATTTCGAAGATTATGTTGTAAGTAAGTGGCATCCATTTATTGAATATTTTGTATGGGCTAATTTGCCGATGTTCATTTTCGATAAATACGTATAATGACGTATCGATTATTATCAACAATCGATCCAGTTAAATCATTTTCTCTTAAGAATCTCTATGTGAGAATGTGATTTTTATTAAAATTCAAACTCTTTGTTATATAAATTTGGAAATATAGCACTTGATAATATAGCATTGCACTTTTATTACAATAAAATATTTATTCCATTTTCGCATCTCTATTGATGAAAACATAATATCGACTAATATCTGAATATCGAATCTGACGTCACGACCACAATCGCAGCCACATCCTTCAGGTAATATAGGGGATAGTGCTTTATAAATTGTTATTTTACAGCTTTGTTTCTGGATGGTCCGCAATTTTTTTTATATTTTTTCATCTTCGACGTTCCTAAGCTTCATTTTAAAACCAAAATTATCTCGAAACTCGGATGTCCATTTTTTTCCCGTACCCAATTGTGTATATTCCGTTTTTTTTTAATTTATGTTGGCATAGAATCCCGATAATTATTTATTTTTGAATTTAGTGTTATTCATTTGTAAGAGGATTCTAATGTACGTCCAAGTGCATGCATACTGGAAGAACTGTCTGGTAATAGCGCGAATGTTTATCATTGGCAATATTACAACTATTATAAATAATACACTCACTATATTACACGGTGCTTCCAAGAGAAGATGCGGAGTGGCAAGTTAGTGAACTACGAGTTCTAATGTCAGTATACACAATTAATTATATGCATACCAGCATCAAAACAAAACACACAACACATTCCTCGCGAACCGTCTCATCGCTTGGACGAACAATAGACACTATTTAAGTATTTCTTTAGCTTGTCTACTGGTATCTGACAGTTATTTCACGTTAGCATAATGTTATTTAAACTCACCAATATTTACTCTCTTGGAAAGCAATTCCAGGAAGGTAACGTATTTTGTTTTCGTATTCTCGGAATTCATGAATGTTCGACGTCAACAGATTTGCTGGAAAATAAATTATACATATACTTGTTAAGGTATAATGCAATGAGACTGTATCATATTATTTTTATTAATTTGCTTAGATATCAAAATATTGACTCAACATTTGGAATATAATTTAAAAATGAACTAAATTTTTTAAATTGATTCCAACTCGTAGGTTTTAGAGTGTTGATGTCTTATTCAAAACGTTCCAGTCAACCTTATGGCTGAGCAGTGCAAGTTCACGTGTTTCATTACGCATTATCAACACTACAGTAAGTTCTCGTATATTAAACCCACCTATAGCCAACCGTACATTCATATTAAATGGCTGAACTGCACTTCTACTTACTCTTGATTTTTCAGTTTATTGTTGTAAACTATAGCTCTTCTTCTGTATATACTAACATATTTCTAATATTTTAAACTTTTTTAAACAATTATTGTAACATTATTAGACAATTTTGAAGTATTTATTTAAATACGAAAATCACAATATTACGACAGACAATATTGTGATGCTAACTGCTATTTTCTTAACAGAGTATATTACTTAGTCTATGATTTTTCTATCGCTGGTTGGAACGGCGTTAGGAAGTGATAAGTAAGTGTACAGTCATTTTTAATAAACTTTTGGTGATTTTAATGTTATTAATATATTTTTTAACATAGAATTGGGAATTTATTGTAAAGATCGATCATATAAATTTCATAGCGACGTGCTGCCAACTAGCATAAGCTATATGAACTTTAGTACGATATCGATAATAATCGATATGTGGCACGGATGATAATCGATATGTCGTTCGATGGTGGGTTTTCGTTGGCTCTATAAACTCTGGCGTATGAGCACTGTTGTTCTATAGGACTAGGAAAATGTATCCAGTAAGTTTAAGTGCAGTTTTTCCATTGACAATAATAAGTGCGGTTCAGGTCTTATTAATTAATTCAAGAGCAATTATTTAGCGAGTAAATTTATCTTGACAGAACCTGAATCACAACTCTTATCTGATTATATTACTTACTGAATAAAAATTATGAAGAAATACATTGTCCATAAAATTCGCTTAAAATAATATTATATATTTGTAATTATAAATATGTCCACCGCTGTCATGTTGTCGCTGCCCAGTACGTAGCGGACAGGAATTCCATACCCAGTCAGGATATATTTCCTGTTTCTTTCCTCACCTGTAACTTTAAGGTCTAAATGATCTTCGAACACCATCTGGCCATTATAATCATCATTACAACATTCGTGATGTTGAGAAAGAAAATATGTGTGAATGGTGTATTTCGTCTTTATGTTGTGTTGTCCCCGTTATTGAGCTGATCACTCATTCGTGGAGGCCTTCAATGTCCTTGTGCGGTCAGAAAAAGTATGGGTATGATCCAAAATTTAAAATCCCTCCCCCGACAGGTCGCGCTACTATAAGGCCCAGGTGACACGTGTCAGGAAAAAATTACCTATAACGTTAATGAAATGGAAATTATGAATATTCAGTCTACCATTTTACTTTCAAATAACAATTGACTGGACTAAGGTTGAAAATAAAGAGTTAATTAAAACGGTTTTATTTTTAATGATACAAATTGCTTTGTTTTCTCCATCTCTTTGTAACAAATTGACGATACAATTGAAGCATGATACAAATTTGTAATACAGATATTTCACTACTCACCTGTTACGATATTGCAAAGAAAAGCTTGCACGTAGGTGCGATAACAATCAATTAATATCAAGAAACAAAATTGTGCCAATAAACAGCTGTCAATGGTTTAAATCAGCGATATTCGTATACAGTATAGGACAATTATTCATGAGCCAAATAGTGAATAGAACATATAAACTTAAATGCATATAAATATATAACTTCTTAGGAGATATATAAGTTTTCTCTTGTTAAAATATTTACGTTAGATTTTACAGTATACCATATAATAAATTGATCTTACTTCCATTATGTTTAATAATACATCTTACTCTTTAAATGAGGAATTTTACCACCAAGAAATTTATTTTAAAATAGCGTACACTCTTCCATACAACTCGTAATAATAATACCTATTTACAGATGCTTACATAATACCGGATGCTATGTATACGATCTGCATACAGTTTATGGTGTCTTTTTTTATTTTAGTTTAAATTCATTATTGTGTTATTCTATTATTCCGATACAAAAAAGTAAACGATCATGCACAAAATACCACATATTCAATTTCACACAAAAACATTACCAGTATCACACTATGTAAAGAATAAACAGCATATCATATTTCACAAACTGTACACATTGTGTTTAATTCCTTTAATTAATAAAAAAGTTGCAGTGTTAACTTTTAGGGTAGTAAAAACTAATAAATGCAATAAATCCTAATTTAAAGAGAGAGCCCAGGTTGCAATTTCAAACTAAAATAATTTAATTAAGTCCGCCAGAAACTCATGTTGACGGTTAGTTCGTCTTAAAAAAATATATAGCTCGTTTCTTGTCTTAATTCCTCATTTATGGGGATACATCAATACGGGCACGGTTTCTACAATACTTCTGAATTGCTCTGTTTAAGACTTCTTATTCTCTGCATAGTTTTGTTAAGCTTTGAGTCTATTCACTCTCTTTCCAATGTCTTCCCAGATTACCTCGTTCCATCTGTGAGAAGGTTATGTCTTGATATACCAACCATCTTGTCAGTCGCCATTTTAGATATATCAAATTCCGTTAAAATATTCTCTTATTTACCGATTGATTTATTCCTTGAATGCCCAGCTGTCTCCTTGATACCTCATTTCTAATTTTATCTCACCTTGTTTTATGTAGGGCTTTTCTTACAACATTTATCTCATGTGTTTTTAAGGTCTGTTTCGTTCTTACAGAATCAGCTATAGTCTCTAAGGCATAGGTCAGTATTGACCGTATCACTGCTTTATAAATTCCAATTTTAGTATTTTTATTTATTATTCTTCCAAATTGTATTATTCTTACAGCCTGATATTCTGTCTGCCTTATTAGGTCGGCAAAACTTAATTTTGCCGTGATCCCAAATTAGTTACCTTAATTCCCAGATACTTAAAAATCATGACCTGCTCAATCATCCTTCCCTGGAGTTCTAACTTGCATCTCGAGGGAAAATTACTTACCTTCATGCATTTAGTTTTATGAGATGGTATTTTTTGACAGCTGAAATGGAATATATATATATATATATATTAATATTTGCAGGTCATTCTCATTATCTGCCATCGAGGGCAGCATCATCAGCATAATGGACAATTTTTACTTCACTGTTTCCCATTTTATACCAATTTTTGGTATTAATATCTTATATTATCTCATTCATTATAAAATTAAACAATAATGGACTTAGAGAGTCTCTCTATCGGATACTTTTTTTTAAATTTGCATTGGCTTATTTTCTGATCACTTTCCATTTCCTTTATTATATAAAATTAGCAGTAAAAATACGTTTAACCAGCTAATACCCGGTGTGCACTGCTACGCCTGAATAAATAAAATGTGTTTTTATGTTTAGTTGAATCAGTGAAAAGAAAAAAAAGATATACATTTATATTGTAATTATTTTTAGATACGCTGTGATGATTACCTGGCGTTGCCCGCGGATCTACTTATCCGATTTTCTTGCTATTAATGAGCTGAAAGACAAATATGATAATTGTGAGTTATCCGTAAAATACAGACATATGCTGTCGCTGACGATTCTGTCGAATTTTTTGAGATATTCAGCTCTGTGTATGTTAATATAGTGTATTTGTTATGGTTTTAGACAGCGTAAGCCATTTAAGCTTCCAAAAAGCAATTTTTTTAGTGCACCGATGCCCTGTCTTCTTCTTTAGATCCGGCCCTACTGTACGTAGGGAATATGTTATATACGTTAATTGTCCCAGAAAAATCATCTAAATGATAGAAACCCTTATTCCAATCTGTCAAGTTTTTGAGTCCATAAAGGACAGACAGATAGGCAGACAAACAAACAGACTTACACTCATTTTCATATGTAACGATAAGTAAAAAACAACCCATTATGTATATTATTTTCTTCTAAAATTTGTAAAACGTTTTGAGTTGCAGCCTGTAAAAAGTCTTCTCGAGATCAATAAAACATAAAAATACAGGTTTATTATATTCGAGAGCCGTTATCTGTCTAGTTATAAAAATAGCATTAGCACAAGACCTGCCAAGTCAAAGTCCCTATTGCTCATCTCGCCCGATGCGGGGTCTAGCAACCCCTCACGGGCTCTGCAAGACTTGCAAATAAATTAGCAAACGACTCCGAGTCGAAATTAAAAGAAAAAAGAAATATGAGGCATCATCAAAATCTGGGTTCTGATGTAATTCAATTCACATCTTGGAGTAGAGAATAATAATAACTAATGGAAACTTAGTTTTTTTTTTTTAATTTTCCACATAATACCGGTTGCGAAGTTAAACATAATTAACTTACACACTTGTACGAGCTACTACTTACTATTTATAAATCATGAAATTAGGCATTTTGACCTGTTTTCACATCAAGTGGGATTTAATGAATCTTCCCATCTAGTAAAAGGGCGTCCACTTCTAATGTCCTATTGGTTTGTACTTTAATAATAGCTCAGGAATTCTATCTGTAGGCATTCTTTTAACATATTCATACAGCTTGTTTCTCATATTGTAAATTCTATTTGTTAAATTAAAAATATGTAAGTATTTTCTAATATCTTCATTTATTTTTCTGTCCAAAATTGCCACACCTGCTACTGAACGTTAGAACTTCATTTCTACAGTTTCTATTTTTCTTCTCCCTGAACGGTTAAGAGTCTAATTCTCACTTGCATATACTAAGATAGGCACCGCCGTAATTTTGTAAAATTTTAATTTGTACTCATCTATGTTTTATTTTTTAGTGTCCGTTTTATTGTGCCACACATTCTGTAAAATGTATTTAATGTAATATTAATATCTTCCTTCTGGCAATATGATACATTGCATCCGAAATAATTGAAATTGTTCACCTGTTGTATTATACTGTTATTAATGCAGATTTCACTCCTGATGTGGTCTTTCCCGTTAAATATAATTACTTTCGATTTACTTTCAGAGATTGTGATATTGAATTTTTATTGCTACTTCATTTAATTTATACGCTGCTAATTGTAAATTACTTTCTGAAGAGCTAAATATTGTCTGATAGTCTGCAAGCAATATGGTATTTATAATTGTATTGAAAACTTTAAAATCTGTAATTAAAAATTGATTGCCATTGTACAATGACCATGTGTATATATATATACACGAAAAAAGTGCAGGAGATAGCGGACATTCTTGTCATCCCCTGATTAATTTATAATATATTATCATTCGTTATACCTCCTTTGTCAATGAATATTTTTTATTTAAAATATAAGCTTTGCACAACTTTCACAATATGTCCTGGAAATCCTTTATCATACATAATGTTCCATAGTTTATTTTTTGACAATCTATCAAACGCTTTTTCACAGACAATAAAATGTATGGAAGTTGGTAAATTAAACTCTCTTCTCTTCTGAATACTGTAAATACGGCATCTGAACACGATCGACTTTTCCGAAAGCCACACTGTTCTTCTATTAATATATATGTTCCTAGACAATCAAGGGATTGCAAAAAGGTCTTGCCCTACTGGAAATATACTGTAGGAATTGGGGATTGACTGTAAATATTAGTAAGACAAAAACAATGACTTTCAAAAATGGAACGGTTTATGGTAGAGCAGAGGAATGGAAATACAGAGATCAAACACTTCAAAACGTGAAACATTTTGAATATCTTTGGTACGACGTTGAAAATGAACGGGAAGTGGAAGACATATTGATATAGCATTATTCAAAGGGAGGGGACAACTTAATAGTATTCTCAGTATTCTGGGTAGAGTGCCCGATATTCCAGTCAGTACGTTAGAAAAAAATTTATGGAGCGATGGTGAGGCCAGTAATGCACTATGGTAGTGAGATTTCGGGTTTGCAAAGAACGGAAATACTAAATAAGGTATATACGCATTTTCTAAAATATATTACAGGACTTAGTAAGGCCGTTTCTAACTGTGGAATTTTATATGAATTTGGATAATTTCAGGACGATATAAATTGCAAAATTCGAGTACTCAAGTACTGGTTGCGGTTAATCCAAAGCTGAACAAACAATGCTCAGAGCAATTTGTTACGACCACCAAATTAGGAACGCAAATGGGAAATTCTGGGCAGACGAGGTTAAGAGAGAACTCCAAAAGATTGGGATGGGTTGGGTAGGGGAAAAAGGGACTGAAAATCGCAAGAATGTGTGAAGAAAAATTAGGAGGAGGTACTTAGATATAAACCGACAAAATATTTTGTCCGAATGTGCGGGAAAACGATCACTATTTTGACAAAGAGACCTAAAACAAGTTTGGGGAAAAGAATCATGTATATATATATATATATATATATATATATATATATATATATATTAATAATAATAATAATAATAATAGCTTTATTTTACCTTCAATCTAGGATTTAAAGAGAGGTCAAGGCTTGCTTGGTTCAGGTTAGGGGCATGGAATTTTTTAAAAATTAGCGACGATCACGATATGCGAATATGTCCAATGTGCGGGAGCTTTGAAGACGAGATACATATACTAGGAAAATGTAACGATTTAGAATGTTGGAGGCATCAGTTATTACCGGAAAGATTTCTAAATTCAAATCGTTGAGCATGCTACGAGTTACTGGTAAACCCAAAAATTGGATAAACCTTGGTAGATTTCTGGACAAAACGCGGAAAATAAGAACAACACTTATTCAGAAATAAATAAACATGTTAGCAAATTGCAATGCCATTAATGCTTAATAATTCTACATAACTAAGTTAATGTATAATGCAATTGTATTGATATCTAATTGTAATATTATTGTGTTTTCTTTTTTGTTTTTTTTTGTTTGTTTTGTTTTTAAACACTAACTTATTGTAACGGACTGTCAACAGCACGTACGGCTTACTGTCCGTGCGATCCATATTTGTAAATAATATTGTATATATCTTACTTTTAGTTTAATAAAATCCTTATGTATTGTGATATATACTCATTGATTATGTTTAGTCGTCTAGTAATAATCTTAGCTTATATCTTTTAAGATGTATTCAGTAAACAAATTCCTCTCTAACTTGTACACTGGTACCTACTTCCTTTTTAATTACGGGACATATAATTCCTTTTTTCCAGTCATCTGTGGATTGTACAGGTAACATGTTTATTTTTTATATTTCTCTTATCTACCCTATAATGGCCTAACAGCCCAATATTGGGCCTTAGCTTCTCCTTGATTAGGAGTTACTAGACCAAATTAATTTAATTTGACTTATTTTCAACAGAAGTTGTGGCGTAGTGTAAATATTTAACCTTGCTTTTACTACCGTTTGGAACCGTTATATTGTTGCTTACTACTTTGATTGGAAAGCATAGATTGTTCAAATTGTGACATCTTTGTCCGGGCCCATAGAGGCAAAGAGAAATTCAACTTTCTTTACTATATTCTCCCAATATGTAATGTTTCCTGAGTTATAAAATGCAATCGTGGATGCTTTGGGATAAAGGAACTAACACACGTTTGAGCAAGCTTTTGGAATTTGACTTTGATATCTAACTTATGCTTACTGAATGAATAGGCATAAGTAAAAAGCACAACTAAAGCTTTTAATGCGAGTCAAAATATAGTCAGATATAATATAAAGATAAATAAATAAATAAATATTCGATTTACAAAGAAAAGAAATCATAAAAGATCATCTATACAAAAAGAAAATATGATATAAATCAACATACATACATACATTATCACTCACTCTAGTCCAACCTCGGGTTGGAGTAAATACTGTCCTAGTGTCCCCACCCTGGCTCACTAGACTAAACAAACATAACCAGCTCTCCTGAGCTGCCCTGACCAGACTCCAATGACGACTAAGTAGATGATGATGTTACAAAACACAGCTATTTATGAGAGTTCATAAGGAGAGGGCGGGAGTGCGCGATAGCACAGGGTGCGCACTAGGAAGGGAAGGGATAGATAGGACAGCGTTTGGCACTGCTCATAAAGATGACACTCGAGATGGAGACGCGATGACGTATAGTTTGCGCAGTAAGACGTAATTCCTGTATCGAAATGTCCATTTCGGTACTAAGTCATGGATAAATTTTGCTTAGAGGACTCTTTATTCATATTTAAGGTTCTTTAACGAGCCTGAAAATCTTCAGACTCAGGATTTACGGCTTCACATCCGTACAGAGGACTTGCTCCTTGTATTTCTCCATCCTAAAATCCATCAACCACTGGCGGCCGATTTTGAATCCACAACACTAGAAACCATAGGCAATAAACGTAACAACTAGTCTACCACGATAAGTGATAATTATATTCATATTGTGTAAATAATAACGCATACATATTTATAAAAATAACTATTTCATTGCAGTGGCATCTCCTGCTTAAACTCCCAGGATTCGCTACAGCATATTTATCTTAAAATTGAGTTAATATAGCGCATAAGAAAACTGAAAGACAAATACATCGGAATTGCCTGAACGTATTTCGTAGAAAGAAAAAAAACATAATAGGCCTAATTCAATTCCTTTCCATTGACGCAATTTAAACTCTCACCTTTTGGTAGGCCCTACTTTACCTGACACACACCACCCGGTTCTTACAGTAGCACTATCAGTCAGAAGAGGAATTTAACGATAGATCACACACATACTTTTTTACCATACAGGATATGGAGGGCCTCCCCGAGTAAGGGATCAGCTCCGATACAACACAACATTAAGACGAAACACATAATTCACACATATTCATACTAAAGAGGCGAATATTATAATTATGATTATGATGGCCACGGGACATTTGTCTTACAGGTGAGGAAAAGCTTAATAATCATCCCCTCAACATTTTGACTTATTCCCTCCCGAAATTTCATCTTATGAAATTCAATCTTAGATGCTCTTCACAAAGAATTTAAAGAGAAAACCATCACCCAGGAAACTTCTGCCGACCGGAAATCGAACCCGGGTCCGTTCCGTACAAGGTAGCGACGCTACCCCTAGAACACAGCAGTGGACCAAAAAAATTAATAATAATGATAACAACATACATTAGTACAGAGAGAAAAGAAGACACATCGTTGACATTTATGAAATAAATTCAGTTAGGCCTAAGGCACGCAATGTTAAAGGAAAACCATATGATTATAACTTGTACAAATACAAAATATAACAGAAAATATTAGGCAAAAATACAAGAATAGGAAAATAAATAAAATAAAATAAATTAAATGGAAACGGCATTTAAAAAAGTTAAACTTACTATAAACTTTATATATATGGTATGATAAGAAAAATAAATGCCTGGACGGGATTCGAACCCGGATCTCTGAGTCTGTACCTCAGTGTGATATCCATTACACCACCAGGCGAATTCAATTCAAGCATTCATTTTTCTTATATATGTATTATATTCTCCATTATTACTAGATGTCGCGAGAACTCAGTCTTCACTGCCATCTAGTAGCTGACTATAACAAGTAAGCAAATTAAAGAGAACATTTTTACCTTATAGCAGTGACGCTTATATATATGAGCTGTTCCCGATTCGATACCCTGCTAAGTTGAAAATTTTAATTTCATTTTTTTTTATCTCAGTTCTTGGAGGAATTGTGGCGAACAATTTTTAATCCCTAGATTGTACATGTCCACCGCTGTGGTCTCCAGGTAGCGCGCTGCCTTGTCACGCAGCGGGCCCGGATTCGATTCCCGGTCGATTCCCTTCCTGGGTGAGTTTTTTCCGGGGGGTTTCCTCACCTGTAAGACAAATGTCAGGTAGTTTTGCGGCCCAAAAGATCCCCGAACATCATCTGGTCATCCTAATCATTCTTATTATCATTATTATAATTTCACCGATGTGGAAAGCAACTGAAAACTACCACAGTTATAATTCCCTAGTAAAACTGCAAAACATAGCATGAAAATGCTATAATTGTAGTGAAGGACCTGCCCTAGGGCAGAACACTATAGAATAGATTGTACATCTGGTGTCCGGATTAAATTCTAAACCTCTTCTCAATACATATGTTGAGAAGGCATATGCGATACTGTTCTTAGCTATTCGTCCGTCGGATGGGGACAATCAGTCTGGCAATACCCTTGGTTTTCTTAGGAGTACACCTTGGCTAAGTCCCGATACCGGATTTCATTTTATTTCTTCTCATCATCATCTCATACAATAAAGTTAAATACACAAATACTTAAACATACTGTACTCTTATTTGCACACAATACACGTAGCCTGTATATCATCTACGAAAATTGCTTTATCGAACCGGAGCTTACATTGAAAATAGACCACATTAACACCATCTACTCGCCTACCGCGGTACCCAAAGACAAGAAGTGCATTGGGTGGCTTTGAAATACGGACATACATAATAATATACATTTATATAAAAAAGTCCACCGCTGTGGTCTCGAGGTGGCAGGACTTTCAGAATATAATCTCAAACATTACTGCTGGAACAATTTCAGTAGTTCTTTATATATAATGTGTTGTAAGCTACAGAAAATATTATATTTTCTTTTTCGGTTAATTGACTTATGCTTCATCCTTATATTTTTCATAAAAGGAAACAAAATTGGTTGTATAATATTTATATATTTACAAGCTAAGGTAACATTAAAGATAAAGAATTCACTTTCTCCAGAATTACATTACATTAACTATGACAAAGTTACACAATTAAATCTAACTATACAATTTGTTAAGATATCATCTTACACACATTACTTACTTACTTACTCACTGGCACTATCGAACCCGTAGGTTCATGGCCGCACGGACATAAGCTCTCCATACATCCCTATCATGTGCTAATGTTTTCCAATCATTCCCTGTATTATCTACTTCCCTCAAATCATAGTTAATGTTGTTCTCCCACCTCATTCTTGGTCTACCAACTGGGCGTTTTCCTTCTGGCTTTCCTACAAGAAGTTTCCATGCAAGTCTTTCATTCCCCATACGCGCAACATGTCCTGCCCATCGCAGTCTACGGGACTTAACTGTTCTTATTATATCTGGCTTCCTATAAAGACCATGTAGTTCATTGTTATGTAGTCTTCTCCATTCACCTGTCTGTTCATCTCTCTTTGGTCCAAAAATTTTCCTAAGAACTTTATTCTCAAATACTCGTAATCTCCTTTCCTCCCTTAAAGTAAGAGTCCATGTTTCGCACCCATATAATATAACTGGTAGAATAATAGTTTTATATATTTTCAGCTTAACGTTTTTTGAAAGGAGTTGGGACATCAAAAGTCTCTGCAATGCATAATAGCATGCATTTCCAGAATTGAGCCTATGTTTAATTTCTTTGTGCATCTCATTCCTATTTGTGATTATTGTTCCTAGGTATTTGAATTCAGCCAATTCCTCAAAATTTCCCTCATTTGTCATTAGCTGTCCATTTCCATTATATAATGTATTTCTACGTGTGACCATATATTTAGTTTTACTGATATTTACTTCCAGTCCTAATTTCTTAGTGTTACTCAATAAGTGTGTGCGTGTTGGACTTTAGTATCTCCTCGCTATCGGCCAGTAGTACTACATCATCAGCATAAACTAACAGCTTATTAATACCATTCAGTTTTACACACATTAAAGTTGCTATTTTAAATTATTAGCATTAAGTTGAATCATAAACATGACTGACAGTTCACCACAGAATATATATATACATACACTATTTGAAGATGTGGCTTGAAATTGTTAGTATTGCTTAGCGTTAAACAATGTGCTTCGTAAAGAAATACATTAACTATGAGGGAGTTATACAATGAAACATATTTACACTCTACGTTTATCTATATATACATGCATTGAACTTATTATTTAAAATTATTAGCATTACGTTTACATACGATCAGAACACAGTTCACACAGAATATATATTTACAATATTTGAAGATGTTGCTTAAAATTGTGAGTTATGACCTGAAGTATGAACTAATATATCAAAGACCTAATGCTAGTGACAATAGAGGTACATCTGATATTAAAATTAACTGCTTTCTACATAATTACACAGAGACAAATGTATAATGTTGCGACATGTAAACTATTAAAAATAGAACAAGGTATTGCATGTTCTCCGCACTATTGTTGTAGAAGTATCCGGATTATTGTGGAGGGTTTAGGCGACTTTAGTAATATTCTATCCTTTATGTCACTGGAAATGTAGAATTCTTCAGTAAGAACGCTCGTGAGTGGGAAAAAATACTGTGAGAAGCTAACACCTATAGACCAATGGAGGAGCCATTTGATAGTATATGGAAGTTATTCCCCAAGAGTCCGGGAGCATTATGTGGGGCATTGTCGCCTCTTCTCCCACTGGAGGGTTCCGATATTCTTTAAGTTTCTCCCCCGGGAGTCGGGGAAAATATGGTGGGACGTTTTCGCCTCTTCTCCCACTGGAGGATCCCAATTTTCTTCAAGTTTTTCCCTCGGGAGCCGGGGAAAATATTGTGGGATGTTTACACCTCTTCTCCCACTGGAGGATCCCGATTTGCTTCACGTTTCTCCCTCGGGAGTCGGGGAAAATGTTGTGGGACGCTTTCGCCTCTTCTCCCACTGGAGGATTCCGATTTTCTTCGAGTTCCTCCCTCGGGAGTCGGGGTAAATGTTGTGGGATGTTATTGCCTCTTCTCCCACTTCATACCCCATTTATAGAGGGAGATCCTCTCTTCTCTAATTTCTAATAATTCAGCCAAGATCAGAATCCCGATATTGTTCAAGTTTCTCCCTCGGGAGTAGGGAAAATGTTTGTGGGATTTTTCGCCTCTTCTCCCACTGGAGGCCGATTTTCTTCACGTTTCTCCCTCGGGAGTCAGGGAAAATGTTTTGGGAGTTTTCGCCTCTTCTCCCACTGGAGGATCCCGATTTTCTTTTTAATTTTTTCCCTCAGGAGTCGGGGAAAATGTTATGGGACGCTTTCGCCTCTTCTCCCACTGGAGGATTCCGATTTTCTTCGAGTTCCTCCCTCGGGAGTCGGGGTAAATATTGTGGGATGTTATTGCCTCTTCTCCCACTGGAGAAACCCGATATTGTTCAAGTTACTCCCTCGGGAGTAGGGGAAAATTTTGTGGGATTTTTCGCCTCTTCTCCCACTGGAGGATCCCGATTTTCTTCACGTTTCTCCCTCGGGAGTCGGGGAAAATAATGTGGGATGTTTTCGCCTCTTCTCCCAGTGGAGCATCCTGTATATATAATCGGGTATTATATTATATTATAGCTAATACCCGGCGTGCGCTGCTACTCCTAAATAAATGTTAATGTGTTTTTACCATCAGCCGTGCGATGTTATACTTGCCCGAGAATCTGCTTATCCCGATCTTCTAGTCATCAATGAAAGACGATAATGGTTATTGTGAGTTGTCCGTAGAAGACAAAAACATGCTGTCGCGGACCTTTTTGTAGAGTTCTTTGAGATGTTCAATTCCGTGTACATTAATTTGGTGAACTTGTTATGGTTTAGGCAGCGTAAGCCATTTAAGCGTCAAAATAGGGGCTTTATTTCACGTTTTTCACTACAAAGGGTGATTTTTATGGGTGAAGGGGTTGAATATCATAACTCTCCTGAACATTTTGCAAAAAACCCCATCAAAATCGGATCAACGGTATGGCCGCGCATATAATACAAACAAACAAACAAACAAACAAACAAACAAACAAACATTGATTTTTATAAATTATATATGGCACGAAAAGTAAAATAAATGCCTGGTTTAGCGCTCTAGCCATCTGAGTTTAGAGGTTCGGGTTCAAATCCCGACTCAGGCATTTATTTTTATTTTCGTGTCACATCTAATATATAAAAATTAATGTTTGTTTGTTTGTTTGTTCGTATTATATGCGCGGCCATACTGTTGATCCGATTTTGATGATTTTTTTTGCAAAACGTTCAGGAGATTCCCGGGATGAACATAGGCTATAAGATAGTTGTGATATTCAACTCCTACACCCCTAACAATCAGCCTTTAGTGTGGAAAACGTGAAAAAAATAGCTCTTTGAACGCTTAAATGGCTTACGGTGCCTACCTAAACCATAACAAATACACAAAATGAATGTACACAGAATTGAATATCTAAAAAAGCTCTAGAAGAAAGTCCGCGACAGCATATGTTTATCCCTTACGGATAACTCACAATATTTTATCATTCATTGATGCCAAGAAGATAGAGACAAGTACGTAGATTCCTGTGCAAGCATAGCAGCACATGGCGGGTATTATTTATGGATAACTCACAATAACGAACTTTGTCTTTTACCTCATTTATGCCAAGAAGATCGAGATAAGAGGATTCCCGGGCAACACCGGTAATCAGCACGGGAATCTTAAAATAATTACGATATACATTATAATTATTTTTCATTTTACTTATTTAATTAATCGTAAGAAATACAGCTCATTTATGCCATGATGATCGGGATAAATGGATTCCCGGACAACGCCGGGTAATCAGCACGGGGTATATAAAAATATAAATGTATAATTATTTTTCTTAAACTTATTCAACTAAACGTAAAATCACATTAATTTCCATTTATTTAGGCGTAGCATCGCACCCCTGGTATTAGCTAATATCTTATAAGCCTAGATTTGAAGAGTTGGTCTCTTGAAGGAAACGATCACTATTCAATGTTTATTTATATTTCGGCCTTTAATTATTAGGACGTATTTAAATTACAAGAAAACTAAATATTTACAATTCGTACATAAAAACACTATTGAATATATCATACTGTATTAAAACTGAAAACAATGTTGTCAATATACGTGCTCTCGAAGTAACAATAATTCAAGTCATTTAGATTAACTAATTCGGTTCCACCAGAATTCGATTTTTTGCGAAATGCAAAATGCTCGACGATAGACATTCGGTTTGACTCGTCCGATACGGTCAGGCTACATTATTTTTTGTTTAGCTGCCCGTTTCGCCAGCTCCAAGAGTAATTAAATCAAGCATGAGTCGCCTCGCCTCTTGCGCGCGCGCAAGCCAGCAAACTGATATCCAGGGGATTCATGCACAGAAAACACACCTGCCTACTTCTAAAGCTTATCTACGCGAGATCTCCATGGCAGAAATACACACCTGATTCAGAACATCTGGATATTTTTGAAAATCATTGAAAAAAATACAAGAACATTATTCACCAATACAACTATTCACTTTCTTCACAAGTTCAATTTTTCTTGGGCGTTTGATGAACCATTGAATATGTAGGACACAGCGGCGCTGTTTCAGGGTAATATTAAAGGAGAATGGGAATAGATAGATAGGTAAAAGTAAAAAAAAAGAATAAATAAATAAAGTGGTCCCACTACAGGCCTGTAAGAGTATTAAATGGTAAAGGTCGAGAGCGTGGAATGTTCTGGGAGTTCGTAAATAATTTACTTAAGGGGACATGGTAGTCTGAGCATATGGTTACTATGCAGCAGTGAAATCAAATTACTATTTCTTATTAACTTGTAAATAAATAAGCCTCAAAATTTTACACCATGCACACAACAAATGTGAGAATATTGTGGCTTTTAGTTTATATCTCTACCCTATATACTTGAGTTTATATCTCTACCCTATATACTTGAGTTTATATCTCTACCCTATATACTTGAGTTTATATCTCTACCCTATATACTTGAGTTTATATCTCTACCCTATATACTTGAGTTTATATCTCTACCCTATATACTTGAGTTTATATCTCTACCCTATATACTTGAGTTTATATCTCTACCCTATATACTTGAGTTTATATCTCTACCCTATATACTTGAGTTTATATCTCTACCCTATATACTTGAGTTTATCTCTACCCTATATACTTGAGTTATATCTCTACCCTATATACTTGAGTTTATATCTCTACCCTATATACTTGAGTTTATATCTCTACCCTATATACTTGAGTTTATATCTCTACCCTATATACTTGAGTTTATATCTCTACCCTATATACTTGAGTTTATATCTCTACCCTATATACTTGAGTTTATATCTCTACCCTATATACTTGAGTTTATATCTCTACCCTATATACTTGAGTTTATATCTCTACCCTATATACTTGAGTTTATATCTCTACCCTATATACTTGAGTTTATATCTCTACCCTATATACTTGAGTTTATATCTCTACCCTATATACTTGAGTTTATATCTCTACCCTATATACTTGAGTTTATATCTCTACCCTATATACTTGAGTTTATAAAAAAAATTAAATCTGAATTATATGCTATAAACATGAAGAACTTTGGGTACATTTTTCTCAGAAATCCCTTGTAGTATAGAATCATAATTTTCTGTGCTTATTATCATTATAATTAACAATTTGCATGGCCAAAATAATTGGATTATCTCTATTGGTTCAATGGGGAAAAATATTTGCATTTGGAAAATAAATAAGTAAATATTAATACTATTTTGTCATTCTTTTCAGAGTCTAAAATCCATGATTTTTACTATATATTAGTGAAAGTGGCGGCAAATATTCATAAAAACGTGGAATAGAAGTATGTAAAATTTCAGCTTTCTGCCTCTAGTAGTTTTTGAGAAATTCGTACCTAAATATCTAAAAATAACATTTTGAGAAAATGTTATTTTCCAAATCAAATATTTTTTCGCATTGAACCAATAATCCAATTATTTTGGCCATGCGGGCACGCCGTAGCGTAACTACAAGCCGGAGGGTCGAGGGTTCAAGTCCCGTTGGGGTTAGGATTTTTAAACTGACCCAAACCCTCTGGCGGCACTATGGCCCTGCGGTTGACTCAGCCTCTAACGGAAATGAGTACCAGACGCTTGTTCTGGGGGTAAAGGCGGCCGTCACGCAGGGCTGACAACCCGACTGACATAAAGTGCCGATTGTTTAGAAAAAGTAGGAGCCTTAACCTCCTACTACCCCAAGGGCCTCCGGGTATGTTGTGGGATCACTTTACTTTTATATTGTTAATTATAATGATAATAAGCACAGAAAATTATGATTCTATACTACAAGAGTTTTCTGAGAAAAATGTACCCAAAATCCTTCATGTTTTGATTTCACTGCTGCATAGTAACCATATGGTCAGACTACCATGTCCCCTTAACTATTCGTGGTTTTTCAAATGTATTAAGTTAGAGTCGAGGATTGAGTAATTCAGTGCAAACATTACAATATCTGGAGATGTGACGCGAGTCCAAATATTATATTGTAGAAATTCTTGGCTCTATCTAACCGTATTCACATTCAGATTCGCGTTTAATTTAATGGGTTATTTAAATTCAGTAATTAATTAACTTTCTTAGTAGTTGATTCGCAATACGTCACATATTCTGACTTCGGCGTTTGTACTAAACCATTTATTTATTTATTTTAGTTGACTTAATAACTTTCTTAATTTTATAAGATTCTAGTCAGGGGTTCGACCTAGCTCGATTTCCAGATTCTCGTGAAGAGCGCTTTCCTATCGGCTCTGACGTTGATTCAGACAATGTGTATCTGAGTTTTCATCTACTTCCTGATCATCCCTACTACTTCAATACTGGACTCGCTCGGAACGTACTCCAGTAGTTAACAACCAATCACCTACAATTATCACCATTTTGATTTTAATACTTTAAATACTTTAAATCCCATTGGATATTCATTTCCTTTTATAAGTCGGTTAATACTTCTCACAAATTAGTGGATGATTTTCCTACTGGATTATTAGGACTTTCCATTTTTTATACTACATTTTCTAATCTATAATAGAATCATACAAGACAATGGCAGTTCATATTATTACATATGGATCCGAAACATGGACAGTGATAACATAACAATCTGCCAGAATACAAGCTGCTGAAATGAAATTCCTCAGACCAATAGCAGGATATCGAAGAACAGACAAAAAACATAACACAAAAATAAGACAACAACTAAAAGTAGAGGAATTAAACACAACGATAATGAAATACAGAACAAACTGGAAAGAACACTTGACAAGGATGACTGAGAATATAATACCAAAAACAGCATACAACTATTCACCACGAGGAATAAGAAGTTTGGGAAGACCAAAGAAAAGATGGAAACAGCAGCAATATGGAGCCGGAACAGGCTAGTGAATAAGCCTAAACCCTGACGAAGAAGAAGAAGACATTTTCTAATTATTTCCAGGAAGATAACATATTTCCAGGAATGCATATTCTTATATAGCACAATGACAGTTTATTGTGTATGTGGAGCAAGTTGGAACTGGCTGTCAACACTCCTTACTCTGCGTTAATTTACTGGTACCATATGCATTCATGCGTATAATACAGTAGTTGCCCTACTGTATTAGCTTATGTGTTTTTAATGTTAATTAATCCTAAAATTAATTTATATGAATATTATATTTATGATATACATATTATCATATTCATATTCCTTATGGTTTTTACGTTTAATTCATACCAAACAAGACTATGTTTTTTTGAAGAGAAAAATTATACGCTCAGACCGGGACTTGAACCCGGGACCCTTGGTTCTCTAGACCAAGTGCTCTACCAACTGAGCTACCTGAGCAAGTACCGATCTAAACGCAAATCCTTCTCTATATACATTGTAATTCCCATCCACCAAATGCCATTTGCAAGATAGAAGCATGGCTTCACAGTATTTGGTGGATGGGAATTACAATGTATATAGAGAAGGAATATGTCTTCTTAATAAAGGAGCCGCCATTTGCAAGATAGAAGCATGGCTTCACAGCATTTGGTGGATGGGAATTACAATGTATATAGAGAAGGATTTGCGTTTAGATCGGTACTTGCTCAGGTAGCTCAGTTGGTAGAGCACTTGGTCTAGAGAACCAAGGGTCCCGGGTTCAAGTCCCGGTCTGAGCGTATAATTTTTCTCTTCAAATATGATTTATCCATCATTGAGATGTACGAAATCAATAGTAAAGACTATGTTTGTTCTTTTCATTCCCTTTTCAATATTGTTAATGGTTTTATTTTCTTATTATTGAGATTGTAAATTTTTATATTAGAATATTTATTCGCATGTCACAAGCCTTAGGGCAGTAGGAGGTTAAGACTCTCACTTTTCTAAACAATCGACACAAAATGTCAGCCGGATTGTGTGAGGTGCGTGACAGCCGGCATTATTCCCAGAACATGGTTCGGTACTCATTCCAACTCTATGAGTCATTTCGAAAAGGGATCATCTGCAGCTGATCAAATTTCACAGGAGAGGGAGAAAAAAAACTGATTTAACTTTCTTCTTCTTCTTCTTCTTCTTCTTCTTCCGAATGCAGTATTTGGTGATGATGCCCGTTCTGCGACTACAAAAACTGATCTTTCCATCGGTTGAAGGGTCTTCCGAGGTCTCTTTTGCCTTTACGGTTGAGGTGGTAAATCATCTTTGGTAAACGGGAATTTGACATTCTCTGGATGTGTTGGAACCATTTAATCTGATAATTTTGTATATGTTCAACCATTTCCCTACTATTCCACTGCATCCTTATCTCATCACTTTTCATTCTATCCCTTAATGTTACTCCAGTTAGTGATCGGAGGAATCTCATTTATGAACTATTAATGCGGGATTTATCTTTTGCTCGAAGTGTCCAGCATTCACTTCCGTATAGTAGAGCAGGTTTGGCTATGGCATTATGAAATCTCAATTGGATTTCTTTCCTCATTTGTTTTCCAAAATTTCTACTAATTATACCATTTAATCTGTTATATTTTTCTAAATTTGTTTCCGCATCTTTTTGATTATGAAACTGTGATATATTATTACCTAAATAATTAAAGTGTGTTACTTGTTCTATTGGTTTATTATTTATTATTAGTTTTACTCTCGAAAGTCCCTTTCCAGTGATTGCCATGGATTTGGTTTTATTTTCAGATATTTTCATGATGTATTTTTCCAGGGTATTCTGCAATTTAAACACTGATCTCTGCAAATCATCTTCATTCTCCGCTAGAAGTACTTGATCATCTGCGAAGATTATTGTTTGTATTTGATTTCCTCTACACTGATTTAACTTGTTTAGGATAAAGCATTGAATCTGAAATTGCTACTGAATAAAGTCAGAAAGTGGTAAAGGAATAGTGTAGTTAATCCGTTCTCAAGCGGAAATGATGGAAGTAGGTATGTAATCATGAAATAATGAAAAAAGTTAATTTCAGAAAAACTGGAGATGATCCCTTTTCGAAATGACTCATACAATTAGAGACAGTAGATTTCAGGGTCATGGTGGCTTCAGAAAGTTTAGGCCAGTTTAAAATTTCTTACCGCATCGGGATTTGTACCGCGATCTTCCAGCTAATAGTGTACTGCCTTACCTTAACCCACTACAGGAGTGCTCCTTGAGATTCTTTTTGCATTCCGTAAATCTACAAAACGGGACTCCAGAGCGCTAAAAATATGCGCGCGCCTCCATTATTTTTCGACACAACGATGAAATTACCGGATTATTTAAATGATCACTTTATATTATGATTTAAGATACCGAAACATCGTTAAGGAATCCGTAATTTTATTAACTGCTAAATTCTGCCTCATATCCTGCGAACGTTTTGCGCACCTAATCCAGAGTTACGTTCATCAAAGCATCTTCTACCACAGTTCAATACCAATTAATTGTATTGTATTCATAACTTGTAATCGTTTATATATATATATATATATATATATATTGTAATTTAGATTTAAGACTATTTTTTTGTTTGTATTTTTTTAAACCTGGTTGAGTGGTAGACAAGGCCTTAAGGCCTTAACTCTGCCAGGTAAAATAAAGCTATTATTATTATTATTATTATTATTATTATTATTATTACGTCATTATTGTACGATACCTATTGTTTCAGGCTGACAGTTTGATGAATACTCAGAGAAAAACACGAACAGTAACATTTCAAATCAGATAATCCATCCATCCATAGTAATTCTGCCCGAAGGCAGGTCCTTCACTGCAATCATTTTCATGCTATGCTTGCAGCTTTACTAGGGAATTGTGTAGGTGTGGTAGCTTCCCGTTGCTTTCCACACCGGTGAAGGATGATGATGATAATGATAATGGTAAGGATGATAATGATAAGGATGATGGCCATATGATTTCGGGGACCGTTTGGGCCTTAAAGTTTTCCTGACATTTGTCTTACAGGTGAGGAAAAACCCCGATAAAAACCTCACCCAGAAAAACTGCCCCGACCGAGGATCGAACCCGGGCCGGCTGCGTGACAAGGCAGCACGCTACCTCGAGACCACAGCGGTGGACTAATCAGATAATAATGCAATTAAATTATTTGTGGCAATTTTATATTATAATTACAACAATCTATTATATACAAATTAATGCTTGTTTGTATGTTTGTTTGTTCGTACTTTATGCGCGGCCATACCGTTGATGCGAATGTGATGGGGCTTTTCGCAAAATGTTCAGGAGAACATAGGCTATAAGAGAGTTGTGATACTCAAGTCCTACACACTTAAAAATCGCCCTTTGTAGAGGAAAACGTAAACAAAAAGTATCTCTTTGGACGCTTAAATGGCTTACGCTGTCTAAACCATAGCAAATACACAAAATTAATGTACGCAGAACTGAATACCTCAAAACACTCTACAAAAAAGTCCGCGACAGCATATGTTTATCTCTTACGGATAACTCACAATAACCATTTTTGTCTTTCATTGATGCCAAGAAGATGGAGACAAGTATGTAGATTCCTGTGCAAGCATAGCAGCACATGAATGATATTCTTTTACGGATAACTCACAATAACCAATTATGTATTTTAGGTCATTTATGCCAAGAAGATCGAGATAAGTAGATTCCCGAGCAACACCGGGTAATCAGCACTGGGAATCTTAAAATAATTACGATATACATTTATAATTATTTTTCATTTTTACTTATTCGACTAATCATAAGAAGTACATTAATTTTTTACTTTCAGCTCATTTTATGCCAAAAAGAACGGGATGAGTAGATTCCCGGAAAACGCTGGGGTATCTAAAAATAATTACGATATACATTTTTCCTTTCACTTATTTAAGTAAACATAAAACTATTCCTATTTCAACTATTCAACTATTCAACTTCAACTTCAACTTCAACTTCAACTATTCCTATTTATAAAATATAAACAAGCTTAGCCCCATCTATCTTAAACTAAACTAAAAAAAAAATTAATAATTAAAAAATTAAAGAAAAGTTTTAAATTAAATTTTTTTTCCGTTAATTTTCGTATTTCAGCTCATTTATGTCAAGAAGATCTGGATAAGTAGATTCCCGGGCAACGCCGGGTAATCAGCACGGGATATCTAAAAAAATATAAATTTATAATTATTTTTCCTTTTAATTATTTAACTAAACATAAAAACACATTAATTTTCATTCATTTAGGTGTAGCAACGCACGCCGGGTATTAGCTAGTAAAATTATAATAATTGTCCTTGCAGAATTGTTATGAAGTATTTGTGTTGTTAATGAAGTGAGTAAATAAGTTAGCGAAATGTAGTACACAAAGTTTTTGTTGCTTGCTATCAGTACTGTGATATATGGAGGAAGTAGCTTCTAGACAGTAGTACATCGGGCAAAATGTCCGCAGTGCTTTATATTACAACATACACATATACATATACACGCACACATTTTCTAAATTAATAACTAGACATGTCATAACAGTCTGGCATCCAAGAGCATTTAAACTTTAAATCAACATCTATATTAAAACAACGCTTTGAATTCATTTATTTTATACAAGTGTTTACTATTATAGTTTTATTAACTCTTGTTTTGCACATGAAGGACTTAATGCGGTTACATAACACATTCATCACTCAAGGCACTGTACGTCATGTTCTGTTTATGTATATATGTTCTTAACTCTTTTTTATTATTTCTTTTTACCCAAATTCCTTATCATGATTGTTGTTTACTTTTTCACTTTCTTTATAATTTTTGCAACACATGTGAACGCATACCCAGATAGGACGGAATGTGGATAAATTGCTTTGCAGAACAATTCGATTCTCCAAGACACAGAATTCAATCGGAATTTGTTGGCATGTAAGCATAAACACTGACAAAAAAACGGTCAATGTTCGAAACATAAACGAACAGCTATAAGATAGACCTATACAATATTTACTTATGCTCCTTTTTTTTCAAGTTCTGAAGCCCGTTCTGCATTTATTATTCAGAGGATGATATTGCTTTTTGTAGTTACTTAATTGTCTTTCTGATATTCTGTTTAAGCATTAGTATTCGTTTTTAATTAAACTAGTTTCATGATTTGTTTACATGAAAAGCACAGGTATTTTTTTAATACTGTACATTTATACCAACTGTTCATGCGCGTGCCCGTGATAATATCGACTGATGCCAGTTTGTTTCACTACTGCATTGACACTTGTAAGAGTAAAATTAACATGCACGTTAAGGCTAATGTTTATGCATTCAATGAATTAACAGATATGCATTATGTTTATGGTGAGACAAGAGGAAATGTGCATGCAGCTGCACAAATGTACAGAGAAAGATATCCTGGCAGACAACATCCCCATCATTCAACTTTCCAAATCATACCGGCGTCTACGGGAAATTGGAACCCTGGTGGTGCATAAACCGGATTCCGGCGCAGGACGAACTCGTCGTACCATGGATTTTGAAGACGAGATGCTCGACAGGATCCGATAAGAATCCTTCTACCAGTACACGAGCAATTGCACGTGTCATGAGTACAAACCACGTCAGCGTGTGGCAGGTCTCGCAGGAAGGTCTCCACCCCTTCCACCATTTGAAGATATAGTGCTTGACACCGTTAGACTTTGGATCTCACGTGCAGTTTTGTAACTGGGTATGTGAGCGGCTGGTTGAGCAGCCTGATTTCTTTTCTAAAGTGTTTTTCACCGACGAGGCTTATTTTACAAGAGAAGGGGTTGGTCTAAACCAGAGGAATAGCCATATTTATAAACATGAACACAAATTTACCATTATAGAGAGAAGCTATCAATGCAGGTTTTCCGTTAACATATGGGCTGGTATAATTTCCAATTACATCATTGATCCCTATCTTCTGCCCCCACGGTTAAATAGTCATGTGTACAGGCAGTTTATGATACACGTGCTTCCTGTAATCCTGGAAGAAGTCCATCTTGATATCCGACGTCAGATTTGGATCCAGCACGACAGACCACCTTCTCACTTTGACAGGAATGTAAGGAACCATCTGGATAATGTCTTCCCTGGACGTTGGATTGGTCGCGGCGGTCATGTAGCGTGACCTCCACGTTCACCTGCTCTCAATCCTCCAGATTTCGTCCTATGGGGACACTTTAATAGCCTCGTGTATCAGACTCTAGTCGACTCAGACGAGGAGTTACTGGCGAGAATTTTGGCTGCCTGTGACGAAATCAGAAATACTCCAGTAATCTTTGAAGGAGTGCGAGCATCATTTCTGCGCAGATGCAATTTGTGCTTACTCCGTCAAGGGCAACATTTTGAACAGTACCTATGAACCTGTTTTTGTAGCCAACATGAATAAAGAGATTTTATTTTTCTGTATGCTTAAACCATGTCTCCTTTACTAAGTTTACTGTAATATAATATAACAAATTGATTTACATTTATTTTTATTATTATTCCTGAATGTTAACATATATACTTTAAAATAAAATATTAATACGAATATGATTTCTTTTACTATTTGTCCACTGGCAAGTCAAACAATAGTAGACCTTAATTTAATTATCAATTCATTAATTAATTTTGTTATGCTTTTCCTTCATGTTTGTGCTATGTTTCGCGCCTTAAAATTTGATGCTACATTCATACAGTATTATTTTAACTTGAAGTAATGGTTATGCTAATACATAAGTAGCCTTGTTACTTCTACCGTCTGAACCATGTGATTTTCACTTACGAATATTTACTGTAGTTACCTAGTGTGCTATACAGTATTCCTTCTATTACACTAGTACAGAATATTGTCATTTATTACTTTGTTGCATCATACTAAAATTAATCAGTATTTAGTACTAAACTTCCGAACATCTTACACAATAAATAAATAATGGATATTTAAAATAATAAAAGTGAAAGGTCAGCAGGTCTGAGGTTTGAACCTTGAATGCTACATTCCTAATGAACGATATTTCATACCTGGCAGGTTATCACTGAGCTAAATGGTCTCAGGAAGTCTACCGACAAAAGAAGGCTACACTGTGTAACAGCTTGTCAACGAAATCTTCGAAATATTGTCAGTGGCGTACTGGCTCCTAACACATTCATTATTATAACTAGCAAATTTGAACTTCTAGACTACAAGTTGCATATCTCAAATTGTTTATCTGAGACACCTCTACAATACCTGAAAGTTTGTCGGTGTTATTTTTTAACACCCTGTATAAGTAGTTTAAAATACATATAAAATTTACATTCAGTCAAAGCAATGAGATGTACTTTCTCCTCTGCTGTTAAATTCTATGCTATAGACCTAGCATGCAATCAAATTCTTCGAGGATAATGTTAGTGTAAACTCTATAGAACCAATAAACTGTTGGTATATTCTGAGTATGTAGTTTTATTAGACGATAATGAGAGAAAATAGTCTACCCACACAAGCGCATTCTATTAAAGAAATTAGGACTAGAAGTGAATTTCGATAAAACTAAGAATACTGTCAAATGTAAAAATACTTACTTACTCACTGGCACTATCGAACCCGTAGGTTCATGGCCGCGCGGACATAAGCTCTCCATACATCCCTATCCTGAGCTAATGCTTTCCAATCATTCCATGTATAATCTACTTCCCTCAAATCATAGTTAATGTTGTTCTCCCACCTCATTCTTGGTCTACCAACGTTTTCCTTCTGGCTTCCCTACAAGAAGTTTCCATGCACGTCTTTCAAAAATACATTATGAAATAGGAATGGACACTAAACAACAAATGAGGAAAATTTTGAAGATTTGACAGAATTCAAAACCTTAGAAACATTCAACACTGGATAGGCTGCTATTATGCATTATAAGATCTCTTGTCATTCCAATTTTTCTAAAAAAAAGTTAACCAAAAAACACGAGTATTTGAGAATAAAATGCTTAGGAAAATGTTTAGACCAAGAGAACAGTGAGCTCCATGAACTTTATAGGAAATAAGATGTACTTAAGTGTCGTAGCCTGAGATGAACAGAGCATGTGGCATAATTAAGAAATTAAAGAGGTGCACGAAAAATCTTAAGGAAAACCAGTGTGAAACTGCCTAGAAGTTAGGCTAAGAATTAGGTAGGAGAACGGCATTAACTATGATTTCAAGAAAGAGAATTATACAGGAAGTTACTGGAAAATATTATCTCGGGATAGGAACGTATGCAAAGCTTACGTACGCCCGACCATACACCTTGGTTTCGAGAATGCCAAACCGATATGTCTAGATTTTTTATTGTTTATTATGAACTGTACTTCATCAAATTACAATATTTTCAGGAAATTGTATTCTTCTTATGACTAAACTTTTAATTTTTTTTAGAAGAATTAGATCCATTTCTCAGAGTTTAATTCTCAATAAACAAGTATTACTATATATGACAATATATCGAATTTTCTTTTTCAAAAAATTGGCGACAGGCAGAGAGAAACGATATATATATATATATATATATATATATATAGGGTGTTGAAAGAAAACACCGGCAACGGAGGTGAGGTAGTACCGGTATATTGAGATATGATCATTTTTTAATAAGGTACTAATGTCCGGAAATGATGCGTTTTCACGTTCTCAAGATCAGTGTTAGTTCGAAGACTCATTACTTGACGACATCTCACAGGTATGGAACCTATGATACGTGGCTTCACAACAGAATATGTGGCTGCAAAACGACGGAGCTCCAGTCCCTTCCATGCCAATGTGAGGAGACATTTGGATACCACGTAACCAGGTCGAGGGGGACTAGTCCCATGGCCTCCGAGATCACCTGATCTTAACCCTCTCGATTACATTTTGTGGGGCGACATGAAACAGTATGTTTATCAGACTACAGTAGAGTCACGTATGGACCTTATAGCCTGAATCCACTCTGATGCAGAAACGATTCAAATGAGGCCAGGCGTATTTGAACGTGTGCGCCAATCACTACACCGCTGATGTAATGAGATGGGAGGTGGACATTTTGAAACCTTGATGTGATTGAGGCAGTATTGTCAAGTATTGAGTCTTGAATTCCAACTAACGGAACCCTTGAGAAGTTAGCTACACAGAGTGTGAAAACGCATCATTTCCGGACATTGGTACCTTATTAAAATGATCAACATGTCTCAATGTACTACCCCAACCTCCGCTGTCGGTTTTTATTTTGCAACACTATATATATATATATATATATATATATAGAATCGTCCGCGGTGGACTAGTGGTTAAGCTCCTTGCCTCTGGTCCCGAGGGTCGCGGGTTCAAATTCGGCCGGGGTCGATGGATTTTTTTGGACGGAAAAATCCAAGGAGCAAGTCCTCCGGGAGGGACTTTAAGCCGTGGGTCCCGAATCTGAAGATTTTCAGGCTCGTAAAAGATCCTTAAGCCTGAATGAAAGGCCTCTAAGCAAATTTTACCGAATTTTCCCGTCCTAGTACTGCCTTAGTTTCCTAGATGTCAGTATGAGGCGTAACCTTAACCATGGACCACTCAAAGGACATCTATACGAAAACAAGTGTAACTAAATTAGTATGGTTCAAATTCTTCCCTATAGGGGGAGAGCGACTAAATCTCTATTAAGGGAAACATGGGCTTACAAGAGAATATATATATATATATATATATATATATATATAGAGAGAGAGAGAGAGAGAGAGAGAGAGAGAGAGAGAGAGGTATACTGAGGAATACCGGAAGTGAGCTTAGGAAAAGCCGGGTTAAGCCACTTTAGAGATAGAATTTCATTTACAGTTTCAATATTTGATCTAGAGACTGGGTCTTATGCGTTAAAGAACACAAGCATCGTCCTTTTCACAGGCACGCCGTGCCGCGATGCTGGGCCATATTTTATCGTGTGATGAATTCCAATACACGCATCTGTCTACAGCTGCTGGTACTGCGGAAATGTGGTTCAAAGTTGAAAACTTCTCCTTCGCAAGTTGCTTTCTATCTGAAAACGAATCTGCTATACGTTATTCAATGTGACCACACCATAAGGCCTTCCTCTTTTGTATGTGAATTGCAAGCTTTTTTAGACTACTCAAGTATCTGCAAATATCACACCGAAAGGAAATATTTTCATCCCTAACTTTGTTACAATTTCTTAAGCTTGCTCCGAATCCTGTCTCTTCAAAAGAATTCCACTGAAAAATATTCTTTCCTGACCTGCTCTTTCCCCTGTAAGCATCGGGATAAGCTATAGGCTTACTTTTATCTTCAAATGAAAATCAAATCAAGTATATTGTTTCCAACATCGTGGAATATTACAGAGGCTGTTTCAGAATTCTCGCTGTATCGTAGTTGGATACCCGCTGTGCCTTGTTGAAACAATAAAGAAATTATATGAAGACACAAATATAATTATAGATACTGGATTCAAAAGAACAGATGCAATCAAAACAAATACTGGATTACGACAAGGATGTAGTTTATCACCCACTTTGTTTAATATATATATAGACGATATTTTAAATAAATGGAAAGTTTTAGTAAATCCAGGAATAAGAATAGATAATAAAGTGTGCATAAATAATCTTCTATTTGCTGACGATGTAATCATAATACAGAAAAATGAAGACGACTTACAGAAATCAATGCATGCATTAAATGAAATATGTAAGTTATACGATCAAAAGATTTCTGTAAGGAAAACGAAGACCATGGCTTTTAGAGGAAGAGATCCAGTGAGAACCAAAATTATTTTAGAAAATCAAAGTATAGAACAGGTGTCTAGTTTCAAATATTTGGGCTGTGATGTTGGCTACAATGTGGAAAGAGATATTGACTCCAAAATAAATAAATTTCAGATGGTGTGTGGAACAATACAGAGAACATTCAAAAATAAAATTAGAAAAGAAACCAAGATAAAAATGTATAATGTTATGGCGGTTCCCACAATATTGTATGGATGTGAAACTTGGGCTCCAGTGAAAAGACAGAAGGATAGAATACAGACGGCAGAGATGCGGTTCCTAAGACAAGTAAAAGGATGTACAAGACTTGATAGAATAAGAAATGAGGATATAAGAGAAGAATTGAAAGTACAGCCTTTATTGGATAAAGTCACGAATTACAGACAGAAATGGATTGATCACATGGATGGAATGAGTAAGGAGAGATATCCATTGTTAGCCAGGAACTATCAAGCAAGAGGAAGGCGTGATGTTGGAAGACCTAGAAGACGTTGGGCTGATGCAATATGAAGTCGGAACGGGCAATTGCCTAATCCCTGGAGTGATGATGATGATGATGATGATCGTAGTTGGCTACGGCACTACGCTACAAATTGGAATGGCGAGGATTTGAGTCCCGGTGGGGGTCAGGATTTTTAAAACTGACCCAAACATTCTGGTGGCATCAGGCTCTAGGGTCGACTCAGCCTTAACGAAAATTAGTATCAGACACTTGCTATGGGGGTTATGACGGCCGTCATGCTGGGCTGAAATCCCGGTTGGTATCAAGTGCCGATTGTCTAGAAAAAATTGTAGACTTAACCTTCTATTACACCAAGGGTTTCTTATGGTTTGTAGCAGGACCATTTTATCTTTACTTTACCTTTCAGGATTATATCGAATAAACCAAGAATCTCAGACAAAATGATTTATCAGATGTTAAAGTGGTGATCTCGTATGCAATCCGACACACGTAACCTTGACACTCGATCCCATCAGCACCTTGTCCTTTATATCCCCCCTTATCACACTGTGTATTATTCATTATATTTTAGTCTCTCGCATATACAAAATGATAGTTCGACCAGTTATCGTGTATGGAGCAGAAACTAGAGCTGATACAACAAAAACTAAACAAATAATAAGCACATGCGAAATGAAAATCTTAAGAAATATTCAGGGGAAAACATTATTTGATAAAATATACAACACAGAAATTAGGGACAACTGCCATATTCAAGACATAACCAAATTTATTATAGATAGACGAAAATATTGCAAGGGTCATATAGAAAGAATGGAAGAAAACCGGCTTGCAAAAAGAGCTAAAGAAGATAGACCAATGGACGGGAGAAGAACAAGAGGAAGACCTTCCAAGAGATCGATAGACAGTGGATGTACATCCAGTACGTCATCCTCCGAGGAGTGATTTTGGAAATAAACAGGATGAAAATCCTACAAATTAAGTTTAAGAAGAAGAAGACTTGCCAAAACGTGGAATTCCCTTCCGCCTTATGTCAGAGACTGTAAAATTATAACATCCTTCAAAAACAAACTAAAGAATTATTTAATAACAAACTAACTTATACACCTTACCGATAGAATTATATTAACAATTAAAAAATATAATTATTTATGAAAATATATTAAAATTAAAAATAATTTCATTCGTTTAAATATTGTATAACCGTAAAATTAGTTTTGGATATCTCATTATTTTTATTTTGGTTTTTTATGTAGGCCCCTACATTAGACAGGGACGGTCCACCAACAATTTAATTTATCTTTGCTAGAATACATTTTATTATTAGTTTTAGTCTTAATCGTAACTATCATTAACTGATTGTAATATTATATATATATATATATATATATATATATATATATATATATATATATATATATATATAGATGTTATATAACAGATATTATCTTATTGATCAAATCTTAATTTAGTATTTAATATTAGAGTTAATTATGATTGTTATATTCCGATGTAATATATGTTTGTCCTGGTGAGCGGAAGAGAAGGCCGCATGACCTTAACTCCACCAGGCTAAATAAATAAATGAAGAAAATATAAAAAGATACTAAAGTAAAATATGGAACGGTCTTGAAATCGCTTTGGACTTTAATTAATTAGGGGTTGGATGAAGCCCAACTTTTAAAAAGTAATTTCAAAAGTAGTTCCAAAATTAGCATTAACAAAATCTATCAAATTTACAAAAATAAGGAGCAAATAAGGAGCAAATAATAAGGAGCAATCACACATTTAAATGTGCTAGCGATAAAAAAGACTGCACTGATTGGCTCAAATGGGAGTAACTGAAATTCATATTCTGGTATCGACCAACTTGATTGGAATCTTTTCACCCCCCCCCTCAGTCCTTGTGAATTATTTTTAAAGTGGGAAGATAAAAAAATATATTTTAGCATTAATTTATGGTTAATTGATCCATTCATCACACAAATAATAATATTTACCACATATTAAATATACAATACGTCAATACGTGATAAAATAAAGTAAGACGGTGACTTGACTAAAATATGAAAATAGCTATAGAAGATTTGTTCTTTTCTTTTACTAAAAATGCCAGGCAATAATCAACGATGCATTAACGAACTACTGTGTTAGTAAGTTATATAAATAGGTAGGTAGATAATAATAATAATAATAATAATAATAATAATAATAATAATAATAATAATAATAATAATAATGGCCGTAATATTATAAAATAACAAGTTGAAAACTCTGGTAGCTTATAATGTTTAATAATAATAATAATTATTATTATTGTTATTATTATTATTATTATTATTATTATTATTATTATTATTATTTATAAAAGCACGTGTTCCAATGCAATATGCATCTTCCTGTGCCCAAACTTATTTAAATATTTTTCTTCTTTCACTCTTCTCTGGTCATCCTATTCAGCTCTTGTAGACCTAGTCCATTTTTTGTCATAGCAGCAGTAGTAGAGTATCCCCTCATCCGTGCTTTTCTAGGTATTCCCTTTCAGGTTTACATTCAATCATCAGCTTAGAAATTATGTCCTGTGACATTCTTTTCACGTGTCCACATCGTTATAAAAATAACATAAAATTCTAAACATCTATATTTTATTTGATTATTTCACTTATATATTTTTTTTCTAATTTGGTATATATTGTCGTTTGCTTTTTAGGTCTTATTTTGTTCACAGTGCTTTATCCTTATTGGTTGGAGTTATGTGTCATATTTCTACTTGATATATTACTTATTATGCTTCTTAATATTGAATTATTTATACCGGTATATAATACAGGGCTATTCAAAAAGAAGGAACAAACATCAAACATTTATTTCTTCCAAACTACAAAAAAAATATAAACACAATTCTAACGTTCCTGGAAAGAGGAAAATTCAAAATTCAATATTTTATGCATTCGATATGAGCACCATGTGTTACACGACACATTCCAAAACGGTGGCTCATTTCTTGCCACACACGATTCAGCTGGTCTCCTCTAGTTATCGAATTCACAGCTTCAACAATTCGATGTCGCAAATTTTCAAGATTGTTAGACATAAGGGGGATAAAACATAGTCGTTTACGTAACCCAACAGACAAAAACATACGAGGTTAGGTCTGGTGACCTGGGAGGCCACCGGCGATGAAGTTGATCTTCTGCTCCTCCTCTTCCAATCTAACAGCGCAAATGCAACTATGATAGCAACTTCAAGCAACAGCGCCAATGCAGCCTTGATCGGAACTTCAAACTTTTTTCCTTCTAGGAACGTTGAAATTGTGTTTCTATTTTTTGCAGTTTTGAAGAAATAAATGTTTGAAGTGAGTTCCTTCTTTTTGAATAGCCCTGTATTTGTTATCTTTATCCACTTATTCAACAACACGCTATTTAACATTGCAATTGTTAATAATCATTTAAATACAACTGCAACAATAATAGGCCTATTTAATAAAATTATAAATCAAATCAAATCATGGAAGACGAGAAAATTCAGGTTTTAAAAACCACATGCATGTAAAATGTAATAATATTTAGCATACAATCATAGATATTTCATGTATTAGACTGAATGCTCTTACCGAGTTTTTTCTGACTTCTTTAGAAGGTACCTATGTTAATATTCCTATTTACACGCGATTGGAGGACATCTTAACGAGATTTTTATACAGACTATAATTTAATTCTTCCTATCGTAATTAAATACGACATCGACAAACAGTTTAAGAAAAGGGCTTAATAACTTTCGTACATAATATAATGACATAAGGTATATTTTATCTGATATATAAAAATTAATGTTTGTTTGTTTGTTCGTACTTCACGCGCGGCCATATCATTGATCCGATTGTGATGGATTTTTTGCAAAATGTTCACGAGATTCCCCGGATGAACATAGGCTATAAGAGAGTTGAGGTACTCAACTCCTAAACTCTTAACAAAGCACCATTCTATTGAAAAACTTGAAAAGTCCCTTTTTATCCTTAAATGGCTTACGCTGCCTAAACCATAACAAATACACAAAATTAATATATACAGAATTGAATAGCTCAAAAAACGCTACAAAAAAGTCCGCTACAGCATGTTTATCTTTTACAGATAACACACAATAGCCATTTTGTCTTTTAATGATGCCAAGGAGATCGGGATAAGAAGATTTCCGGGCTAGCATGTGCTGCCATACCATTCATCCTATTGCCATGGGGCTTTCTGTAAAATCTTAAGGATTTTCCCCGGAAGGTTATAGGTTATAAGAGAGTTTTAATGTTCAAGCCCTTCACTCTAAAAAAATCACCTTCTGTAGTGAAAAACGTGACAAAATGTCGCTTTTTGATAAGCTTAAATGGCTTACGGTGCCTAAATCATAACAAATACACGAAAGTATTGTACACAGAATTTATTATGTCAAAAAAAAAACTCTACAGAAAAGTCCGCGACAGCATGTGTTTATATTTTAATAATAACTCACAATAACCATTTTTGTCTTTCATTGATGCCAAGAAGATCGGGATAAGTAGATTACCAGGCAAGCATAACAGCGAACGGCGGGTATTCTTTTATGGATAACTCAAAACAACGAATTTTGTCTTTCAGCTCATTTCTGCCAAGTACATCGGAATGCGTAGATTTCTGGGCAACGCCGAGTAATCAGTATGGGGTATCTAAAAATAATAACGATATAAATATATATTTATTTTCCCTTTTATTTATTCAACTAAATGCAAAAACACATTATAATTTAATGACATAGACTTTCACGGCCGGCGTTGCTATGATGATCTTGGAGATTTTCGGGTTGTAGGCCGTGGTCGGGAGGCTTGTAGTTCCCCGACGCGACATTTCGCCAGAGACTGCGTGTGGCATTCTCAAGGGTTGCCAGTCTCAAGATAACCCTTGAGGATGCCAAACGCAGTCTCTGGCGAAACGTCGGGAAACTACAAGCCTCACGACCACGGCCTACAACCCGAAAATCTAGAAGTTCAACATTATAATTTATTAGCTAGTTATTTATATATTTGTTCATTAATGCTTCATTACCGGTATGAAATCTATTGTGTGCTATAAATAAGTTTTATTAACTTCTTTATCCCTTAAATTCGTAATGTATCCTTTTGGATACATTAGTTGGTTTAATTAATTTAACATTTTAAATAAATCAGAAGAAAACGAACAAAAAGAAACCACTTAATTGTGTGTCTAATTATACAATATACATAATAATAACAGTTATACAAGATTCCGTTTTCAGTGCGGTCCGCCACATTCAAATAACTAACGGAAGAAATTTGTGTTTTGCCAATTTAAGGGTTATATTCGTACTATTGCAAGCATGTATTAAATACTCTTAGGTGGAATGGAGGAATAACCTTAGGTTCTGAACCTTAGAAGTGAAATAAATAATAAAATCATTGTTATATTTATATACTGTGTAAATGCAGGTAATTTTAGTTATTAGGGAATGTACTCATGTTGAAGACTAATCAAAGAGTTGGACCGTTTTAATGGAATCCATTGCGGGTGTTGTAGGGCTGATTTTCTCATTTAGGAAATTTATCTCCATATATTTCAACATGGAGAAGAAAAAAAAAATTTTGGAATTATTATGAAAACTAAAGCCAAAAGTCAAATTAAAAAAAAAAGTTAAAATTATCTTTTCTATGGAATAAGATGAGTTAAGAAATTTGTATTAAAATGCTATAATTAAATAGGAAATAATTGCTTAGCTATGATTTGAGAGAAGTAGATTATACAAGGAATGATTGGAAAAAGTTAGCTTAGGATAGGGGTGTATGGAGAGCTTATGTCCTTTCGGCCATGAACCTACGGGTTCGATACTGCCAGTGAGTTAGTTAACCATGAAACAAAATGTCTTGAAAACCCTATGCATTTAAATGGCCAGAGATCTACCTCTCGTAGAAGCACAAGGTAACGCAAGTGGCCTTAACTGAATGCCTTAATCTTTATTAATGCATCTGAACATGAAGTTTAACCTGTGAAATTAGTGATGACAAATTACTCTAGCATATGCCCCATGATTAATGATAGAACAGACATGTATCATGATTATTAGTCCTATTATTAACTGTTTAATTTGTCAAATGCACACATCAACACTGCTTAAAGAGAAATGAATATCTGTCCATTAACCCTTGACAAAGTGTAGGTCGGACAAAATGTTAGTGACTGCACGCAACCATCAAGGCAAGGTCTAGTTCTCAGAGGTATTTCTCGTCAATGCAACAATGACTTAGACAACGTTTACATTTAGTTATTTATATATATTACTAGCGTACCCGGCAAATGTTGTCCTGCCCGAACGTTCAATTCTCATGTCATGGGCGGACGATAAAAATATGTTACTTTTTTACCATAAAATTCAGCAATTAGGACATAATTAGGTATTATTAAATCAGTTCGCAAGAAAACCTCTTACAGCCTTCTGTTGTGGCTAAAGAAGTGTGAATGATGACGTCACACAGTCATGAACATTAGAATTGTACCCTCCTTTGCAGATAAGTTAAGAACCGTCATATAACAATTATACTCGTATTAGAGAAAAAAAAAAGATAAATTGATGAAAGTGAGTCAAAACAGCTTTTTTTTCTTTTTCCCCAGCTAGATTCCATTTCTGACCCAATGTGCACCGGTCCCATACTGGCCGACATTCCATGAGAAAATTTTCTTCCCCCGTAGAGTCTCGAATCAGCGTAAGTCCTGTAGTTCTGCGCCAAGACTTCTTGCCTTAACCACTCGGCTACGGCGCGAGACTCTTGGTATCAATAAAAGACAAAAATGGTTATTTTGAGTTATCCGTAAGAGATAAACATATGCTGTCGCGGACTTTTTTGTAGAGCTTTTTGATATATTCAATTCTGTGTACATTAATTTTGTGTATTTCTTATGGTTTAGGCAGCGTAAGCCATTTAAGCGTCCAAAGAGCTACTTTTTTCACGTTTTCCACTACAAAGGACGATATTTAAGTGTGTAGGTGTTGAGTATCACAACTCTCTTATAGCCTATGTTCATCCCGGGAATCTCCTGAATATTTTGCAAAAAACCCATTGCAATCGGATCAACGGTATGGCCGCGCATAAAGTACGAACAAACAAACAAATATACAAACAAACAATTTTTATATGTAAGATGTAGGATACAAATATAACAATATGTATAGTTAATACAGTACACTGCTGTGGTCTCGAGGTAGCCTGCTGCCGGGTTCGATCCCAGGTTTGACTAGTTTCGTTGATGATATTTTTTTCCGAGTTTTTTCTCATTTTTTCTCATTGTCATTGATGTACCAACTTCTTTCAAAAAACGTTAAACTGAAAATATATAAAACTATTATTCTACCAGTTATATTATATGGGTGCGAAACATGGACTTTTACTTTAAGGGAGGAAAGGAGATTACGAGTATTTGAGAATAAAGTTCTTAGGAAAATTTTTGGACCGAAGAGAGATGAACAGACCGGTGAATGGAGAAGACTTCATAACAATGAACCTACATGGTCTTTATAGGAAGCCAGATATAATAAGAACAGTTAAGTCTCGTAGACTGCGATGGACAGGACATGTTGCGCCTAGTTGGTAGACCAAGAATGAGGTGGGAGAATAACATTAACTATGATTTGAGGGAAGTAGATTATACAGGGGATGACTGGAAAGCATTAGCTCAGGAACCTACGTTCCATCGTGCCAGTGAGTAAGACAAAAATCTGGAAAACGATCCCCGATCATCATCATTAACATATTCATCAATTTTTAGGATTAAGGCTTCTCCTGGTGCATCACTACCATCATCATCATCATCATCATCATCACCACCACCACATATCATCAGGGCAGCGTAACTCAACGTTCCAGGCGCCCCACCCTCATAAGTGGGTTACAATGACGCCATTCCAGCAGAGAATACTGTGGTGGCACTGATTAACAAAAATATATAGTCACTACATCTTCTAATTCTTCTAATTCTTCTTCTTCTTCACTGCACGGGCTGCAAAAAGTACAAGCTTTACAGTCAATGGACTTCGCTCAACGGGTAAAATTTTGTAATTGGGTTTTCTTGCGCCACCGCACTTCTTTTCCTCGGTGCTATTCATTGATGAAGCAATATTTAATACGCATGGGGTGGTTCTGAACTGAAAGAACAGTAATGTGTGGGATTATGAATATCCTCATGCCATCTTCTAGAGGGGTCACCAGCAGAGGTGTTCGGTGAACGTATAGATAGACGTAATTTCTGACCACATCGTTGTTCCCTACCTTCTTCCCCAGATAATAAATTGTGTCATTTATAAGACATTTTTAGAGCACGGCCTACGTAGATTGCTAGGAGACGTTCCTCTTCACATCAGACTGCTCCCCATTTCTGCCGGAATGTGCGAAATCATTTAGATGAAGTGTATCCTGGCCATTGGATATAGGAAGAGTAGTTCAACTGTAGTGTGGCCACCTCGCTCTCCAAATATCTGTTCATTTGATTATTTTTGTGGGGACACCTGAAAACACTGGTGTAAGCGACCCCTGTTCATACAGATGAACGGTTAGTTACACGCATAATCGCAGCATGTGATGTGATCAGTAAGACACCTGGTATCTTGAATGGGGTATGAGAATCCTTCAGTCGTCGATATCAACTGTGTTATGAGAATGGAGGTGGCCCAATTTGAACAATTTCTTCCAATGAGTCTGCAGATGCTTTACTTTTTTTCTAGTTTACTGATACATATTACTTTTTTATTTCCCAATAACATTATGTATGTCATGTGTACATACACTGTACCTCTTCATGTTATTACTCTTGTAATCACTGCACTATCATTATATAAGTTAGCATAGTGGTTAAGGCACTGCGCTACAAGCCGGAAGGTCGAGGGTTCGAGTCCCGGTGGGGTCAGGATTTTTAAACTGACCCAAACCTTCTGGCGGCACTATGTCCCTGGGGTCGACTCAGCCTTTAACTGAAATGAGTACCAGACGCTTGTTCTGGGGTAAAGGCGGCCGTCACGCAGGGCTGACAACCCGGCTGACATCAAGTGCCGATTGTCAAGGAAAAGTGGGAGCCTTAACCTCCTACTACCCCAAGAGCCTCCTGAGGCCTGTAGTGGGATCACTTTACCTTTTATCATTATATAAGCACATAAGTACTGTATAGTACAATTGCACATTTTATTTGCGAAACCTATTGTATTCTACAGTATGTGTATTATTATTACAACCTTTCAAACAATTCTCTGTACAATACGTACGTAGATAGTTTTCTAACTCTTGTTCTGCGCCGACATTCCAGTATTATATTATTTAAAGTAATGAATAAATAATTAAACCAGAAGTAAATCTACGTACGTAAATAATTTACAGTACGTGCATAATAAAGGATGAAAGAGAAAAGAAGTGTACACATGCTGTAGATAGTCTCGTACGTGATGCATCGATCTTACATTTCCGTCGATAGTAAGACTGCTATAACCACTGAGCTAATGGCGCATACTTGTTGCAAGTTAAAGTGTCTGTATAATATTATTTCCATTTTTATTTGAAATAATCAGTGGCGTGCCAACGATTTTACAAATTTAATCATAACTTGGACATTTTTATTCGTAGTCCATTAGTTCATTATCTCAAAATGCTTATATAATGCCCCTCAATACGCAGTTAAATGTATGCGGTATAATTTATTTACATCCTGTATAAAAAAGAATAAATGTGTTTGTACTAGATTCTCTTGGTGGCGTACGTAGCGCACTGAAGAACCAATCCAGAGGGCCGGGTTCAAATCCCGTCCAATCATTTATCCTTCTTATCATATTATATATAGTTGTTTGCGTTCATACGTCTTTTGCAAATGCAATTTATATTACATTTTACGTATTATAAAATGCTGATGAATTGATAAATACATAATTATAATTAAATTGGAATCCGGAGATTAATTTTATATCGATACTAAACGATACTGAATGAGGTAACTTATACGAAATTAAATTATTATCAAGAAATTCATATGTCATGAAAGTAGCAGTTCTGGGGATTTTTTGGTGTTGTAACTTTCAAACATATTCGTAATCCATCACTATGGTGTAGTGCTAACGTCATTGCTTTAGACATAACGCGTTGCAACGGCCCCGGTCGGGATAAGTTTCTAGTGTGAGTTTCTTCATCAACATCATCATCAATAATAATCACGGATCATGTGGCTTGTTCCCGTCTCATACATTCTCATTAAAAAATGTTGAATCCATCTCTTTTTTTGTCTACCAACATTCCTGTCTCCTTTTGGTTTGTAACTAAGTATGATTTTTGATATGCGTTCATCTATCATTCTATGAACATGTTCTTTCCATTTAATAAACCAATGATCTTCTTGGTGATAAAATCAAAAAAACACATAGTCAATGTACCCATTTCATCAATTAAAAATTAACATGTCTCAACATCGAAGCTGCCATTTCAAGACTAAATATTGACTAAATACCATTGAATACATGTTTTATGTTCTTTCAAGTTTTTTCTAGAGTCTTTTATTTTATCTACAATTTAAAAAAATGTTTAATGCCGCCAGGTTGTCTTTTATGACATTTCTGGTTTCTCCCCTGGCATTGACGAAATTGTAATACGTTTCTTAGGTTGGGGCACCTGGAAGGCGGAGTTACGTTACCCCGATGATATAACGGGTGATAAATGATAATGAAGCGCCAGGAGAGTTCTTAACCTAAACTTAACCTAATTCCAGACCATGGGCAACCGCAGGAATAATTCCCTTTAAGAAAACATTCTTATGGTCTGACCGGGAATCGAATCCGGGATTTCATCATCAATAGTCAGTAACGCTGACCACTAGCCCATGAGGCTGGTCTAAAAATAATTAGCTCATTTCTAATATCTTCACTTCTTTTATCTAGAAGTTTGCAGCCAGCTACACTCATCGCGCTTTTTCCTCGCCGGTAAGACAAATGTCACGAAACTTTAAAGTCCAAATAGCCCTCGAATACCATCTGGCTAACACAATCATCATATCATTTTCGCCTTGGTTAGTATTATTTTATGAGTCTTCTCTTAAATTTTGTGTCGGTGCGGAGATGACCCTGGCTGATCACTTATCCCGGGATCCCCTCAGTCGGAAAAGTATGTGTGTGTTCCAGAATTTAAAATCCTCCCCCGACAGGTCGTGTCATTGTAAGGATCGTGTGACGTGAGGCATGTAAAAGTACCTTAGAAAGGGAGAGTAAAATTAAGGTATAGGAACAAAGAAATATATTCGTCAGAGATTAAGTCCTGAATACTTAGGTTTCTATATAAAACTCTGTTTATTAACTTGGACATTAAAATATATAGTTTTACAATGTCATTTCATATTTAATTTGAAGATGTTAATTTTTACAAGGAAGTGTATTAACCCTTAAATTTGTCAATGCATTCAATAGGATACATCATTTGGTTTAATTTATTTAATATTTTTAATAAAACAGAAGAGGACGAACTAGAAGAAATCATTTAAATAGGCCTATGTGTAGAATTACAGAATATATCTAATAATAACAGTTAGAGGCCGTTCCACTAAGGAGGAAGCATGACCTACAAAGCTCGCGCAGGTAAACGTAGGGTCTTGGGGAAAATATCCCTATCCGCAGGCTTTGTCCGTATCTGCAAAATCATGGTTACTAGTCATAATGAAAATATTAACCCTGAGTAGGAAATTATTATAATAACTGTGTACCACGTGAAATTCCTTAAAGGCAACCGGTACTAATTTCCTTGCAATTTGGTTTAAAAATATGGCATACAAGAATAATTTTTTCAACTTATTTTTACATTATGTGCGTAAACATTATGCCACTAATTAAACAAGTCTTCCTGAACATAATGACACTCTGGTTAACTTTTTTAGACACATTTCTTTATGAGTAATCTAAAATAAAAAAAATAAAATAAAAATTCATTTTGTTAAAATATGTCAATTTTCTCACAAACTACAGTACTTTCCAATTGTTTCCAAAATTTTGTATGTTATTGTCCATGGTTCATTTGATAATAATAAAGTTTGCTTGTGTTCAGATATAGATTGTATTATTTTTTATTACATTTTTCAGGCTCATAAAATAACCTCAAATCTGAATAAAAGGCTTCTGTGCAACATTTATCCGCCCTTCATCCATCCAGTAATATCTTAGTTGCCTATTAGATGGTCCATTGAGGGGATGTGCTAACCACATATCACCTTTTTATTTAATACACAAGTGATCTTCTTGGTGATATAATATTAAAATATATATGTAGTCAATATGCCCATTTCACCAATTAATGTTTTAAAATGGTCAACAAGTTTCTACAGCCAAGCTGTCATTCTCAAGACCAGAGAATGACAGCTTGGCTGTAGAAACTTGTTGACCATTTTAAAACATTAATTGGTGAAATGGGCATATTGACTACATATATATTTTAACATATCACCTGTTGACATGTGTGGGTAACTAAGCGTATCTAAATTAACTTGGTTAAGAAACTCTCGACAGAGAGCAGCCGTGTACCCACGCGGGACGTATGGGGCACATACATACAATAATGCAATAAAGTTAATTAAATTAAACCTAATAAAAATATATACACAAGAACAGCTCCAACCTACTATGCATGAAAAAAATACAGAGAAAGTAATAAGATACTGGGTTAGAAATACTGATAAATCATAATACTATTTTTATTAAATAAATTAATAACAAATTATTAATTGTTAAAAAATACTATTAGTGAGATGTTTTTGTCAATTAGTTAATAGAGGAAATTAAGTTTTCTTCCTGAAAGAAGTTACAGTTTCTCAGTTTCTGATATAGGTAGAAAAGAGAATTCCATTTTCTAGTAAGAGAAACTATAAAATATTTTGAAACAAATAGGTATTGTGATCAACACAATGTGCTTACGGGATCGTGTGCCTAATTTATGTTTATCACAGAATCCAAAGAAGTGGTGTGATAAGGAAATGATGTGCGTGCTAGTTTATACAGAAGAGATAGGGATTGGACGGTTCTACGATCTTGTATATACGAGAAATCTTCCACTTAACACCGCAATATAACGTCACTTTATTTCTAAAACCACGAAAGTCTAATTTAACAAAATTTTCAAAAAAACATTATACATTTTTAACATTACTTATAATTTTGTAACAATGTTTTTAATGTCATATTTTAATTTTTTTAATTAAAAATAAGACATTATTTTATTTTTATAAAGATTTTCATCCACTCCATGTCCTCCAGTCCTTTTGCTATTATTTCTTAAAATAATTACAAGGTAATACATAATGCCAAAAAAAGTTTTTATGCTCTCTTGAAAGATTAGTTAAATAAGAGTTACGAGGTTTTAGAAGTAATGTGACGAAAACTAACATATTTTAGACTAACAGTACACTATTTTGGAATTGAATGTGTTTGTCTGTACTGTAGACTACCCGCAGTCAAGGTGATGAAACTGGTCTTCTTCGCATCTGAGGCCATGCTTCAACCTTGATGGAACGGCCTTTATCAATGATTTCGTTTTCACTGCGGTTCGCTACATTTAAATAACTGCCTCCAGAAATTAGTTGCTTGCCAATTTAAGGGTTAAAGTGTTAACACTCTCATAAACATCGCTACTCATAACATTTAATGTAAAATTGTATCTTTTTTAATTGGGTTGGAAGTTATATCGTTAGTATTTCGTAATTAATATAATTTATGTTTGTTCGTTAGATGAGTGGGAATACATTTGAACTGTAACGAAATCACAGTTGTGTTAGTTTCACAGGGAGAATTTGTTGAAAATGTTTGCTGTCCAAAAAATACAAAAACGAATCATATACTATGTTCTCTTATATTCAGTATGGAGAAATCGAAATGTGCGACTTACCCAAACCAAACACAGCGTAACATTAATTATTGTAGTTTTTAATGAAAATGTACATGGACTCATGAAATTACACCATTTATCTATAATCAATAGAAATACTCTTTCACTATTCGGCAATCTTCCATTTTATAAATTCATTAATTATTTTCCACGAGTCGGTTCCTCATGTAATACAAAAATATCAATATAACGCATTACATTTTACACAAATTATAAGATGGATGGCCCGCGGTGGTCAAGTGGTTATTTTCCTTGCTTCTAGTCCCAAGGTCCGGGGTCGATTGATTTTCTTTAGGGCGGAAAAATGTATGAGACAAGTCGTCCAGGAAGGACTTTGAGCCATGGGTTCCCAGAATGGAGCAACAATATGAACCGTTGGGCTCGTAAAAAAGAAAAGCTGTCCCCCAATCCAAGTTAATACCTTACTTACGATTACTAGACGATTGTGTTGCAAACCATGACAAATCACTGATCTCTATACATAAATACGCGACACTAAATTAGTTTGGTCAACAATATTCCGCTAGGGTGGCCCCGGGGGTCTTCATCGAGGGCAGGATGTGGTATATAAAGACATAGTGGTTGAAAGTGGTGTGTACTATTGCTTGCAGGTGCAGGTCGTCATTCCAACGACGTTTTGGTCTTCCTACATTTCTTCGGCCTAGAGGCCTATAATGACGCAGCTGTTTTTGATAAAAACGATTATTTGGCAGTTCTTTGTACCGTATACGGTAAAACCAAGTTTTATTCAGTGAAGGTATTCTCTCGTTAGTATTATACAGTTGTCAACGGGTTTCAGCCTCTGATAATCTTGAATTTCTCTTTTGATCTCTTAGAGATACCACACCTGCAACTGATGAGGAAAATTATATCTAGGCCCTATATATATGTATATATAGCTATGACTATGATAAGAAAATAAATGCCCCGGATGGCACTCCAGTGGGAATAGTCCATTACACCATCGGGCACATCTAATACAACACACGATTTTTTCTTATATAGGCCTATAGATTATACAAAATAATTAAAGTATAAAATTCATGTAATATTAACCTGAAAGGTTCGTTCCCTCAACTTTACGTGTTATTTCAATGTAGCGCTTTCGGGACTAGTTCCATCATCGCCAGGAGCTATAAGCTGAATCTTATAAAAGTTGAGACGATCTATTATATACATAATCCCCTTATTATTAAAATATATTACGCTTATATCTTCGGGTGTAGAAGGACGGCAAGTCGCCACCAGTAAGTCAGTGTCAATTGAGGAGCTAACGGTTAATATTGAAGTGAGAAGTCAAGTGTTTCGGCTAAGTGGGAGAGAGATTGAAGAGATACCAAGCAACACTAACGGTTTAGATCCCTATAGAAGAACAGTTGTGATTGAAAATAATATTATTGAGTAATAAATAAAAAAATAATTAGACATTTTAGAGTAAAGAGTGTTGCTGTTATTGAAAGAACTGCTGAGTGTCATCAACCTCGGCCTAACTAGTGACAGTGTGATCATGATACAACACCAGAATAGTAGGCCTACAGGTGTGTTCGTTTAAGAGGCTAGACAAATAGGGTTGTGTTTAACAATAAGTTACATGCATTTTCAAAACTATTATAGGCCTACTGTTATAGACATTTACAGTATATCTAATATATAAAAATGAATGTTTGTTTATTTCTTCGTATTTTATGCGCTGCCAAACGGTTCATCCGATTGTGATGGGTTTGTTTGGAAAATGTTCAGTGTAAAACGTGAAAACAATCCTTTTTTTGACGCTTATATGACTTACGCTGCCTAAAGCAGAACATGAACACAAAATTAATTTACACAGTGCGGCGCCTTATAATTTTTTTTTTACCCGCGTTCTACTACCATTAGTGCCGTTAGTTACCATTATTATATTAAACTCGCGATAGTAAACCATTTATTGCGCCGCCGTGTGTCGTCTTTTGTTTCCATTGTATATATTAGCCTTGAGTTCATGACAATCAGGGTTATTATTCAAAAGCCTTTGCCCGGGCCCATAAGAAGCAAAGATTGATTCATCTTTCTTCTCCAAACACTTAAACATCAATCAACAATAGATCTTAAAACACTTGAGTAATCTATGATACTTAGCTAAATTGGGTGTATCATTATTATTATTAACCATGAAAGCTTGACGGAAAAAGGAAGTTTGTATGATCTACTAAATAAGTAAGCTTGTGTATGGGAATATGCCCATTGAACATTAAACATGAGATATATAAAAATGATGTTTAGTATAAATTGTACGTCTGAAGTATTAGAAAAAGAAAATATAATCAAAAATAATATTGATCATTCTTGAATTTAAAAGAAAAATTAATAATTAACATAAAAAATATCATAACTCACTCAAACAAATTCACACATACTTTCAGTCCAAGCCAGGGTGGCTTTTCCTGGTCCTCCGGACCAAAAACTTAAAACATGCCACTCGCGTGCTCCAGACGACGTAGTTCCAACAAAATGTTCCGATCGAATGATAATGATCTGAATGTTCGTATCGTATTAGAGCGTTCCGAGGTAGAAGGGGAGATGCGCAGTACAAACAGCGCAATAGGAGAGGTAGAAAGGAGAGTGGGGTAGATGCATAGAGAAGGGATATTGGCATAGTTCACGAATCTTTCAGTTCAAGGAGGATAACGGCACTGATGTTACGAACCGAAAATCGTACTTTCGGTTCAACAGAATTTAATTTTATAAAAACTCTACAAAAAAGACCGCGACAACATACGTTTATCTTTTACGGATAACTAACTATAGCCATTTTTGTCTTTCATTGATGCTAAGAAGATCGGGATAAGTAGATTCCCGGACAAGCAATTGAGATAGGGCTTTTTGAAACATATTCAGGATATTCCCGGGAAGGTTATAGGCTATATGTGAGTTTTAATGCTCAAGCCCTTAACCCTTAAAAATCACCCTTTGTAGTGAAAAAAAATAAAGTGGCTTTTTATATCCTTATATGGCTTACGCTCCCTAAACCATAACAAATACTCCAAATTAATGTACACAGAATTGAATACCTTAAAAATTCTACAAAAACCCGCGACCGTTTATCTTTTATGGATAACTCACAATAACCATTTTTGTCTTTCATTGATGCCAAGAAGATCGGGATAAGTAGATTCCCGGGCAAGCAGAGTAGCAGCACGGATAACTCGAATTAATTAATTTTGTCTTTTAGCTCATTTATGCGAAATACATCGGGATACGTAGATTCCCAGTGATTGCCGGGTAATCAGCACGGGTATCTAAAACTAATAACAATATCATCATCATCATCATCATCACTCCAGGGATTAGGAAATTGCCCGTTCCGACATCATAATCCATCAGCCCAACGTCTTCTAGGTCTTCCAACATCACGTCTTCCTCGTGCTTGATAATTTCTTGCTAACAACGGATATCTCTCCTTACTCATTCCATCCATGTGATCAATCCATTTCTGTCTGTAATTCGTGACCTTATCCAATAAAGGCTGTACTTTCAATTCTTCTCTTATATCCTCATTTCTTATTCTATCAAGTCTTGTACATCCTTTTATTTGTCTTAGGAACCTCATCTCCGCCGTCTGTATTCTATCCTTCTGTTTTTTCACTGGAGCCCAAGTTTCACATCGATACAATATTGTGGGAACCGCCATAACATTATACATTTTTATAAATTTATAATTATTTTTCGTTTTACTTATTCAACTAAACGTAAACATGTAATTTATTTAGGCGTAGCAGCGCACGCGGGTATATGTGTGCGTGTGTTCTAGCGGACCCAACAGACGTTGTCCTGTCCGAACGTTTACCTGCCACCGATCAGTGTTTTTTCGATACTCGAATTTTCGATAAACTATATACTAAGTGTCATCTAAAATTGAGTTTGTCATTGTGACATTTCAATGTTTTCGTTTTATCAACGTGTGATTTATTGTTACCCAAAGCAGATTCAAGAGATGAGTGCAATTTCTTGTTACCATGCGCCGTTCAATTCTCGTGTCATGGCCGGACCCTAGTTGTCAAATACCACAGAATTCGACATCAGCGTCACCTATGGTGCACAAACATAACTATGAATTATTCTCAGAAGGTCAATAATGCATGAAATTCTCAGAAGATTTTAAGGTCAATCATTAATTCTTTTTAATTAAAAAGATGCAGGAGTGGTGGAGGTGAAATTTTATGTTCTGATATGCGAAAAATCTTAAAAGTATAATATATATATATATATATATATATATATACTAGCTGGCCCGGCGAACGTCGTATCGTCGTTAAATATTTTTACGTTAATTTGTCCGATGTTTTAATAGTTATCTGCTATTCGGGGCGGTAACAAATCCAACAAATCAAAGATCATAAAAATCGGTCCAGCCGTTCTTGAGTTATAAATAGTGTAACTAATCGGACTTTGTTATATATATATATATATATATAGAAGTCCCGGCCACGCGTTGATGTGGCTAAGGTATACGTTAAATTATGTTGTAGTAAACCAAGTGAGAAATCTAAGTCAGAAAGTTTTTGTTTTACACAATTTTTAGTTCTGGTACGTTAACTACACCCGGTATAAATATGGGTGGTGGTTTATGTGGAAGTGGTTTTGTTGATTGAGATGAATTTATGTTGTCTGCATTCTCAGTATCATCCATAAGTGTATCATAAGGATTATATACATTTATTGATGGAATATTTTGAGGAGGCTTGCTGATTTCATTATACTTTCGTTTTTTTTTCTACGAACTTGTTGGCAGTTTGGATTCTCATCATCATCATCATCATCATCATCATCATCATCATCATCATCATCAAGAAGTCTCTGTATAGTAATATCATCTTGTGATATATTTTATAGTCATCTTGTTTTTCATTTAATTGAGGCATGGAGATTGTTTCTGTAATATTAGGCATATTATTATAACTAACAGACTTACTTACAGTTCTGTTATTCCGTTCCTTAGGACCTTCATATGTTTTTAAATTGACATTCTTCTTAAATGTAAGATTTATGTCACATAGGCCTATACCAATTTGCGGAAATTCACTTGATATCTTATCATTCATGGTCTCTAGAACTGATTCGCCATATTGTTCAATGTCCCTTCTCGGTCCAGTTAAATTTAAATTAAGTTGCTGTCTTTCAGCCAGATTACTTAAAACTAATACTTACACACGAAATTAATATTATTATCATCAATATATTGAAAATAAAATAAACACAAGCACACTTAAATTATGAAATAATCAATATTTGTAATTCAATTGAAATTCGCGGTTGCAACAAAAAGCACAGCCACCTGGTTAAATAATAAACCAATTACCTTACACCATCATCTGTTAGAATCGTATGGAACTCACAGATAATTATAACTCTTTGTTAAATAATAAACAAATAATTTGCAATAAAAAGTAATGCGACTATAAATTTAGTTATAAACAACCGTAGGTCTCAAGTTGGATCAAACAGCACACAGTGTGCAAAATTTTATTAAAATCGGTTGAGTAGTTTAGGATTCCATCGCGGACAAACAACGTGACAAGTAATTTTTATATATTAAGTAAAAAAAAAATCCTACAACCCGATCGCAGCGATACCTACCGGGTCCAATTGTGAATCTAAACCACCCAGGGACACACCCAAACACATACAAAAATTGTCTTCAAAATATGTTCAGTCGTTTAGGACGAGTTCAATGACATATATATATATATATATATGATATGAAAAGTAAAATAAATGATTGAGTCGGGATTTGGACCCGAGTCTCTAAACTCTGTACGTTTAGCGCTCTAACCATCTGAGCCACTCAAGTATTCCAACAACACACAAATACATTTTTCTTATATATGTAGTATTCTCAATTCGCACAAGAGGTAGCGAGAAGTCGTGTCAACTGACATCCACCATAACAGGTAAACAAATTTTTAAGGAGAATATTTACTTTATAGCAGTAACGCTTGTATATATAGATGTCATAACATATATATCCATCCATGGTAATTCTGCCCGAGGGCAGGTCTTTCTTTGCAATAATAGCATTTTCATGCTATGCTTTGCAGCTCTACTAGATAATTATAGGTATGGTAGCTTCCCGTTGCCTTTTCACAAATGCCACCAAGTTGTGTTCTATGAGATTGCTCCCTTTCTCCCTTGTCATTTGTGGAATTCTACTCATTTTTTAGATTGGAGCACCTGGAAGGCGGAGTTACGTTACCCCGATGATAGGATGGGTGATAAATTATAATGAACCGCTAGAAAAGCCCTTAATCTAAACTTAATAACTAACTCACTAGCACTATCGAATCCATAGGTTCATGGCCGCATGGACATAAGCTCTCAACGCATCTCTATCCTGAGGTAATGTTTTCCAATAATGTCTTGTATAATCTACTTATCTCAAATCAAGGTTAACGTTATTCTCCCACCTCATTCTTAGTTTACCAGCTGGGCGTTTCCCCTCACGTTTTTCCACAAGAGGCTTCCATGACCCTCTTTCATTCCCCATTCGTGCCACATGCCCGGTTCATCCAGTTTACGGAAATTGACTGTTCTTATTATATCTGGTTTCTTATAAAGATCATGTAGCTTACTGTTATTCAGTCTTCTTCATTCGCCTGTCTGTTCATCCCCTCTTTGAAAAAATCTGAGAACTTTACTCTCAAATACTCGTAATCATCTCTCCTCTCTTAAAGTAACCGTCCATGTTTCGCATCCATATAATATAACTGGAAGAATAACAGTTTTATATATTTTCATTTTAACATTTTTTTAAGGTGAGTTGAGACTACAAGAACCCCTGTAATGACTTAGACTTAAACTTAACAAATAAGTATATATATATATATAATAATAATAATAATAATAATAATAATAATAATAATAATAATAATAGCTTTATTTTACCTGGCAGAGTTAAGGCCTTAAGGCCTTGTCTACCACTCAACCAGGTTTAAAAAAAATACAAACAAAAATAGTCTTAAATCTAAATTACAATATATATATATATATATATATATATATATATATATATAAATATAAACGATTACAAGTTATGAATACAATACAATTAATATTTATAATGTATTTTGATTTACTCTAAATTTAACGAATTAAATATATATATATATATATATATATAAACAGGAAAAGATTAATGACATAGTATAAAATTAAATAAATAGAGAAATATTAATTATTAGACAACAGGTAACTGTATAAGCGTGACTTAAAGGTGCCAAGTGTGCGGCAACCCCTGATATCTTGAGGAAGGAGATTCCAGCAGCGGGCGGAGGGGCTACTGTGAAGGAAGTAGAATAGGAGGAAGTGCTATGAAGAGGAATTGTTAGCAGACTGCTATCTTGTGACCTAGTGTCAATATTGTGGTAGGAGGATAACTTCTCAAATCTGGACGCCAGGTAAGTAGGAATGTAGGAATTCAGAAGCTTGAAAAGTAGCGAAAGAGAGTGCAATTTACGTCTGTCAGTAAGACGGAGCCAAGAGAGGTTATTAAAGTGTTCGGAAATATGGTCATAACGGCGGATATTGAAAATGAATCGAATGCAAGCATTATGAACACGCTGCAGTCTCTGCGACAAGGCATAGTTTAGATCATTATATATAATGTCACAATAATCGAAGTGTGGTAACACAAGATTCTGCACTAGGATTTGTTTTAACGAAACTGGGAGAAAATTCTTTAAACGTCTAAAGATAATGTAAGATGGAGAAAGTCTTTTTACATATGTGTTTCACTTGTGTTTGCCAGGTTAAATTTGCGTCTAGATGTAGTCCAAGATCTATTACTGAAGAAGAATAAGGGATAATTATATTACTTATAGTAATGTTTGGAAGTGTAGATATGTCAAAGGTTGTAAGCAGTCTTTGTTGTCCCATTAGAATTACTTGTGACTTGTTAGGATTTAGATTTAGACCGATACTTGAAGACCAGTTAAAGATGGATATGAGATCGTCATTCATTTTCATCAGCTGCTTTCTATAGAGAGAAGAGACTGAGAGGTGAATGTATGTAGGTGGTAAATTGGAGATCATCAGCACTGAGAGTGATAAACGGCAGTGCTTTAGTGACAGTTGGCAAATCATTTACGTAGGATTGGAGAAAAGAAGAGGTCCGAGAACACTGCCCTGGGGGACTCCAGCCGGAACGTTGCGCCCAGACGACGATCTAGAGTTTAATCGAAAACGTATGGTTGACGACCGTGCAGGTATGAGTCGAACCACGGATTACAGCGCTGTCAGAAAAATGTAGGTGACTTGAGATTTATCAATAGTTACGTCGTGGTCTACTGTGTCAAAAGCTTTGCTGAAGTCAAGTCAAGGGTTAAAGGAGTTCAATTGAAGTCTATCGTCCACGGCTTCACGAATATCTTCGGTAATTTTTAGCAAAGCTGTGGTGTTGCTATGACCAGACTCTAAAGCCGGATTGATCAGGATCAAGGAGGTGATTTTCTTGGAGATAATCAGTCATTTGCTTTCTGTCCACAATATGTTCCAGGGCTTTAGATAATGTCGGAAGGATGCTAATCGGTAGGAAGTCATTACAGTTTGTAGGTTGTACTTATTTTTTGGTATAGGCCGTAACTCTAGACTGTTTCCATACAATATGGACGCTCACGCAGTTATAAGGGAATTGCATGAACATTATTAGTCACTGTGGGTAGTATAAGCCGTCAATTTGATTTTATTTAGCATTTTTAAATTCTGATCTGTTATCTGTTCCCTTGCGCAGTGGATTGTTAATACGCTTGGTGAGTTGCTTTTTTTAACGTCTATAGGCGAAATTAAATGTCGGTAAAAGTAAAATTTATCTCGTCCTATATGGGGGGATGGGGATAAGTCTTTAAGAATGTCTATTTTAGTCTTGTTGTCTGGAGGTGTCATGGGTATTGAGGTAAAATGTTCATTTAAGTCATCTACAGAAATGTCTATAGAGTCAGTTGAGGGATTCAACTGTCTAAGTCCCATTGCACGGAGATTTCGCCAAGTGTCCCGTGCACTTATTTCAGGTCCGATTATACTGTGGGCGTGTCGTAGTTATTGCGTATAGTTTGTGTATTTGTGTTTCTAAGTTGTTTGTACAGTTGCCAGTTCTCGTCATTTTTATGTCGTCTGTATGTTCGGTATGCTTTGTCTCGTTTTGACATAAGTTCACGTATTGAGTCATTCATCCAGGGTGCAGGGGCGCGGGAAAATCGTCGGGTTTTTACTGGTGCATGTCTATCATATAGTTGTAATATCAGTGTATTAAATGTGTCTACTTTTTCATCAACTGATCTAAGATTCCATATTGTGTACCAAGGTAGTTCTAAAGCGTCTGATTTTAGTTTAGTATCGTCTATGTTTTGTAAATTTCTGTACGTAATCAATTTAGAGCGTCTTTTAGGACATTGGAGTGAGTATTCTACGAATACAATGTCATGAGCAGATATGCCGGGAGCAGGAATTTGTCCATATGACAGTACTTTCTGTGGATGTGTAGTCACTATTAAGTCCAGTAGAGTGTCGGTATTAGCAGTATGATGTGTGGCAGAGAAAGGAACAATTGTCATATTTAAGCTTTGGAACATATTTTTAAGTTGTATGGCTGGTGAGTCAGTCTGAAGAAGATTTGTATTAAAATCGCCTGCGACAATAACGTGTTCATAATGAGGTAATGAATCGTTCAGAGCGTTTTCTAGATCCGAAAGGTGCCTTATTTTTGGAGGTTTGTATACAATGCATAAGAGACATTTTTTTAGACTGGCTTGAATTTCTACGAATAAGAACTCGGGGCGAGCGGAATATACAGAAGGGGACTTGTGGACAATTCTTGGATTAAGCTCATTTGATATAAAGGCACAAACTCCTCAACCTCTTTTATCTATTCTGTCATTTCTGAGCAATGTACATCCGTCTAGGTGAACAAGGGACGAAGGTATGGAAGGGGTCAGCCAGGTTTCCGAAATTAAAATGGCGCTCAGTCCAAGAGATGAAAATATGGTTTCAAACTCATCAAAGTGGGACAGAATGCTTTGTGAATTTACGTGAGCGATTTTAAGTGATGATTTATCAATAGAAAATGCATTCTTAAGTAGACTAGTAGTATTTGTTGTTGGAGGGGATGGTTGGGATTGAGGAATGTTGCTACCTGCGTTATTAAAAGTTGTCTGCACAATAAGAGGGTGATTGGAGAAGGTGAGTGAGTCAGAGGTTACAAACAAGTCTTCATTTGTCAGCTCAATGTTGCCAATAGCAGAAAGTAAAAATAAACTATGTACTGTAATAACTCTAATAAATTAAAATAATTTAGCTAAACAAAGAACTTAAAAAATTAAAATAAAACAAGTAAGTTGTCCTAAATAAAAAATAATAAACTTAAAACTTACCTAAATTAGAAATAAATTAACAACATAATTGTTAGCAAAGAAAAGACAAAGTAAACATATTTTACACTCAGGTCCTATCTAGTTGATATCCGTAGAAGATCTAATTTTGCGTTTTTCGCCATTTACTTTAGCTATGACGGCACCGTCCATTGTCCATACATTTTGAATACCGTATTTCTGTATACTCTCTTGTAGCAGGCGATAGCGACACTTCGTTAGGTCCTCGCGAACAGTGACCCCACTTCCTTTCAACTTTTCTTGCTTAGAAAAACTTCACTGCGCTTGCGGTAACTAACAAATTTCACTATTATAGCCCGCGGTCTTTCAGCATTACTAACACCAACACGGTGACTTCTGTCAATGTCAGTCACTGATACATCGACACCGATTTTTTTGGCCACCTCGATGGCTTTCTGGTCAGTGTCCTCTCCGGCCTCTTCTTTTACACCAAAAATCCTGAGGCATTGACGTCTCTGGTATTGTTCTAGATCGTCTAATTTATTTTCTAACACCTCAATCTTTCTGTCTTTTTCATCGAGGGTCTTTTTCAGATCCTCAATTACTTTAGTGTTGTCCTGGATGGTCTTCTGCAGTTCCGCCACTACCTGGTCCCGCAACATGGACACAAACACCTGCAGAGTGCCGGGATCCTGTAGCGCCTCTTTCACCACACGTTTCACTGCTTCCTCCGTAGAACTTGTCGAATCGTTGTTAGAATTACGTGTGTTTTTACCCATGTTGTTAAATGTACACACTTTTGACACTAACTAATATACATTTAAACTTAATCTCACTACGAATATACAACTTTAGCTATGAAATAACGAAGGCACCTGCTGAAAAATAACTTAAAACCTGGAGCGTAACTTGTGCGTGTTAGTAGCTAGCCGCCATGACAGTAGTCATATGGTATGATAAAAAAATAAATGCCTGGACGGGATTCGAATCCGGAACTCTGAGTCTGTACCTCAGCGTGTTATCCATTACACCACCAGGCGAATCCAATTAAAACACATTTTTCTTATACATATATATTATATTCTCCATTATTACTAGATGTAGCGAGAACTCGGTCTTCACTGCCATCTAGTAACTGACTATAACAAGTAAGCAAATTAAAGATAATATTATATATATATATATATATATATATATATATATGTGTGTGTGTGTGTGTGTGTGTGTGTGTATGTGTGTGTTTGTACGTGCATGCGCGCGGAAGGATATGTTTATGTGCGTGAATGCACATTATATATTTTTATTTAGAGTTTAAAACGTTGCAATTCAGAATATGCTGTATTAATTAAATTGCATATCAGTTGGAACTGGAAGGTTAGTTGGTTATGTTTTTGAAAACTGTCTCTCGCAGTAATAGTACAATGCATATCTGAGATTATATTATATGATTAACTGTGGTTTCATGGCAAGTTAAAATGGTTGAATAAATACAAATCTGTGATCTAGTTCCAAGCGGTAATGTGTGGACTAATTGGAATATATTTTAATTCCGAATAAAACATTGTTTTAGTTCAGTAAAACCGAAGCAACGTAGACTTATTTTTACGAGTATTGCAGGCTTAATAACTCTTGGAGGACATTCACATCGTTGGAGCCTCCTCTTCCCATCCAAGTAGACAAATGAGCTTTGCTCGGCGTTACAGCTACCAAACTAGAAAATCCAAAGCACGTGCTAGTGTATGATGATGAATGGAAGTTTACATCACCTTCAACGCCGCGGCTTCAGTATTCCGAGTCCGTTCTTCTCCTACACAAGACCTAACTTGGATTTACTGTGGCATCTTTGTTGCTCCAACTTCCTTCACGAAAACAATGGTATATTCCTATCCACCACCCTTCATCGCTCAACACACCAGCGTAATGACTAACTTAATTTAATTAATGCTAAACTTCATGATTTTAATAAAGTCTAAAACGCAGAATAATTCAGTGAGTTCTGAAAAAAAGTTCAAATATTTACAGAGTAGATAGTATTCTATCTGGAATAAATAGTAAAATGACAGTGTTTAAAATGTATTTCAAACCAGTTCTAACATATACAGCTTGAGACTTCGACATATACAAAGAAGGGCTTGAGCAGAATCCAAGCTACAGAAATGAAATTGTTACGTGGAATGGTATATAAAATAAGGAGAGATAGAATAAGGCATGACAAAATCAGGGAGACATTAAATGTAGAAAAATTAACAACAGGCATAGAAAAAAATAGACTAAAATGGTTTGGACATTTAAAAAGAATGGAAAAGAAAGGACTATCACAAAGACTGTTAAATCTCAAGATACAAAGAAAAATACCACGAGAAATATGGATTAACCAAGTGAAGAAAAGTCTACAAGAGAGAGGATACGACTGGGAAGAATTAAAAATAAGCAAAACATGTGAAGATAGACATGGTTGGAGGCATATTTGGAATCGACCTTCCGAAATGAGGACACGATATGAAGATGATGATAGTATTCAACAAAACAAGGAAATAAGTTTCTTTAATCATGGTTCATGAACTAAATGCAGTCTGAGTTATGGTCTTATTTTGTAAGAAGGACACATCGTTTTCTCCGACACGAAAGAGCTGTAGTGGCAGAAAAAAGTACTACAATGATTTTTTTATTCAATGCCCCAAGGTAGTCATTTAGATATTTCTGGTTTTATCTCCTAACATTGGCGTAATTGTAACCTACTTCTGAGAATGGGGAGCCTGTAGGGTGGAGTTGAGCTGTCCCGATGATATGATGGATGATGATGATGATGACGATAGTGATGCTCCAGGAGAGTCCTTAATCCTAAACTTAATCAAAAGCGAATATGAATGATGATGTTTATGATAGCCATATGATGTTCGAGCACCGTTTAGGCTTTGACGTTTTCTGACATTGTCTTATAATAATAATAACAATAACAATAATAATAATAATAATAATAATAATAATAATAATAATAATAATAATAATAATAATAATAATAAAAATAAAGTAAAAGTAAAGTGATCCCACAACAGGTCTCAGGAGGCCCTTGGGGTAGTAGGAGGTTAAGGCTCCCACATTTTCTAGACAATCGGCACTTTATGTCAGCCGGGTTGTCAGCCCTGCGTGACGGCCGCCTTTACCCCAGAACAAACGTCTGGTACTCATTTCCGTTAGAGGCTGAGTTGACCCCAGGGCCATAGTACCGCAGAGGGTTTTGGTCAGTTTAAAAATCCTGACCCCAACGGGACTTGAACCCTCGACCCTCCGGCTTGTAGCTCAGTGCCTTGACCACTACGCTACGGCGTGCCCTCAATAATAATAATAATAATAATAAAAATAATAATAATAATAATAATAATAATAATAATAATAATAATAATAATAATAATAATAATAATAATAATAATAATAATAATAATAATAATAATAATAATGCTTTATTTATTCTGGCAGAGTTAAGGCCATAAGGCCTTCCCTTCCACTCAACCAGCACAAATACAAATAAATATTTGACAAATATAGATATACACTATACTAATTATAAACAGTTAAAGATACATTAAATGTAGTAATGTAAATTTCATGTACAAACAACATTTTATAGGGTAATAACAATAATAATACTTACGATAATAATAATAATAATAATAATAATAATAATAATAATAATAATAATAATAATAATAATAATAATAATATAAATATGATAAATTATACGGGAAACACCAATTAATATATATATATATATATATATATATATATATATACCTTTCACTGGGTAATAATGAAGTCGAGGTTAGAGCAAATATAAATTTAGATTTCTTTTAAAAGATGCCAATGTCCGGCAGCCCCTTATTTCTTGTGGTAGGGAATTCTAGTTGCGAGAAGTGAAGATGGTATATGACATGGAGTGATGTGATGTCCTATGTTGCGGTATATTAAGCAAGAGACTATGTTGTCATCTTGTGTTTAAGTTATGGTTTGAGGACAGATATTGGAAACGAGATGATAAATAATTGGGAATCGAGGTATGTAGGATGTTAAATACAAGTGAAGGAAAACCCCCAAAAAAACTACCACATCCAGGAAACTTGTCCCGACCGGGGATCGAATCCGGGCCCACTGCGTGAGAAAACAGCACACTACCTCGAGACCACAGCCGTAATGTTATTTGTTTTATCCTCTGATGAAAAATGTTAGAGAATATAACGAATCATAACGTTAACCGGCTGTAATTTTAACACGACTCAATATTGTCTTTTTAGTTACATACTTCAGGATTATGAATCCTTCTGACGTATGTAAATTAATCATTTTAGTCATGTCATTGTTGGTGCCGGTGAGCGATATAGTCAATATTTGTATATTTTTATCATAAATATCTCGTATTGTAACGATCTTGGATACAAACTTATTACACTCATTGAAACATATTATTTTGGAAAGGAACATGTGTAAAAAATACACATCAAAGTTTGATACGCAAACTACGAGAGGTGTATTGGTCGAGAAGGTCCATCATCATCATACTACATTCACAAATTTAGGCCATTTGTTGACCTGTTTCGGCCTCAAGAGAAACACCATCCAAAAGTCTTTTGAGTGGACGTCCTGGTCTTCTTCTTCCTGCAAGTTGATATCTTAACATTTGTTTGGGTATCCTGTGGTCTTCCATTCGTTGTAGGGGGTAGTGACGTGTTTATAATCTCTCCTACCCAATTCTCATCCTCAGCTTCTTGCGGTACAACCCGTTTTCACAAACGAGGCTCTGAGGACCGAGTCATCGTGTATTGAGTAAATGCGGTATCCTAATGTCTGTCCGGAGACTAAAAGGTAGCAGCCCTACCACTGGACTACTTAGCGTCGGGCCAGTAACTCGTCCTAAGGAAAGTCAACACGAAGAAATCCAGAAGGAATCGAGGAGGTCCACATCCATATAATTACTTGACTGAATGAATAATGCTATTGCAAGGAGTGTAATAAGTTGATGATTCTTGCGTTTGACATAAATGCAAATAAAATTTGCTGCGTAATGATAACAAAGTCGACTTAAAATGTTTTCTCATTTGTTTCTTTTAAAGTATTCGGAGTAGAAAGTATACCACTCTAATAAACTAAGACCATACTCAGAAGATAAAGTCAGTTTTCGATACGTTTTCCTTGTTTTGTCGAATAATACCATCCATAAAAATACTGGATTTTTTTCAGAAGAGAGGAGAATATTAAACTATAATGACTCATGGAGTTTTTATTCTGATATAGTTTGTGATATGATGCCGAAGATGAATAGTATCTGTAAATGCCATTAAAATGAAAATAAATGTAATTATTTTCTCTTTTGATGAAATGTGGGAAAAAAATATATATATATATATATATATATATATATATATATATATATATATCGCTAAGCGACAGTAACCCGACTCAAAAATGGTCATTTTTTTAGTTACACACTCAGCATTATAAAATAAGGAACCCTTTTGATGTATGGAGCTTAAAATAATACTTTTAAGTTGTGTCCTAGTTGCTGCCGGTGAGCGATACCAGAGGATATTTGTATATTTTTTTATTACATATACCTCCTATTATTCATTCATTCTGAGAATTTTCCTCATCAATGAGGGTTTTCTCCAACTGATCTAAGTAATTGCACATGAATTAACAAAAAAAAAATATATAAATATATAAATGACTACGCACTTATAGACTATCATTTTGCAACAAACATTCACAAATATCCCTTAATTAAATTTCTCCTTCGTTCTCTGTCCTCTGTGTCTTCATCTGCTACACCAAATTTCCTCATTGAATTTTGAATGTTGTTCTTCCAAGTTGTTATTGGTCTTCCTTTTCTTTTCCTTCTTTCAATTTTCCATGCATAGACGGCCTTTTGGGTAGTCTTCCATCCTGCATTCTTCTTACGTGTCCATACCATTTTAACCTCCTGTGTTAAATCTCATCCATTATATAAAAGTTTTATCTTTAAGGGGGGTAGAATTTAAGTTGGAATATATCTGGCTTGCAATTATCAATAATTGCAATTTTTATTTCTTTCTGCGTTCATCCATTTTCTAATTTCTGTATTTCTAATTTTTTCTACTCGAGATTTTCTAACTGCCCTTCTCGAAAAATCCATTTCAACTGAAGTTGTATTATTATGATCTTAAATATGAATGTATTAGTTTCGTTTAAAAATACCATTTCGTTTATATTCTTTCAGGATCCCATATCTTTTAAAATTATTAATGTTTATAACAATATGATTAATTTATTCGTTTATTGTAGGTTATTAGCAGTCCACAACTTGAGGTGGATAAGTTTTTGTTAAACCTAACATAAACGGATTAGTTTTAATGCAGAATAAGGAAAACGAACATTTAAGAGTAAATAATAATTTATATTGGAGTTTAAACTCGGCCGGTGTCGGTGGACATTTTTTTAGGACGGAAAATCCAAGGCGCAAGTCTTCCGGGAGAGACTTTAGGCCGTAGGTCCCGAGTCTGAAGATTTACAGGCTCGTAAAAGAACCTTAGGCCTGAACAAAGAGGTCTCTAAGCAACATTTACCGACTTCAAAGTCCTAGTAATACCTTAGTTGTCTGTTAGATGTCTCTACTAGCAAATAAGGTAACTAAAAATGAACTTGGTCTAGTAACTCCTTACAAAGGAGAGACTATGGCTCAACAATGGGCTATGCCATTGTAGATAGATAGATCCTTTTGTAAGAAGTGAATAAATTACAGCATAACTATGAAACACGTGCATCAAATTCAACTAAAATTGATACACACAATGATTTATAATATAGAAACGAAACTGCGGGGTAAATAGACCACTAGCATATCTTGGATGTGAGAGGGGGTGAGATGTAAAAATAAAAGAGATCGATGGATATTATTGTTGGATCCACAGTTTCAGAGTCGCTAAGAATAATTGTGGCACTCCCGGTGCAATTTAAATCCAAGGTGAGAAGTGGTGAAAAATAGAACCTATAAAATGACAGTGATTAGTGTTATATCCATAGCATCAACACTTTTGAAATTCATATTAAAGCACCATTGAGATTATTAATAATATGTTAATTATATGATTTTTACCTGGTAAGTCGAAAACAATGTTTCATCTTCTGCGTTTTACTGGAACTGATGGTGTTTCCAGTAAAACACAGCTAAGTTATTAAACTTCAAGTTATTCTAATATGGAGGCCTTTCGAAAACAATGTTTCATCTTCTGCGTTTTACTGGAACTGATGGTGTTTCCAGTAAAACACAGCTAAGTTATTAAACTTCAAGTTATTCTAATATGGAGGCCTTTCGAAAACAATGTTTCATCTTCTGCGTTTTACTGGAACTGATGGTGTTTCCAGTAAAACACAGCTAAGTTATTAAACTTCTTCAAGTTATTCTAATATGGAGGCCTTTCGAAAACAATGTTTCATCTTCTGCGTTTTACTGGAACTGATGGTGTTTCCAGTAAAACACAGCTAAGTTATTAAACTTCAAGTTATTCTAATATGGAGGCCTTTCGAAAACAATGTTTCATCTTCTGCGTTTTACTGGAACTGATGGTGTTTCCAGTAAAACACAGCTAAGTTATTAAACTTCAAGTTATTCTAATATGGAGGCCTTTCGAAAACAATGTTTCATCTTCTGCGTTTTACTGAAACTGATGGCGTTTCCAGTAAAACGCAGAAGATGAAACATTGTTTTCGAAAGGCCTCCATATTAGAATGACTTGAAGAAGTTTAATAACTTAGCTGAGGACGACTGACTTACCATGTAAAAATCATATAATTAACATCTTATATCCATAGTATTCAGAATCGCTAAGCTGATTGGTGACAACAAAATTGGGTTTAAAACATATTCAGCAATACCAGTTAATCAGCCAGTGTATACATACACGTGTTCCAAAATGTTGGACGGGATTTTAAAGTTGTTTAATTTCCCTTACATCATATATATATATATAAGAAAAAACCTACATGGGATTAAAGAGAAAATCTTCGAGTATTCATAATATACATTATAAGTGTTCGATGTGAGTACCTTTCGTTACACGGCACACATCTAGCCGATAGTAGAATTCCTCCCAAACCTTGGTCAGCATAATTGGAGTAATGGATTCAACAGCAGCAACAAACCTTCTTCTGAAGTCTGGAAGGTGGATGGGAAGTGGTGGTACGTACACATGGTCATTCACATACCCCCACAGGAATAAATCACAAGGTATGAGATCGGGAGATCGTGGAGCCATCGGGAATATACCATGTCATCCGGACTGACGCGTCCTGTCCATCGTCGGGGAAAATTATCGTTCAACCACTGTCGCACATCATTACAAAAGTGAGGTGGAGCGCCGTCTTGTTGCCAAATGGACGTTTTGTGTTCCGGACTAATTTAGCTGAGGAAAAAGATAAACCTCCAGCATATCCAGATTAGAGATACCAGACATTGTTTTTTTCATTGAAAAATAACGGTCCGTAGATCAGTTGTTTGGACATAGAACAGAAAAAAAATGGCCTTCAGGGAATCTTCTTAGTGTTGGATTATTGCATCTGGATAAGCACATTATATTTATTCACCTTGAAAAAGTTCGCTGCACTACAACACTGCAACCTCGCAAATTGCAACACACAGAATGACTTGAGTATAGGAGTCGACATTTTCACAAATTTAACGATCTGACGTAATAATAGCAAGAAACAAATTACTGCATACAGGATATGAAACTTTCACACAGTTTTTCTTTCATTATAGTAAATAATCACGCATCCAATTTCGTTTGTAAAGCTACACCAACTACTTAAATCTCCGTTCATCACTTTTGAACACGGTGTTCTATATATATGTATGTGTGTGTTAAAATAAAATTGAATATTTGAACTTATATATGTGGGAAATTATGTGGATCTTCAATTTATTTCATTTACTTTAAGGTAAAAATACAGAGTTTTTAAATTATCACCGTCCACCTGTTTCTTTGTTCAACTGTAGGAATTTCATTTAGAATTTTAAATTAATTTTTCTAAAATAATGTATCCTGCCTCCCATTCTAGCTACTTGACCCACCCAACTTCAGTTTCATTATTTAACAATATTGACTACACCAATATACGAGTATATTACATAAATATCAAATAAAGAACTGTTCCTGTATTGATGTATGGATCAGAATGTTGGACGATCACTAAAAGACAAGAACAAAGATTGGAAGCAGCTGAGATGCGATTTTTAAGAAATATAGCAGGCTATACTCTGCTGGATAAGAAAAAAAATGAAGATATAAGAAAGGAACTAAATATTTTCAAACTTACAGACCGAATAATTAAATATAGGAACGACTGGAAATAACATATTGATAGAATGCCAGAAGGAAGATTTCCAAAATTATTGCTAAATTATAAACTGCGCGGAAGGAGATATGTTGGTCGCCCACACAGAAGATGGTCTGAACAATTTTAACAATTTAGCTTTCATGAAACGGGAACGAGCCAACAGGCTTAATCCCTGATGATGATGATGATGATGATGATCAACTAAAGAATTCCTTTAGCAAAGTTCCTAATTCTCGTGTTTTATGTGTCCGAATATTTGCTGCGAGGTCTTCTTTCTTCAATATATTTAGCCTTTTATTTTCTAAATTTACAACATCAATAATTTTAATAATAATAATAATAATAATAATAATAATAATAATAATAATAATAATAATAATAAGAGCAAACAACTAAAATTTTACAAAATTATGGCAGTGCCTGTCTTAACATATGCAAGTGAAAATTGGACTCTTTACCGTTCAGACAGAAGGAAAATAGAAACTGCAGAAATGAAGTTCCTACGTTCAGTAGCGGGTGTGACAATTTTGGACAAGAAAAGAAGTGAGGATATTAGGAAGGACTTAAATATTTTTAATTTAACAAATAGAATTGACAACATGAGAAACAACTGGTATGAACATGTCAAGAGAATGCCTACAGATAGAATCCCTCAGCTGTTACTAAAGTACAAACCAAGAGGACATAGAAATGTTGGACGCCCATTTACTAGATGGGAGGATTCATTAAATCCCACTTGACGTGAAAACAGGTCAAAAGGCCTAATTTCATGAAGCAGAAGAAGAAGAAGAAGGAGATAATAATAATAATAATAATAATAATAATAATAATAATAATGATAATTGTTTCTGTTTTAGTGTTTAAAAGAACACAGTATAAATAAGAAACGTTGTCCACATATTTTGTCGTTAATTTAACCTCACTTCTAGAATAAAGTGTTTCAAGCAGTTAGTGGTTTCTGGTATCCATGAAGGGCGGTTTTTTCTTTAACCAGAACCTACATTTTATTCTGACGAGAATAGGTTGACTTCACGCGATATTCGCTACATTAATTTTCTTGCTCACCTTCTCCCCTCGCTGTTTTAAAGCTGCATTCAAGTACACTATTCTATAAATAATTCAGCTGGGTGTTACTTCACTCCGATTTTATGTTTTTTATTACCTTTAATGAAGACAACAGTTACGAAGTTTCAAGTATGTTGATAATATGTCTTTCTAGAACACAAACCTCAACAAATACTTCACAAAACTTTAATTTGTATATCAATAAATACAACACAAACTTTAATTTGTAACGATATAATATGATTTACATCTACAGGATTTGCAATTTAATAATGTTTATAAAAAATATATGATTTTTAAAATACGAAGATTAATCATTTGTGTTTTTTTTGTTTCTTTTCCTGATTGATTCCAATGAAGATAGCATTGAAAAACCCGGCATTACAGGACGTACAGAAGAAGATGTTCCAATATTTCACGTTGACAGAAAGGGCATTAGTAAACGAAAAAATTGGATAAAAAAAAAAGCAAAAAGAGAAAGGAATGCAGACAAACAATATACAGACAGTAAGGGAAACATTCATGTGGAGAGGCGGGTAAGAGAATGTATCCAGGAATGTAGGTTTAAGTCCAATGAATTTTAAAACTGATTTTCAATTAATATTGTAATATGTAACTCTTTGGATAAGTACGTTTTTCCAGCCATAATAAAAACTTTGGTATAAATCTTTTCTTGGATAATTTATTCCAAAATTTTGCTTGGAGGACAGGGAGATTAGTGACTCTTAATGCAAAAAAAAAAGTTATAGTATGGGCTAATGTTTATATTGAATCTGTTCATATTTTACAGATAAACGGACTCTTATATAAGGAACACAAACACAACTTATGATACTTGTCAGATATTCCTGGAAATTTATATTCTCACTGATCTTTAAACTTAATTTCTCCAAACTAATTTTTTGGACATTAACGAAGGCAAATAGTAAACAAATAGAGGCTGCTGAAATGAAGATGTTGAGAGCAATAGCAGGATACCAAAGAACCGATAAAAAGAAAAACGAAGATATAAGAACAGAACTTAATATATTTAATCTCTGTGAAAGAATACAATATTATTAAAATGCTTATCTTCAGCATTTATTACGAATGAATGAACAGCGCATACCAAGAAGAATGTATAATTATAAACCAAAAGGGAGAAGAATGTTGGGAAGACCATTGAAGAGATGGAAGGACCAATTCGACCTATAATGATATCGGGACAGGCCATTGGGCTTAATCCTTGTTGTTGATGATGATGATGATGACTAATTTTTTGTCACTTGTACCCCTTGTACTCTGACCGCCTCAATTTAAAAAAAACCTGAAATGTACACATATTATGTTTAAATAAAGAATAGCCCGATGCCCAGTTTTGCCCTCCCAAAATAGAATCATCTGATAGCCGAACTTGGAAAGATCCAGCATGATCGACTATTCCGATTGAGGTTTTAAGCGGTTTCTCTCAATTCAAGAGCAAATGCTGGAATAGAACCTCAAGAGGTCCGCTTCCGACTTCCCTCTGCAACTATCTGCCATAAGCTTGAAGTTTAAATTAAAAATAAAAACCATGTATTTTACAGGAACCCGGGGTTCTGCCTATAAAGGAGAACCAAAACGGATCGCTCACCGCCAACACTTAAGTGACGGCCACAGAGCTTTCCATCTCTCTGTCTATGTTGATCATGATGATGGTGATGATGATGATTATTTATTTATTTATATACAGAATTTTAATGTTTACACATCTTCCTGTGCCTAAAGTTTTATTTTTCTTCTCCACTCGTCCCTCTCCATCCAATCCTTGTCCTCCAGTCCTCTTGCTCTCATTCCAGTCCTTATTTCCTGGATCCACGAGTTTCGAGGTCTTCCTCTCCTGCTTCTTCCAGGTGGACACCATTCCAATATTTTCCTGGGTAATCTTTCTACTTGCATTCGTCGTACGTGCCCATACCAATTCAATTGCTTATACCCGCCAAAGCCTGTCCCTAGCCAGGTTAGAAAAGGGTGAGGGGGAGGAGTAACAACCTCGTTAATAAACCAGGATTCAGTATTCCCGGCTCATAGTATCTTGTGAGGGCCCCTTATCTAGGGTACAGATACTGCTGCCTTGCAGCATTGGTTTGACAAAGGCTAGAGGAAGAAAACCTTGACCAAGGGGTTGATGCATCAGACCAGCTCCCTGTTCGTCACAAAAAAAAAAACATAACAATGCTAAAAAGCCTAAAAATTTAAAGCCGGACGGAAATAAACCAAGACAACAAAAGCAAAGGAAAAGGGCATTTCTTGTTGGAACATGGGATATTCGAAGTGTTCAAAATATAATAGTTGACATCATAGAGGAAATGAAAATGATAATAATGATAATAATAATAATAGTAATGATGATAATAATAATAATAACAATAATAATAACAATAATAATATTCATAACAATAATAATAAAACAATTGAATTTGTCCATATTTAGATACTGTAATACTTCAGTTATTGTAACCGGAATGGGGTCCTTTAGTTGGATAATCCATCCATCCATAGTAACTCTGTCCGAGGGCAGGTCTTTCACTGCAATCGTAGCATTTTCATGCTATGCTTTGCAGCTTTACTAGTGAATTATAGGTTGGTAGCTTCCCGCTGCTTTCCACACCGGTGAATGATGATAATGATAAGGATTATGATGATGGCCGGATGATTTTCGGGGACCGTTGGGCCCTAAGCTTCCTGACATTTGTCTTACAGGTGAGGGAAAACCCCGCAAAAAACCACACCCAGGAGCCTGTCCCGACCGGGAATCGAACCCAGGCCAGCTGCGTGTCAAGGCAGTACGCTACCTGGAGACCACAGCGGTTGACAGTTGGAGAATAAATAGTCGAAAATCAATGATATACCTCGTTGGTTGGATTCTGAGTTCGAGACCGGTTATTTGCATCGACTCTCTCCAGAGCGGAACGAGCTGTTTCTGAGGGAGAATGTCAAGAAGAAGTAGGTGCAATGATTTTAGAAGGAAAAAAGTTATTATATTACAACGTACAATATATTTAATGGGTACTCACCTTGTTATCAAATGAGTTGGTTACATATTAGGCGTCATTTTGCCACTTTTTTAACGACGGTGAGCATTTGTTCTCTCAGTATTATAATTATCATAAGTAATGCCACGAGTGATTTCCAAATTATCGATAAATTCACGACTCACGAAGTGAGCAGCGAATTTATTTAGAGAATTTGGAAATCAAGAGTGGCATTTGTTAGGACTATTTAACGAATAAAATTAAGCTGTTTATTCACAAATTATTATTTAAATATAGTTATTTTAAAATATTTATGTATTTAATGTAAACGGCGATGTTTGAAAACAAATGAGAAACAATTGGTATGCTTTATTTGCTTCTTTCGTTCGTCACTGCAACTAGATCATATTATTTATTGCCAAAGGAACGCAATATTGTAAGAATTCACTCTAATGGAGAAAAAATTAAACACATCAAACTGTATATTAATTCATTTCTGATGTCCTATGATGTAAATACGACAATTATATTTTTCTTGAAAAAAATTCATTGAAGAAAGTGCTAACAGTGATTTCTTTTTTTTTGGTGGTATAATCAATTGCTACAAATGGTTTTATATTATCTCCTGCATGCGGTATGTGTTGACATTCATGCACTATATATACAATCTGATAGCCGTATTAGTGAGTCAGTCACTGCAAAATAATGCTATGATCTATTCAGAATGTTAAAAAGGAGGTGCTTTCTTTATTATGATAAACTTTAGTTGGTAAATTCTAGGCGAAACACGGCTGTGATTGGCTTAAATAAATAATCATTGTAACGTGATTGGTCATTGACTCCCATTTGGGGCATGAGTTAAATAGTGTCTGCAACGCAAACACTAAATTTGATACTATGATAGTCGTTTTATACAATGGTCATTCATGTTTATTTTCGCAGTACGCGATAATCCCGAACCTCAAAAATGTCACATATATTTTAATTTCAAGTTAAACATTTATTCATTTCTCGATGATAAATCATATTTATATATTATTCGGCCTTTTCTTCTCACATTGGTATTTGACTTTATGGTGTTTATTAACATTTTTTACTAATAGAAGTAGTAGAAGAGGCAGACCTAGAGACCGTTGGATAGATGGAATGAGGAGAAGTATGGAAGCTGGATATTTGAGGGAAGAATATGCTTTAGACAGAAACCTCTGGCGACAAATCACTTTGGGTTGAAAGAGAACCACTGTAGTGTGGAATATTCCTAACAATTTTTTTTCGCAATTATTACTTAACACTGTTGTGGATACGTCTTTCCCCCCATACATCTAAATAGCAACTTATACAGACTAACAGTTTCCATTATATCCGTTTCTAGTATTATCTGTTTTGTGACTGGAATCTTAAAACTAATTTTCTCTTAGTAAAATTTCAACATACTCGTATTTAAGTAAGATGCCAGTCGCCTTTCCAACCACTGATAATCCATGATATTCAAATCCAATATTTATAAGAATATTAAAAGTTTTAACTGTTTAAAAATTGTTTAATGTATTTTTTAACCTTTATTAAAGTAGTGAAAATTCATTTACATATTTTTTTAATGCCTCAGTTTGTCCTTTTTGGACATTTCTGGTGTTATTATGATGATTTTGTGAAAAGAAAAATTAATGTCTGAACCAGGAATCGAACCGTGAATCTCTCGTATTTCGTACCTTTTCACAATATCATTATAATATAATATGATCCATTATTGGTACTATGTTAAAATGATAATATTGGAAAGTGTTAAATTTCTGGTGTTCACTCCTACATTAGCGTAATTGTAACCCAGTTCAGAGGTTGGGGCGTCTGGAAGGCGGGGTTACGTTGCCCCGACGATGTGACGGGTAATGATGATGATGATAGTGTTGCGCCAGGAGAGCCCCGAATCCTAACCTTAATCTAAGATGAATATGAATGGTGATGATTGGGATGGCCATATGATGTTCGGGGACCGTTTGGGCCTTAAAGTTTCCTGACATTTGTCTTACAGGTGAGGAAAAACTCCGATAAACACCTCACCCAGGAAACTGTCCCTATCGGGAATCAACCCGGGCCCGCTGCGTGACAAGGCAGCACGCTACCACGAGACCACAGCGATGGACTCATTTACATCTTTAACCCTTAAATTGGCAAAACACTAATTTTTCGTGTCTGTTATATAAATGTGGCTGACCGCAGTGAAAACGAAATCATACATAACTGTGATTATTAGTTATAGGCCTACTGCGTAATTCGATACAAATTTAAGTAATTTGACTTGTTCGTTTACTTCTGTTTAATTAAAAATATTAAATATACCAATTGATGTATCCTATAGCATACATTCCCAATTTAAGAATTAAAGGTCCTCTACGTCAAATAAACTAATGAATAAACCTTTACGAGTTATACACATATTATTCAAATTTAAAAAAAAATAATTCCATAATTGATTGAAACAAATGTACATAATATGTAGATTAAATACTTTTTTTTATAAACATTTAAGATTTTAAACTGTCTTGCGTATTTACAATAACAATTTAATGGGCCTACTATTATAACAAATAATTATGGATGTAAATATCCAGCTTCATTAATTTTTTTCTTCTCTTGAATATTAAAGACATATTTGTATTATGCTACAGTTTTGTCATTGACTCCTATAATTATTTGTTTGCGCGATAGTCTGTTTTGTAGTACTTACCAGCAACGCAAACCATTACTGAAAGTTCAACTTCTTACATTTCGGAGTTGCCAATCTAAATAACTATACTGCAATATTACATTTAAACCCACGTGCGGGAAGTAAAGCCACTGCCCTCTTCGTATACTACGTACAATGTATATACAGAAAATATCCAAAAGTTAGTGTTAATATACATTATACGAAGCAAATTACTGCATTTTAAATGAACTGAACTTCATTTGAAAACAATATAATACAATAAGTACGTATTTGCGGCCCATGTTATCAATAATTGTTCTCCAGGCCTCCTGTTGTTTCAACTAATAAACATTGTTCACACTGTTAACGTTAGTCAATTGTCTATAATGAACGCAAATATTTCTAAGAAAGATATTATTTTACTATTATTTATTATTTTGAGAATACCATCGCGCAAAAAATTATGTACAACGCACGTTTGTGAAGTGTTTTACAGAATCGAGGGAAAATGTTTAAAAACCGAGCGATAGCGAGGTTTTTAATTTCCGAGATTCTGTAAAACACTTCACAACCTCGCATCGTAATATACTATGATCTCTTTGGAGAGTATTCATAAATATTATATTGGATTTAGTAAAAATAAGGTACAAGTTTCACCTCTGAATTCGAATTTTCAAATTCGTCTCCGGTCCGTAGATGAAATATTTAGCTGAGAAAATAATGCATTGGCTTCCTTCTGAACCCTATATTAAATAGATCTATAGCACTCCAAAGAACCTAGGGCATATTCGTTGGAACATTTGCTAGAATCCTGTTACAACTAGGCGTAATAGCATTAATCTAATTAATTTAACAAGAACAAATTATATTCCTGGAACGCGAACGAGCTGAATTGATTAATTGATCCATTTATTGATTGATCATTTTATTAGAGTTTGTAGTATTAAATTATTAGTTGATTTGGTCTGGCATGGGCTCTGAAAATATTTCCTTCTGCTATTAATGAAATTGATTGCCGGAGAGCAGATTGAGTGAATGGCTGGATGGTTAGTTGCTTGCCGAGAACCATAGACGAAATAATGAAAGATTTAATTGAAATACAGAGCCGAGTAATAACGTCTCATCTCAAATCAATATCTGCTCATATCCAATATCAATAATACTATCCCATTCCACAAGACTCTCCTTCAACGTTCTCCCACATGCCCGCTCTTTCAACTCGCCATGAATTCAATCACAAGAATAATCTTACAATTTACATTTCTTTATAAAATAGTATTGAATAAATTAAAATATTTTTAAAATGTATTTGAACACAAAAGAGAAAAATTAATTAAAAATATACTGGGATTATCTTCCATTAATGAGAAAAAATCAATCTTCTTTCTTCTATAATTGGTAACGGTTTTTATACAATGCTAAAATTTTGTAAAACAATGACTCTTCCAACTCTACATTATGGTTCTGAAACATCGAACTCTTACTATACGTAAATTAAATAGGATAGTAGCTGCAGAAATGAAGTTATTAAGGCCTTTAGCGGGTTATAAACTTTATGACCACATGCGTAATGAAGATATCCGCAAAGCTCTTAACACGCCAACAATAACTGAAACCATTCAAATATAGCAAAGTAATTGGCATGAAACCCTTCTTAGAAAGCGGAAAAATAGACTACCTCTGCAGCTATTGAACTACATACCCACAGGGCGAAGAGACCCAGGAAGACCTAAGAAGAGATGGAGGGATCAATATCTATCCTGAGTGGAACAGGCCAATGGCCTAATCCATGCCTGCAATTGATGACGATATAATCCTTATAGACCTATACAGAATTAAGAACGATATAATCGAAATGTTTAATATTTAAACAAATGTGTATAGAAATTAGAATAAATATAAACGAAACATAAAATAATCACATCTAAACGAAACTTCATAATTTAATTCAAATATGAACTGTTAATTAACCTATAACATTTAATATGTGAATAAGTTTATTTTCTTGGCTCTAACGTAAACAGTAAACATGTAAATACACTTATAAAATAAACCTAAAATATCAGGCAATAGAGCATATTATTATAACAGAAATATTTTGATATCATCACTTTTGACTAAGTATATCAAACTAAATCTTTATAAAACAATTATTCAGCCTCCGGTTGTATATGGAGCAGACACATATACAATATCAAAAGTAGTAAAAACTCAATCAGAAAACTTTTAGAAAGATATACGGTTCGGTACAGAGAAGCAAAGGGAAAGAAGTTAAGAGTATCATTGATGAAAAAGATATTCTAAAGTTTATGAAACCACAGCGTTTACGCATGAAAAAATAAATGATACATGAAGTTTTCCATGGAAAATTGGTTTTACGCAAATACAAGCAAGACTGAGAAAGTATGTTCCAGGATTTGAAGGAGGGTGTGAATATGGCAACATAGTGGGAGATATTGTTTCCATAGATGGGAATTGAGTAATATTTTAAGGTAAACTGAAGCCGTACATGGCGTGTAATGCTATGGAATAAGTTAAGAATAAGAAGAAGTAACAAATTAGGTTTACAACACAATACCTATAATTGCACCGATTATATTACCATGTAAAAAGAACGCACATTACAGCGCAGGAATACTTGAAGATAGTAGTTTTCGTGATTAATTGTACCGGTTCATCCATATCTCCGTTATGTATGTATACCGTTCTTAATCCACGGAATATGCAATAGTCCTTAAATATTTATACTGTTAAATTATTAAGTCAATTTATGTAAGTAAAATTATTAATTTTAATAAATCCATGGGAATAATAAGTTCAGTAATGAAACATTCGCTAGTCCAGAGAGATACCAGAGTACTATATTGACTTAGGCTTTCATGGTCGGAGTTATTATGATGATCTTGTAGAAGATTTCCAGGCTGTTGGCCGTTGTCTTGAGGCTTGTAGTTCCCCGATGTTTCGCCAGAGATTAGTCCGGCATCCTCAAGGGTTGTTCTCAAGACAACTCTTGAGAATGCCAGACGGTCTCTGGCGAAACATCGGGGAACTACAAGCCTCAAGACCACGGCTAACAGCCCAGAAATCTTCCACAAGATCATCATAATACCAGAGTACAGTTATCCTTAGCAAGACCTGCACTTTGTTACGGCAGTGAGGCATTGGCTTTGAGGAAAGGAGAGCAGGATAACTTATAGTGAAATGAGATTCATGAGGTATACAGCAGGATATACCAAATGGGATCACAAACGCAATGATGATATTTTGAAGGATCTACGTTTAGAACCGGTCATTGAGTATATACATAGATACCAGAACAAATGGGTGAAAAATTAGGGACGAATGAGTTCAGATACAGTAGAGTTCCCAAGGCCATGCTTCGTTATTGTCTAACAGGGAAGAGATCTCTGGGCCGTCCAAGGAAACGCTGGATACAAAATTCACCAGTGAGATCGTATCAGGCCTATAATGTTTCGATGAAGAAGAGGAATTCATCGAAGGATTATTTATTTAATAAGATTATTCCACACCACATAGTTCTCCCTCAACCCAAAGTTATTTGTCGCCAGAGGTTTCTGTCTAAAACATCATCTACCATAAAATCTCTATTTTCTATACTTCTATTAATTTGTTTAACTATAATTATCCCTGCCACTAGAGATCCTAAGAGTCAAGGCCGATTGAATTGGTCTATATCACTGATTAAATAGAATACAATACAGGGAATCCCATAGTTAAAATACAATATCTAAACTTTAACACAAGTTTTCTTAACCTTATTTTGGTTCAATACGCGGTCCAAGCAGTTAGACGCTCGCCTCTCACCGCTGGGGTCCCGAAATCGGGTCTCGGTCACTCCATGTGGGTTTCGTGGTGGACGAAACGGAGCTTGGGCAGGTTTTCCTCGAGGTTTTCTCCAGTTTTCCTTTGCCACAATTTCTTTCCACTATTTCTCCATATTCATTTTATCCATTTCGTTTCATTTCGTTCATCTGCCCCTGTGATGGTGCGTCAGGCGTGGTCGGCCGACGCCCTTGTTATTCACATACCTCTATATAAGGGGCTTCATCTCATCCTCGAAATGACCATGAGTTGGACACGAGTTGAGGATATTACATTACTAGTCTTCACGAGAGTAATGGAGAACATTACGGTTCTTATATTTAAATATATTTTCTACTAATTTAATTGATATAAATATTAACTTTAAGTCAATATTTTATAATTTTCTGCATTTAATAAATGTATATATAGCGAATGAAATTAAAGCTACTTAGCGTCGAGTGGTCGTATTCTCTTCCATAAACCATACATTTTTGAGTTGGCGGTTCTTCTATTTTCATTGCTGTCGAGCCGTGGTTTCCCTCCTCGACTGTAACTAAGTAACAAAGTGTTTTTTTTCTGAACAAAGAGGAGAAGATTCCTTCTACCTTTCAACTCACTCTATATCTCACTAAAATGCGTTTTTGTTACAGGGGGAGGCGACCTGCACGCTTTGTCAACCATGCGCCTACCTCTGTAACAATTTAATTACTGGATATTCACAGGATGTTGTCAAGCAAATTTTATAAAATAAGTTTTCAAACATGCAATGGAAATGGAGGAAGTGGCTAAAATATTTAAAATACCCCGAATGTTTTTAATACATTTATAAATATATTATAAGTTTTATAGGATAATTCATGATGATACTAGGAATTTATTCTGTTTAGCGATTAAATAAGGTAGCAAATAAAATGGGTCTTGAAATAAATTAAGAAATAATAATAATAAAGTAATAATAATAATAATAATAATAATAATAATAATAATATAATAATAATAGATTTTCTGAAGAAGGAATTATAAATCGTGGTGTGAGACAAGGCTGTCCTCTATCTCCTACAATCTTTGTGATCTATATCAACGATGTAATATGTTGTTGGGACAAGATATATAAATTTGGAATACGAATATCAGAAAATACAAAGTTAAACACCTCATTGTTTGCAGATGAACAAATAATAATTGCAAATTCAGGAGATAGCTGCAGAAAGGTCTGTATGAACTTAACAAAATTACAGAAGAATATGGATTGAGGATATCTACAGAGAAAACAAAAATTATGGCATGCTAAGATGTAGATCATGTCAGAAGTAAAATTGTACTTGACAATAAAATCTTGGAGACAGTGAATAATTTTACATATGTATCTAGGATGCAATATCTCATACGAAGAAGAAACGGATGTAAATGCAAACGTATCAAAATTTTAAAGGATTTTAGGATTAATAAATTACATTTTCAAGCCACAGTTAGTCCAAAAACATTCAAGACTAAAAGTGTATAAAACACTGGCTCTTCCAACTCTTTTTGTATGGTAGCGAAGTATGGACATTGCAACAGAACGATATGCAGAGACTTGATCTGCTGAAATGAGATAGCTTCGGAGGACTGAAGGATACACACTACTAGATCATAAACAAATTAAGACATTTTAGAAGAATTACATATGGAACCTTTAGAAAACAAAATTTTTGATTATAGGCTAAGTCTAGATAGATGTAACATGTTTATCGAATGGAAGATCACAGGATACCCAAACAAATGTTAATATATCAACCTGCAGGAAGAAGAAAACCAGGACGTCCACTCAAAAGACTTTTGGATGGTGTTTCTATTGAGACCGAAACAGGTCAACAAATGACCTATATTCGTGAATGTACATTTATGATAATAATAATAATAATTATTATTATTATTATCATTGCAATTGTTATTATTATTATTATCATCATCATCTTCAAGGTATGGGCCTGTTGGCCCGTTCCGCTCCCTGGCGCTCTACATGCCGCAGGCGCAGGTCGTCCTTCCAACGGCGTTTTGGTCTTCCTACATTTCTTCGGCCTAGAGGCCTATAATGAAGCAGCTGTTTTGATAAAAGATTATTATTATTATTATTATTATTATTATCGATATTATTAGTCTATTCCCTCCATGATTATCATTAAGTTGTCGTGCTGGAGTGTGTTGCATGCATAAATGATTCCGAGAGCTATGCCGGCGGCATCATTGCTGCCATTAGGATAACCCATGCCGGATAGGTGGAAGGCGATAAGCCAGACGAAAAAATTACTTTGTTGAAAGAGGGACTGTCTTTCACTGTAAAATATAAATATAAATTACCTATTTTACCCATTCGTTTCTATTTAGTATTTTTTGAAACTAAAATTAAAATTTTAAAATTAAATTTACATAATCATGCCTGATCACCGTTATCAAGATTTCGGAAATCGTCGGAATTTTAACATAGCGTCGATAAAATGTAAAACATGACACGAAATTTACTTTCTGATCTGTAGATAGATTTTGATTAGTTAATTAAATTGATACCAATAATTAATTACATAATCTTATATATAAAAATTAATGTTTGTTTGTTTGTATATTTGTTTGTTTGTTCGTACTTTATGCGCGGCCATACCGTTGATCCGATTGTGATGGTTTTTTTTTTGCAAAATGTTCAGGAGATTCCCGGGATGAACATAAGCTATAAGAGAGTAGTGATACTCAAATCCTACACCCTTAGAAATCACCCTTTGTAGTGGAAAACGTGAAAAAAAGTAGCTCTTTGGACGCTTAAATGGCTTACGCTGCCTAAACCATAAGAAATACACAAAATTAATGTACGCAGAATTGAATATCTCAAAAAGCTCTACAAAAACGTCCGCGACAGCATATGTTTGTCTCTTACGGATAACTCAAAATAACCATTTTTGTCTTTCATTGATACCAAGAGTCTTGCGCCGTAGCCGAGAGGTTAAGGCAAGAAGTCAAGGCGCAGAACTACGGAACTTACTCTGGTTCGAGTCTCTACGGAGGAAGAAATTCTTCTCATTGAATTTCGCCCAGTATGGGGCCGGGGCACAGTGGTTAGAAATGAAATCTAGCTGAAAAAAACGACTGTTTTGACTCACTCTCATCAATTTATATATTTTTTTCACTCGAATATAATTGTTATATGACGGTTCTTAACTTATCTGCAAAGGAGGGTACAATTCTAATGTCCATGACTGTGTGACATCATTCACAATTCTTGAGCCACAACAGAAAGCTGTAAGAGGTTTCCTTGCGAACTTATTTAATAATATCTAATTATGTCCTAATTGCTGAATTTTATGGTAAAAACGTAACATATTTGTATCGTCCGCCCATGACATGAGAATTGAACGTTCGGGCAGGACAACGTCTGCCGGGTACGCTAGTTTTTATATAGGCATATAGGATGTTTCATATATTATGCATTTTATTAGAAGGTAATAGTTAAGTCAAAAATGCATAGATTTTTTTAAGTGCGAAAAATTATATCAGGCACATGTCCTCCTCCAGTCTCGTCAGGCAGTTACTCGGTCTATGAAGTTCCTGATGACTCTTTTACAGATGTCGTTGATGACACGTTGAATTTTTTCATTAAGTTGGAGAACTGTTTGTGGTTTGTTCACGTAGACTTTGGACTTCACATAACACATAAAAAGTCACATGGAGTAAGGTCATAAGAACTGGGAGGTCATTCCAAGTCGTCACGAATTGAAAACACAGACTGAGGGAATTTTTATGGAGTAGGGTAATTGTCTTGCAAAATGTGAAACCACATATTGGCTGTATCCACTTCACGCAGAGCAGGCCATAATTTGTTTCTGGCCATTTCATGATAGAACTCACCGTTAACTGTTATTGCATTACCGTCAAAATCTTCAAAAAAGAAGGGCCCGTTCACAACACTTGCCCATAAACCACACCAAACTGTGGTTCGCAGTCGATGCATACGACACTCTTGGATCACTCTTAAATGGGAGTGTATGTAGATGAAGATAAAAACAATTTTTATGCATATTTGATTTAATTACTGCATTTTTAAAAATTTAATAATCTATGATATACATATGTAATATATATTTTGCTGCATTTTTAAAAAATTCATAATCTATGATATACATATGTAATATATATTTTGCTGCATTTTTAAAAAATTCATAATCTATGATATACATATATAATATATATTTTGCTGTTAAATATTATGTTACATACTTTTAAAAGACGAAAGTAGTATTTCAGAACATTTTTACAGATGTAAAGCCTATTTTAAACGCCTAATCAATATTTAAACTCTCCGCGTGTCTCTGCCTTGTAGCGAATGTAAGGCTTGCGTGTACCCATTGCCCCAAGAGTTGAACATAAAGTACGGAAAGCATGATATATAACAGAATAATAGAGGTATAATAGCATTTGCACGATAGTTCTTGTAGCTGTCATTATAGTTCTTGGAGTAAGGAATTGAAAGACGGTTGAAAAGAACAGGGAAGAACGAGGTAGAAGATTGGGAAGGCCAGGGCGTGACTAGAGCTGTACAGCGTAAAAGTCCCAGCTCATCTTATATTTAAATTTAATTATGTACAGGAGTTAGAGGAAGAAAGAAAGAACTGGAGCATGTAATGACGTGCATGATAAAATATTGACTGGAAAGTTATGTGAAAGCAAAATTTAACTGTGGAAGAAATATTGGTTTATATCGGCTACATGTTATGAAAAAGTTATAAGGATTTTGTAATAATGAGCTTAAAGTGTTTGTGACTATTAGACGACTATTGGATTTGTATCACTAGGTTCCTAACACATGGGACTGTCACATATTGTGGAGTGGATCTGACTTAAGTCTATCTACTAATTAACATTTTAATCAGTTTCTCTGCACGCCACATGTATATACATGCTGTTACCCTCGAGCTGTCTCACAACATGTAACTTTACTCCAAATATTCACACACACACATCATCACTATGAAAACGTTATATACACAATATGTACATATTATGTACATTTAACTATGGTTAAAGTTATGTTGAAACAGATATCGCTATTAACATATTATGAGAATTGCGACTATACAGTTATTATTATTACAGTATTATTATTATTATTATTATTATTATTATTATTATTATTATTATTATTATTAGGTAGGGTCTACAAATATATACACTATTATTCTACCAGTTATATTATATGGGTGCGAAACATGGACTCTTACTTTAAGAGAGGAAAGGAGATTACAAGTATTTGAGAATAAAGTACTTAGGAACATTTTTGGACCAAAGAGAGATGAAGAGACAGGTGAATGGAGAAGACTATGTAACAATGAACTACATGGTCTTTATAGGAAGCCATATAATAAGAACAGTTAAGTCTCGTAGACTGCGATGGGCAGGACATGTTGCACGTATGGGGAATGAAAGACTTGCATGGAATCTTCTTGTAGGGATGCCAGAGGGAGAACGCCCAGTTGGTAGACCAAGAATGAGGTGGGAGAATAACATTACCTATGATTTGAGGGAAGTAGATTATACAGGGAATGATTGGAAAGCATTAGCTCAGGATAGGGATGTATGGAGAGATTATGTCCGCGCGGCCATGAACCTACGGGATCGATAGTGCCAGTGAGTAAGTAAGTAAGTAAGTATTATTAGGTAGGGTTTCTATGGATTTCACTTTTAAATACTGGCATTTTGTTACTTAATCACTTATTTACTAACGTGTTTTATTTCTCCCTTTCATTTTTCATGAACTATGTCAATTTTGTGATTTTCAGATGTCGTCTGTTCAGTTAAATAGACTGTTTGTTATCAACAGCAAATATATTTTATTCTCTGAACTTATAAACAATTTAATCTTCTTGATTTATATCCACTATTTAACTCATACCCCTAATGTGAGTCAATTACCAATCACGTTTCAATGAATTTTGTTTGACAACCAATGACAGCCGTGTTTCACTTCGCTCTTTATCGATTTATTTTTTATCAGCTCCTGCATTTGTGATAAAGAACGTTCTTCCATTTTAATATTCTGAAAACATCAGAGCTTTATTTTAATCAGCTCCTGCTTTTGTGATAAAGAAAGCTCCTCCTTTTTAATATTCTGAAAATATCAGAGCATTATTTTTCTCCATCAAATACGTTGAATATAGCAAATAATGAACAGATTCCTTGATTTTACTGAGTTGTTTATTAAAAAAATGAATAACCTGTAATGTTGATTATAATATACAGTTTGATGTGTTTCATTATTTCTCCACTAGGGTGCATTCTTACAATATTGCGATCCTATATGGCAATACATAATATGATCAAGTTGCAATGAATATACAAAACCTCACATTTTTTATTCGTTTTCAATCATCGCTGTTTACATTAAATATATAAATATTTAAAAATACCGCTAACTATATTTAAATAATAACTTCTGAGTAAACAGCTTAATTTTATTCGTTAAATAGTACTAACAAATGCCAATCTTGATTTCCAAATCCTCTAGATAAATTCACTCGTCACTTCGTGGCTCGTGAATTTATGGATAATTGGAAATCACTCGTGGCATTACTTATGATGATTTAATTTAAACTTCCTTTCATATTATTATTATTATTATTATTATTATTATTATTATTATTATTATTATTATTATTATTATTCATCCGGTATCATGGCAACTGCCGCCGTCTTCCGGAAACTAAACGCCATTCCTTTCTGTTCATCCATTGACCTTCCGCCATTCCTCTGATATTCATAGCTTCTTGTACCCCTTCTATCTAAGTTTTCTTCGGTCTTCCTCTCTTCCTCCTTTCCATTGGGATCCATTCCATAACAATTTTAGGCAATCTTTGCACTGGCATTCTTTTGACATGACCATACCACTGCAATCTTTTCTTTTTTATGGTGTCTATGATGTCCGGCTCCTCTTGTACACCCATGATTTCCCTTATTTCTTTATTTAGTATTCTATCCATTCTAGATTTTCCAGCTGATCTTCTTAAAACATCCATTTCTGTACTTAAAATTCTTTTCATTTCCCTGCTAGGAATTTGCCAGACTTCAGCACCATATGTTAAAATGCTCTGAATTATGGTTTGATATATTTGTAATTTTCAATTTTTTGTAATATTTTTGCTCCACCAAACAGAGTTTCAAGCATGTATTGCTTGTTTTGTTTGTGCGATTCTATTTTTAATTTCCACTGTGTTATCGCCTGAATAGTCTAATTCTGTTCCTAAATAAGTGCATTCAATACTAGCTATTAGTTCTTCTCCATTGTTGAAATTTATATTTTCCTTTCTTCTCCTAAACACAGGTATTTAGTTTTCTCAATGTTTATATAAAGTCCTCATTTTTCATATTCTTCTTTTAGTTTTTTAGCCATATATTCTATGTCATCGTGGTCCTGTGCTATTAATATCTGGTCATCTGCAACATTTAGTGAATATACATGTGTATTTTGAATGGGTATGCCCATTTGTTTGACATTTTTTCCTCCAGTCTCTTAGTACTCTTTCGAGATACATTTTAAATAGAGTTGGAGATAAACTGCAACCTTGACTTAAACCTTTTGTAATAGTAAATCCCTTTGTTATATGATTTCCAACTTTTATTTTCGAAATAGATCCTTTGTATAATGCTTTTATAGCTTCTACTGATTTTTTGGTAATGTTAGAATCGTCTAAAGTTTCCATTAACATTTTTGGGGAATACTATCATTATTGATATTCCTCTATAATTTTCACACTTTCTCTTGTCTCCCTTCTTATGTATCGATGTTATAATCGCGACTTTCCACTCTTCTGGCACTTCTTCGCCATTTATGATTTTATTAAACAGTACAGTAATCATATCCAATAACTTCTGACTGCCACTTTTAATCAATTCTATAGCAATATTTCCTGGGCCGGCATTACTACCATTTTTCATTCTCATAATTTCCTTTTTTACAGTATTTATATCAATCTCGATTATGTTTCCTGTTTCCATCTCTGATAAATCGTAATTTAATTTTATTATTATTACTATTACTATTATTATTATTATTATTATTATTATTATTATTATTATTATTATTATTATTAGAGTTGTTATCATCAGTAGAAAAACCAGAAGCAAAGCATCCAGTAAGTAGCCCAGGAATGACTTGGGGGAATGACATTAACCATATTTTAGAAATGTAAATTATACAGAGGATGACTGGAAAACATTGCTCGGGATTGGGATCTATGGAAAGCTTATGTCCGCGCGTCCATGAATCTAAGGGTTCGATAGTGCCAGTGAGTTATTATTATTATTATTATTATTATTATTATTATTATTATTATTATTATCATTATTATTATTATTACTGAACGGGTCAATTACATTTGTAAAATAGCCAATTTATAATTGGTTACTCCATATATTTATTTTTATTTTCTTCTTATCATCCATTAGAAAAATCCAAGGAGCAAGTCCTCCGGTAGGGACTTTAAGCCGTGGGTCCCGAGTCTGAAGATTTTCAGGCTCGTAAAAGATCCTTAAGCCTGAATGAAAAGGCCTCTAAGCAACATTTACCGCATTTTCCCGTCCTAGTACTACCTTGGTTTCCTAGATGTCAGTATGAGGCGGAACGATGACCACGGACCACTCAAATGACATCTATAAGAAAACAAGTTTAACTAAATTAGTATGGTTCAAATTCTTTCCTGTAGGGGGCTTACAAGAAGAACAATCATCCATTAGAGCAACATAGATGCTTTAGGACTTGTCGAGATTACAACATATAGGCCTACATAAACAACAATATAAAATATAACACATGCATACATAAATATATAACGAAACCAATTTAAATTGCAACTAAAATACACCAAAATATTAAGGGGACAGCACTTTCACAAGAAAAGTTAGCGATGCAATTTCAATCAAATTTTACTTACAATTTTAAAATTAGGTATTCACCTATGCTTAATAGTATGTGAGACAATAAAATGTTCTTTACAGCAAGCTTAAATTGTCTGTCCTTAAGAAGTTTAATATTGGAAGGGAGATGATTATATAGATTAATACCTCCATGTAATATGCTGTTAAATACTTCTGGTAAGCCTGTGACAATTTTGATATCCTTGTGTTATGTTAATGAAATCTGAATTAATTTGAAAGAGTTTACAATATTCATGAATAAAGCAAACTGATTCTAAAATGTAAATACAAGGAACTAGTAATATTTCTAGTTGTTTGAATAGTTTCTTACTTTCTGTTCGCAACTGTGCTTTCTTTATGATTTTAATAATTCTTTTTTGTAATTTTAATATTTGAGTAGATTTTAATGATGTTCCAATGATGATTTTGTAATTTGAATATTTGAGTAGATTTTGATGATGTTCCAATGATGATTTTGTAATTTGAATATTTGAGTAGATTTTGATGATGTTCCAATGATGATTTTGTAATTTGAATATTTGAGTAGATTTTGATGATGATCCAATGATGATTTTGTAATTTGAATATTTGAGTAGATTTTGATGATGTTCCAATGATGATTTTGTAATTTGAATATTTGAGTAGATTTTAATGATGTTCCAATGATGATTTTGTAATTTGAATATTTGAGTAGATTTTGATGATGTTCCAATGAAGATTTTGTAATTTGAATATTTGAGTAGATTTTGATGATGTTCCAATGATGATTTTGTAATTTGAATATTTGAGTAGATTTTGATGATGTTCCAATGATGATTTTGTAATTTGAATATTTGAGTAGATTTTGATGATGTTCCAATGATGATTTTGTAATTTGAATATTTGAGTAGATTTTGATGATGATCCCCATAGTATTATATCATATGTTAACTGTGAACGTATGTGTCCAAAATATATAGTTCTTAACACTTTCACTGGTAATATTCTAGTGAGAATGCGAATCGCATAGCATAATCGGTTAAGTTTTCGGATAAGTGCTGTATATGGCATTCCCATGACAGATTGGAATCAATCCATACATCTAAAAATTTGGCACAATTTGCTTCTTTTATTAAGGCGTCATTAAGCATAATGTTGATGGGATTATTCACATATTGTTGATTGAAATAGATATATACTGTTTTGTTTACGTTTAGTTTGATTTCATTGTTTACTAGCCATTGTTCTAGATTTGTTGATGTTTTATCAATCTTCAGTTGTAGATCATTATTATCAAGGTCACTGAGTATGATGTTTGTGTCATCTGCAAATAATATAGTTTTGGCTTCGGGTATAATTATGGGAAGGTCATTAATATATATATATATATATATATATATAAGAAAAATGATTGGACCTAAAATTGATCCTTGGGGTACCCCATGCTCCATAGATATTGAGTTTGATCGGATATTGTTAATTTCAATTATTTGTGTTCTGTTACTTTAATATAAAATAAACCATTTTCCTGCCAGTCCCCTGACACATTTAGTTTTCTGATTAAAATTTCATGGTTAACCATGTCAAGTGCTTTACTAAGATCTAGAAAAAGCCCTATTGTTTGTTCTCTATTATCTTTAGCTTTGAATATTGATTCTGTAAATGATTGTATAGCATTGTTTATTCTTGTACCTTTACTAAACCCATGCTGAGAACCAGAAAGCACATGATTAGATTCCAGGAAGGGAACCAGCCTATTTACATAACTTTTTCAATAATTTTAGAGAAAACAGATAGTAGTGATATAGGTCTATAATTTTCAATATTTAATTTATCACCCTTCTTGAATATTGGACGAACTTTCGCTGTTTTAAAAATTTTAGGAAATTTCCCTGTTATCAGTGATGAATTTGAGATGTCTAGTAGCGGTGTTGTCAGTGAACTGGCACATCTTTTAATAATAAGGTCTAGTATTTCATCAATTCCATACGATAAACTATTTTTCAGTTTGTTAATTACTTTGAACAATCCTTTGGTGTTGCTGGTGTTAAGAATGCAGTTTTTTTTACATTCGTGTGGTTTAAAATCGGTTATTGATTATGAGTTATTGTTGCTTGATTCAGTGCAACATTTGCAAAGTAGTTATTAAATACCTCAGTTATTTCATACATATTTTTAATTACTGTGTTACTGACAGATTCTTCCATTCTATCTTTATCTTTTTCATTACTTTTTCCAGATTCTTTTGTTACAATATCGCATATACCTTTTCCTTTGATTTCTGCTTTTATAATAAAATCCCTGTTTTACCTTTGTTTAACCTCATGAATTATTTTCCTTAATATTTTGCTATACTGTTCAAAGTATAATTTAACATTAGGATTACTAGTATTTTTATACAGTTTATACAGCTCTCTTTTTCTTTTGCATTTTATTATTATTCCCTTCGTTATACAGTTTGATTTTTTTATCTTGTTTTTTAAGTTACAAATTTCGTAATTGGGAAGGCAATATCTAAGTAATATTTTATGGTGTTAACGAATTCAACTGATTTTTCGTCTATGTCAATGTTTTTGATTATATCATTCCAGCTTTCTCTCTGCAGTAAAGTTTTAAAGTATTCAACATTTTCATTGTTTAAGGTTCTTTTATAACTTATTGTTTTGTTACGTTTTGAGTTCATGGTTATGTTTGTCTCTAACGGAATACGAATAAATGTTGCATTGTGATCTGAGATACCAAAGTTTATATTTTCTACTGTATTTGGTAAATATCCGCGATCAATGATTATTTGATCAAGACATGTTTATGAGGTCGAAGTTATACGAGTAGGAGCATCTAGTATAGTCTCAATTAGATTATGGGAGTGAATTAATGACCTAAATTCAGATACAACTTTGTTAGAAAGTTTATGTTGAAATCCCCACATAAAATAAGAGGCTTCTTCCTTTTTTTTAGGTTATTTAGTAGTGTATATCTATATTTGTCAAATATTTATTTGTATTTGAGCAGGTTGAGTGGAATAGAAGGCCTTATAACCTTAACACTGCCAGAATAAATAAAATATTATTAGTAGTAGTAGGGGCGGCCGCGGCGGCAGCAGCAGAAGAAGCAGCAGCAGCGGTCGTAGTCGTAGCAGCAGCAGCAGTAGTAGTAGTAGTAGTAGTATGTCTAGATAAGTTTTTATACCACCATCCAGAGATCTCTATACAGAGAAAATTATTAAACAGAAATTATTATTTGTTATTTCTGTTACTGCATGTTCAAATGTATTTACTATATTTACATAGTAAGTTTTACTTGTCTCTTTGAGTTTTAAGTGATTCTGTACATAGTTTGCTGAGCCCCCATTTTTATATGTTGACCGACAAAATGAGCTTATAAGTGTATAATTTTGTATCATATATGAGGAGATTTCATTGACATGGAGCCAGTGTTCAGTACAGCACATAACATCTACATCTTGCAATTCTAATATTTCCAATTCATGCTTCTTATTTCAAAGACATTGACAATTTTGATGTATTAAAGTGAAGTTATTTATTATAGTGTTACCATTTAGTTATTGAAGATAATGAATTGCATTTATTTACCAAATTTAGTTTTGTTTTTTCCTTCTTCTTGTGTTGTTTTTGCATAAAATATCTTGCATATGGGCAGGAGTCTTTACTGTTTGTGTTGATCTTTTCAAACTTTCTGTATGTTGATCCACGTCTGGCAGACTTATGTTGACTCTTTTGTGACTATCTGATTCCTCTTCTTTTTCCTTCACTAGATTTCCCCCATTTGCGAATAACTGGATCATATTTTTTTAGTTTGAGTTCTTAGATTAGTTCAGCCAATCTTAATGCCATTTCGTCTTTTCCAACATCGTTCATATGCTGACCACATGGTGTAATAGTCCCTTCTTGCGTTAATATTCATCAGTTTAGTGCTTTTGAATCTCATAAGCATTTTGTTTAATTTATTGTTGAAATTGTTCACTTCGCAGCTGAGATTTTACTCGACAATGGCACTAACAGTGGCAATGTATGGAAGTGAGGCCTGAGTCCTGAAGGCAAAAGAAAAAAGTAAAATACAGGCAGCGGAAATAAGATTCCTATGGCTGTGAAAGGTTCTACAAGAGAAGAACATATTAGTAATAAGAATATTAGATAGGAACTAATAGTACAACCACTTCAACAAATAGAAGAACACAGAATTACAATTACATTTGTGTGCTGACATTCGCTGACAAACTTTGGTTATGGGTACCTCTACTGGTGTTGCTTTTACTGATATCATTGCTCCCTCCAACTACCACAATTACATCATTTTCCTTTATTTCTTTTATGTCTTATTTTGCTGATTTTCCAATTTTATCTAAAGGTGCTCCAGGATTCACATATCCTATAACCTGATGTGAATCTTTTAGGTGACATTTCAAGTTCGCTGCACATCCTCTAGAGTGACTGTCGCCAATGGTCACTACCTTGTTTTTGCTTTCGTTGAAAATTCACTTATTTATTTAAGGTTTTGTTGAATTCAACTTATTTATGTGTTGAATTGTCTTCTAGGGATTGCAGAACTGAAAATGTATTTGTAGAACAGCCATATCTCACTAGAGAGCTGAACAGTACCGGTATATTAAGTGCTATGCTGTTAGAACATGTCTATCGAAGAACAACGTTCCAAGTATTCTTAAATAATCACACAAACATATTGCTTGATTTATTTTGATTTGGTATATTGGCCATATTGGTTAACCCATTCACTTCAGGTTTAAATGTTCAATGAATTTTTCCAGAAACCGGATTTAAGTAACCATAAATTATATTGTCTATTTTTAGATATTCAAAACAGACAAAAGGCAACGGTACTTGAAATCGAAGACCAAAACACATTCATCTACTATTCATAAATGTTAACAAAATATTACCCTGCCAAGGGATATACAAAATGTTGTGAAATATATAACAGCAGAGTTATAGCGAGTGAACCTCGTCTTTTGAGGGGAATGGGTGAAATATGTACGTGTTGGGTGCTATATTGCTTGGTCATATATTTCATATGATGGACAAACTGATATTTCCCGCTGGCATATTAATGAGCCTGTGAGGTTTGTCTTCCCCCTGGATGCAGACTCGACACGCTTCCTCAGGGATACCAATGTAGCCACTTTATGATTAGATCTGGTAATTTTGAAAACATAACTAGCTATAAATTTGTTGAAAAGCTACTAATAACTTTTCAGGCCTTTTGTCGCCTTTTCTTTAGCAACTTATATAGTCATTTTTAGTGTCCACCGCTGTGGTCTCGAGGTAGCGTGCTGCCTTGTCACGCAGCGGGCCCGGGTTCGATTCCCGGTCGGGGCAGTTTTTCTGGGTGAGGTTTTCATCGGGGTTTTATCTCACTTGTAAGACAAATGCCAGAAAAACTTTAAGGCGCAAACGGTTCCCGAAATCATATGGCCATCATCATCATCATCCTTCACCGGTGTGAAAGGCAACGGGAATACACCACACCTACAATTCCCTATTAAAGATGCAAGCATAGCATGAAAATGCTATGATTGCAGTGAAGGACCTGCCTTCGAGCAGAATTACTATGGATGGGTAGTCATTTTTATTTTATATTAATCAATTTATATAAATTCTGTAATGATAATAACGATAATAATGATAACGGAAGAATATTAATAATAAGTACCTTTCTTTCCAAAAGAGAACATGAACAAATAAACGTGGACACTCCTGATTCTATTATTAATCATGTAGACCATGTATTAATATAGAACGAGCTCTAACCTACAATTTTAAATATAGGCCTACGTGCATGGAGAGTATAATAGATAGTGATTCAGACCAGAATTCAGTGAGAGTAAGATTAGAACAAAGAATATCCCATGGAAATAGAATTTCTGGTGAGAAGAAAATAAAATATTTAACTTCGATAAACTTAGAAAGACAGAAATTAAAGAAAAATTTTATTAAATGTATCATCACAGAAACTTTCGTTATTAGAATATATAGGTCTATATTTATTAAGTTAGATTTTGTATTAAAAAAATAGTCACTATATTATAATTGTAGCTATTCCATTAGAGTAAAAGATAAACTATTGACATTATTGCACTTTAGAGGTGAAAGATTCAATTTTCCAAGTTTTAAAATATTGGTCCTTCATGACTACAACTTGAATTTTAGCCGTTTCTAGCCACTTTTAGGAGACAGTTTTAGTCACTTTTGCTCAACGGATGTTGGCAACCATGCACTTCCTCTTGTAGCATATGACTCCATGGGAATCGGACGTTTGTTTAGGCTTGCTCCCTGCGACGCCATTTTGTTAAATGGTGTGAAAAGCATTTATGTTCTTTTCTGGAATTAAATCTTCTAAAGCTTTTAATACGTATAGTGATTCAATTTTAAAATACAACACCAATCTATGGATAGATCCGGGTTAGATGGGTCGCCCTTCAACTGTCTATATTTAACAGAACTTTGACCTAACACTCTTCATTGATCATCTTCAGATCATCAACTGAGTTTAAATTTAATGCTCAGTTTATTTTTACAAAGGGTCATGTTTTTCTTTGGTAGAGGTATTTAAAGTGAGAGAAATTTGTGTCTGCTCCTAGATTGTCTGGATAACACAAAGGTGGAGTGCCAGCACGTAATGCTCTAGAACATTGGTTCCAAACCCAGTACAGTCAGATTTTCTCCTTTAGCTCAATTAACTACCGCATGCCGATGGCTTGTCTGTGTGCTTTAATTTCAATATTACGTTCTGATTTAGCTGATACAGCAAGGAATAATATTTTTAATATCTTGGTACGACGTTGAAAATGAACGGGAAGTGGAAAAAACATATTGATATAGCATTATTTAAAGGGAGGGGACAACTTAACAGTGTACTCGGTATTCTGGGTCGAGTGCCTGATATTCCAGTCAGAACATTAGACAAAATGTATGGAGCGATGGTCAGGCCAGTAATGCGCTATGGTAGTGAGATTTGGGGTTTCCAAAGAACGGAAATACTAAATAAGGTATATACGCATTTTCTAAAATATATTACAGGACTTACTAAGGCCGTTTATAACTGTGGAATTCTATATGAATTTGGGTCATTCCAGGACGACATAAACTGTAAAATTCGTGTACTCAAATACTGGTTGCGAGTAATCCAAGGTGAACAAACAATGCTTAGAGTAATTTGTTACGACCACAAAATTAAAAACATAAATGTTAAATTTTGGGCAGACGAGGTTAGGAGAGAACTCCAAAAGATTGGGAAGGGCTGGATATGGGAAAAAGGGACTGAAAATCGCAAGAACGTGTGGACAAAAAATAAGGAGGAGGTACTTAGATATAAACCAACAAGATACTTTCGCCGAATGTACAGGAAAACGCTCACTGTGTTTACAAAGAGACCTAAAACACGTCTGGGGAAAAGAATCGTATATACTCAACCTAGGATTTAAAGAGAGATCAGGGCTTGCTTGGTTTAGGCTAGGGGCCATGGAAATTTCAAAAAATTAGCGACGATCGCGATATGCGAATATGTCCAATGTGCGGGAAATTTGAAGATGAGATACATATATTAGGACAATGTAATGATTTAGAATATTGGAGACGTCAGTTATTACCGGAAAGATTTCTAAATTCAAATCGGGAAAGATTGGCATGCTACGAGTTATTGGTAAATCCAGAAAATTGGATAAACTTGAGTAAATTTCTGGACAAAACGCGGAAAATAAGAACAACACTCATTCATGAATAAATATATGTTATCAAAATGCAATAACATTAATTCTTAATAATTATATATAAATTAATTAATGTATAATGTTATTGTGTTATTATTTAATTGTAATATTACTGTGTTTCCTTATGTAATTGTAATGTTATCGCTTTTTTTAGTGTATAATGCTATTGTGTTATTATTTAATTATAATATTATTGCGTTTCCTTTATGTAATTGTAATGTTATTGCTTTTTTTTGTTTATTTTTCTTCACACTAGTAGCAATTATTACTTTATTGTAACGGACTGTCAACAGCACGTACGGCTTACTGCCCGTGCGACCCATATTTGTAAATAATATTGTAAATATCTTACTTTTTGTCTAATAAAGTCCTACTACTACTAATACCTGATCATAATATCTCATTCGTAGAAGCAATCATGTTGCAATGAGAACATAGTTCACTACTATGGGAGTAGATGATATTTAAAGTGAGAGAAATTCATGGCTCCTTCTGGATTGTTTGGATATTTCAAAGGGGGAGTGTCAGAGCGTAAATCTGGTCATCATGGGTTCAAATCCCAGTTCAGACAGAACTTATTCTCTTTAATTGCTGTATATATATTATATATATATATATATATATATATATATATATATATATATATATTTGTGATTTTTAAAAGGCTGAAATCAAACCTAATACTTTATCATCATCAAATAAGTCCACCGCTGTGGTCTCGAGATAGCGTGCTGTCTTGTCACCCAGCGGGCCGGTTCGGTTCCCGATCGGGACAGGCTCCTGGGTGAGGTTTTTTCGGGATTTTTCCTCACCTGTAAGACAAATGTCAGGAAGCTTAGGACCCACCCAACGGTCGCTGAAAATCATCCGACCATCATCATCATGATTATCATCATCATCATGATTATCATCATCATCATCCTTCACTCCATTACTATGGATGAATCATCAAATAATATGGTTTCATACCTTAGACTTTCTATTATATAAATGTGGGAAAATTTTAGGGTGTAATTTATAATTAGGAGAAAACATTATAATTATGCATTTTTAATATCATGTGATCGGTCTCGATGGTCTAAAGGTTATGTTCCTTGCCTCTGGTCCGGAGGGACGTTCAAACCCATCCGATGTCTATGGATTTTTTATAATTGAAAAATCCAAAGGACAAGTTCTTAGGGAGGGACTTTAAACCTTGGATAAGAAGTCTGAAGATTTTCGGGCTCGTGTAAGAACATCAAGTTGGAATTTAAACCATGTGAGAAAAATTTAATCGGCCATTCCTTTCCAATTAATAATTTAGTTGCCTACTAGGCGACTCTTTGAGGGGATGAACTACCGTAACAACCGATACCTGTAGGGAAATAAACGAACTAAAATAGATTGATTAAGTGACTCCCGCAAGGGAGCACCTTTGATCCATTTGGATATGTGTGGATATAGACAGACAGAGAGGCCATAGTCCAGTGTGAGCCTTTCTCTCCATTGACATGAGAGCTTGATATCACACGAAGTATTAGTTCAGACTGTTATAATTAGGGAGCGGATTCCTACGACTTATTATTTTTTTATTTTTATTTTGAGTTTCCAGTAAGTAATGTCTTCTGTAACACGATGCTAATTTATCAATTGATATATATATATATATATATATATATATGTGTGTGTGTGTGTGTATTATATGATATGAAAAGAAAAATAAATGCCTAAGTCGGGATTTGAACCCGAGTCTCTAAACTCTGTACGTTTAGGACTCTAAAATTCTGAGCCACTCAGGTGTCCTAACATAAGCATTTATTTTTCTTATATATATCCATCCATCCATAGTATTCTGCCCGAGGGCAGGTCTTTCACTGCAATCACAGCATTTTCATGCTATGCTTTGCATCTTTACTAGGGAATTGCAGGTGTGGTAGCTTCCCGTTGCTTTCCACACCGGTGAAGGATGATGATGATGATAATGATAAGGATGATGATGATGGACACATGATTTCGGGGACCGTGTGGGCCTTGAAGTTTCCTGACATTTGTCTTACAGGCGAGGAAAAACCCCGAGAAAAACCTCACCCAGAAAAACTGCCCAGACCGGGGATCGAATCCGGGCCCGCTGCGTGACAAGGCAGCACGCTACCTCGAGACCACAGCGGTGAATCTTATATTATATAGTATTCTCAATTTAGCGGGATATCGTTCCAACTGCCATATTGCGGCCACCATAACAGGTAATAGAGCGCTAAATGTACACAGTTTAGAGACTCGGATTCAAATCCAGACTCAGGTGTTTATTTTTATTTTATCGTATTTGCCTTCATTGCCAAATGTCAAAAATATAGCTATAACATATAAATAAATAAATAAATAAATAAATAAATATATATATATATATGTCCACCGCTGTGGTCTCGAGGTAGCGTGCTGCCTTGTCACGCAGCGGGCCCGGGTTCGATCCCCGGTCTGGGCAGTTTTTTTGGGTGAGGTTTTTCTCGGGGTTTTTCCTCACCTGTAAGACAAATGTCAGGAAAACCGTAAGGCCCAAACGGTCCCCGAAATCATATGGCCATCATCCTTATCATTATCATCCTTACCATTATCATTATCATCATCATCCTTCACCGGTGTGGAAAGCAACGGGAAGCTACCACACCTACACAATTTCCTAGTAAAGCTGCAAGCATAGCATGAAAATGCTATGATTGCTGTGAAGGACCTGCCTTCGGGCAGAATTACTATGGATGGATATATATATATATATATATATATATATATATATCGAGGTTATAATTACATATTTGACATTGAGCAAAGCAAGTTTAATATGATATTATAAGAAAAAATAAATGTTTGGACGGGATTTGAGAATATATATATATATATATATATATATATGACATGAGAAGAAAAATAAATGTTCGGACTTTTCTTATCATGTCATATTAAGCTTGCACTGCTCAATATCAAAAATTTAATTATAACACACACACATATATATATATATATATATATATATATATATATATATATCTCAACGGTCCCAAAAATCATCTGGCCATCATTTATATCATCAGCATCCATTACCGGTGTGGAAAGCAATGGGATGCTACCACACCCTTAATTCCTTAGTAAAGCTGCAAAGCATAGCACCAAATTCTGGAACAACGTACCTGGACATGTTGGAACTATGGCTCAAGTTATGGAAGATTCACAGGACTTCATTTTCCAACAGGACGGAGCTCCGCCCCATGGGCACCTTGATATACGAGGCTTTTTTAATGCATCCTTTCCTCAGAGCTTGATAGGTCGCAGGGGAAATGAAGACCTGACTCTACACTTCTGGCCACCGAGATCTCCTGATCTCTCCCCATGTGACTATTTCTTATGGGGTTATGTTAAGGAAACTGTTTACGTCCCACCTCTACCAATAACTCTGCGGAACCGTATCACTACTGCCGTGCACTCAGTAACAGTATATACACTCTCTCGCGTGTGGGACGAGTTCAGCTATCGCATAGAAGTTTGCCGTGCAGCAGACGGTGGACACATTGAACATTTATAATGGATTGCAAAAAAACTTTGAAACTTCCACTTTCCATTGGTATAAATATTGTTCATTTTTGGATTTGTACTTTAATAATTACTAATCTTTAAAAATGGGTCCATCATTTAGAATAACCCCGTATAACTGGTAGAATAATAGTTTTATATATTTTTAGTTTAACATTTTTTGAAAGGAGTTGTGGCATCAGAAGTCTCAGTATGCACGGGCCTAATAGCACGCATTTCCAGAATTGAGCCTAATGTTTAATTTCTTTGTGCATCTCATTTATATTTGTGATTATTGTCCCTAGGTATTTGAATTCTGCCATTTCCTCAAAATTCCCCTCATTTGTCATTAGCTGTCCATTTGAATTATATAATATATTTATACAACTTTTATTTTATATATTCAAGAAAATTTTATTTTTATGATTTAGGAACGCTGACCCCGGACTACTCAAATGACATCTATACGAAAACATGTTTAACTAAATTAGTATGGTTAAAATTCTTCCCAGGGGGAGAGCGCCTATATCTCTGTTAAGAGAAAACATGGGATTACAAGAAGTTTTATTTATTTATTTATTTATTTATATAATGCAGATGATTGATATAAATGTAATTGACCTAACAACGACAAAATTACGGAAAGAAAAAAAAAACACACAGAAGAAAAGAACAAATAAAACACAATGTCGGGGTATTTATCCACTCATCTTTCTCTTGCATACCAATACTTGTTGACTCAGCTTTCACTTCTCAAAGTATGGCAGAGAGTACAGATGTTTAAAGTCCATGTTGAGTCCGAGACTGCATAAAGGGACTATTGGAGATGCTAATGCAGTGTAGGTGTTTGGTCAAGCAATCATAACCAATCGCAATTCGGAATTTTGCTACTGCTTCTTTCCTTGGTCAGCTGGAGCAGGTTTTGTGGCTACTTTCCATGTTGAATTTTCAGTCTTGTTCTTAAAACTGTCGTGATGGTTCCTGTATTTTCTTTTACGTATGACGTCCGCAGCTCTTCTGCAGTTAACTTTATTGTTGAGTGGTTGAATTTGTGTGCATTTCTAATGATAAGCTATCCGCAGCCTCATTTCCAGCAACAACACAATGGGAGGGATCAAATGGAGATACATTTTCGTTTGCACTATCTTGCAATTTTCTAATTATCTTCCTGCATTGCGGTATATCATTATTGGATGGTGGTATGATGTAGTTTATTATAGCAGACATTGCTGTTGGGGAATCACACAGAATGACTACATTTGTAGTTACGGAGCAACTAGAATGGCTCTAATATCTTATTCAAGAAAATTAACATTACATTATTTTAATAACTTGAACTTCGAACATAACTAAACATTTTAATTACCCTGTCAAATGATATTTCCGTGACCTAAATAATTTCATCGACTCCATTACTTAATAAACGGAACTGTATCAACAAACAACTCTTTTATGATAATAAAGTACTACAATATTTTGGAACTCGGAAATTTAATGCAATTTAAATTATACTGATTTAAAGTCCTATCGCCTACACGAACCCTGAGAACTCAGACCCAAACTGCTCAAAAAATTGGTGCAACATTTAGCGATTTGAATTGTATATTAAAAGACATATTACTCATGTTTTCAGATTTTTTATTAAATTTGTTCTAATTTCTGTAATAAAATAATACTTTAGTCATATTTCGGGGATTTTTATAAGTCGTCAGTCAAGTTTAAACAACCAACATTAAGTATGTAAAGCGCAAGTTGCGGAAGGTTGATTTTTATTTTTTGAAATTCCTTGAAAGACCAGACCGTTACAATCCTCGCTTTCACTGTTTGGTTAAAACTTGTAAAATGTGTTTGGATAAGCAATCAGTATAAAATGTTTAATACGTAGATTCATTAAATTATATGCTTATATATTATTTTCTTTTTGGGTCATGTTTTACGCTTTTTTGATTCATAATTGCATGCAGATTTTCTTATTTTTAACGTCATAGAAATCCGCCCCTTAGTTATAACTCTTAGGTTCTGCTGTATTATTATGGGATTCTCGTTTCCAAAAGATTCTATACTTTCATATTGAATTTGCAGGTAATATTATCAAATCTATCGTTGAAATATTAGACTGGCAATATTCTGGCCAGGTCCGTCGTAAGTGTGCGTGCAAGGGGGCGGCACACCAAGGGGGCGGCAAATTGAGCGATTGAAATATATATTTAATTGACTCATAAACAAATATTCAAAGTTGTAAGACCTAGCTAAAACATAACAAATGTCATCGTATGGACAATGAAACCCGTACAGAACCGTCGCACAATTATTATTTTACATAGCGTTAATGTTGCCATCTATTGGTATGCACTAGAATTAAGATGCAAAACGTCTATCGGAGTTCGAACTGCCCGATGACACGAGGCGACGCGGAGCTCGAAAGTCAAGTAGAATGCAACAAACGTATCTGATCCGGTGGCAAAAATCATAAATACATTATTTAAACGAAAATTGGAGCAGTTTCATAGACAACAGCGCCTCTCTTACCGGGTCAGATAAATTTGTTACACAGTACCCATAGCCGTGTGCTATGGCAGGAAGGCTCTCGAAATATCCTAGTCACCACCACCGAGATTTCTTCTCAGTCTGCACTGTACATAATTCACTACTTGTACGTATTCGAACATAACTATCGCATATTGTGGATATGCATTTAAATTTGCATCCATAGTGGGAAGCAAACTGATGATAACAAAATCGGGGGATATAGTTTGGTGTTGCAGCTACATATCTATCATGTACCTCCAACATTTAATTACACCACTCGATAGAAAAATAATGAAAAAATTCGTTACGTTGAGTGTGGACTGTGACGCATCGCGTGTGGCAGAGAAGGGCTGAAATTTTGAGGTGGTTTCGCTGCGTCACATAATTATCGTTTAAGATACATTTTGACTCTGAGAAGTTACGACATTCATTTGAGTTTCAATCGTCAAGTCTCGTCAAGATCTATCGATTGTGTATATAAAACATTAGTTTAAAATAGTTATAGCGAATATATATGATGTTAAAGTAAAAATAAATTGAAATTAATAATGCAATGCCAATCAATACTCGTCAAAAAGACAAATCAAAATATAGAGATCGTGTACAGTTGGAAACGGGTTCTCAAAAACAATCAAGTGGTACACATAAACACCATATGGCATAGTGAAGCGGGGCCGGGAATGTAAAAGAATTAAGGCGTCCGAGAGCCTATGCAAGTGGATGATGTAATCGCGTCTATATCATCGCCGAAGGACTTCTCAATGTTGAAAAATGATTATGACATACATATAATACGCTCAAAGAAAATATTACCCGTTACGTACACGTATTCACGCAAAACACACGGCCGTGTCCACGGCACAGCCACGCCGATTTTGTTAACTGTTCTTTCTTCTGGGATAAGTCTATCTAAGAATATTTAATTATATTTTAACTTGGTTAGTGTTGTTATATTTCAATGCATCACCTATCAGTGTAAAAAGTAAGAGCAAAAATCGAAATAATTATAGAAAATATCTAAGTTTATTTATCGACTTATCTCAATAACTCCTAGTAATTATCTTTTAGTAGCATTTATAGAATCAACTTTTATAAGATTCATGATGTGTTCCGTTAAGGTTTATTCAAATTAATATAAAATTATAGAATATTCACCTGAAAGGTCCGTCTCCTCAACTTAATTATCATTTAACTGTAGCGCTTTCGGGACTTGTCCCATCATCGGCAGGATTCAAAACTGGTGTTTCACTGAAGATCTGGTAGAGGGGGTTGCATGTATTGGGTTCGTTTTCGTTTATCAGGCTGTCGTTGTGAGCTGCTTTCATGATTTCCATCTCTTCGAGTACGTTTATCTTCGCTGGATTATTTTCTCTGTGCATCACTGTTAGGGTGTTTTCATTATTTAACATGCGATGTCCTTCATGGATAACGTGTTTTGCATAGCTTGATTTACCTTCTGCGTGAAAGAAGTCTCGAAAATGTTCTTTGAATCTGATGTTAAAACTCCTGTTTGTCCTTCCTATATAAAATTTTGTTGCAGTCCTTACATGTCAGTTTATAAACTCCTTTGCTGTTGAAAATGTTATTTTCTTCAATGTTATTGTTTATTATGTTGTTTAATTAAGCATTTATAGAGTAAAATCGTTATAAAATTAAAATAAGTTACGACTCTGGGAGCAATACATGTCCAGAACATCCTGAATCATGATCATGGCCAATGACAATGACTTAGATAGGTTAAAAACCTAAGAACCGACTTCATCTGCTTATAGATGGAACATTTTAGTTAAATTTAAATTAAACCAATCTCGAGTACAATTAATTCATTAAAAATAATAATTGAAATCGGTTTGCAATTGGCCAAGATGTCGTGTAACATAAAAAAGTACTTTTATTTTACGTCTGTTGAAAGCAGAGTAGTACCTAATTCCTAACATCGGAGCGCAATTTCAACTGCTAAAATGATAAAAAGAGGAACATAAATTGAAATTGGCGCGCTTGAATTAAAATGTAGGAATGCATCAATTAAACGCGATTTAAACCGTTAAATGTGTGTAAACCATTATTCAAATGTGTGATAATCTTGTAAATATAAAACAAAATTACTAACAAGTAAGTACCTACTTATTATAAGTATGAATACAGTATTTATTTGTAAAGTATTCATTTTCTTCTTTCATACTCTTATAAGAAAACACTAAATTACCTTTCTGCTCACTTATTCACAAAGGCTCGAGTTCCATTTGATACTCGTATTCGGATAAGTAGTCGAACAGATTGGACGTTATCGAACCCGTTCAGGAGCGTTACACTGATTCGCCGATTCCGAGCTTAGCGTAGAGTTGTAAATGTGACGGCATAATCGATATTGCCCGCGGGCGTACAAACAGCTAGCGGCGGGCTTGCCTCTGGCATCAAAATAATATATGAATTACAAGATACTTTCGTTAAATAAACAATAATATGTATTCCCATTGTAAGTACAGGTAAAATTATGTTTCATAAATTATTAACTTTACAATAATTTGTGATCTCTGACATTTAAATAATATATTAATTATTATTATATCTTCGTTAAATAGATTATAATTGTATTTATTCACAATGCAAATACAAGCAAAGTATTCTATTTTTTATAATACATTATTTGTATTACACCATTCTGACTTCAAGTATCCATATCCGTTCCATAGTAATTCTGCCCGAGGGCAGGTCTTTCACTGCAATCATAGCATTTCCATGCTATGCTTTGCAGCTTTAAGAAGGAATTATAGGTGTGATAGCTTCCGGTTGCTTTCCATACCGGTAAAGGATGATGATAATGATAAGGATGATGATGGCCGGATGATTTTCGGGGACGGTTGGACCCTACGCGTCCTGGCATTTGTATTACAGGTGAGAAAAAACCCGAAAAAACCTCACCCAGGAGCCTGCCCCGACCGGGAATTGAACCCGGGCCCGCTTCGTGACAAGGCAGCACGCTACCTTGAGACCACAGCGGTAGGCGGTATCCATACATAATGTATTATTATTATTATTATTATTATTATTAGTATTATTATTATTATTATTATTATACTCTTGTTTAAAAAAATTGCCGAAGTAATTCATATTTCAGTCTACTGGAGGAAATCGCAATCTTAAGAGAAATCGTCAATAACTTGATTCTTAATGAATAAAAACCCAGTCCACACAATTCTCTGTACAAAATACTCACAACGAAGTCAGTGCTTCAACAAGGGTCAACAAGTACGGACCTAATGCATTCTGCTGATGATGGGAATACTTCCGAAAGACCTACAGAGCTTTAAAATAACTTAAGTTGAGGAGACGGACCTACAAGGTAACTATTATATAGTTTTTAACCGTACATTATATATATTACTACATATGTTTAGTGAAATGCAATATTTTGTTTTCAACGATAAAAATTGTACATCATATAATTATACTAATCCTGAATCCGGTCTTATTGGCTGTTAACATATTGAATTAATCTCTTAATTGATTAACAGTGAACTTTTAATACCCCCCCCGCCTGACTCTGTTCTACAGTCACCTACACCGGCTGAAGCGTAGCTGTCGGTAGGGCCTCCCATTCCGGAAAGGTCAAGGGCTAGGGGTTGGTCAAATGATTGACAATTTAACAACGTCATCATCTGCATTCATGGATTAGGTCTGTTGACCCGTTCCGACTTCAGCCCATCTCTTTCTAGGTCTGCCCACATCTCGGGTGCCTTTAGGTTTGTATTTTATTTGTTTTGGAACCTAAATTGTTAAAAAAAACCGTAACCATAACCTAAGACTGGACATTTAAAAAGGAAAGAAAATAGGCATTTCAATTAGAAATTACAATGTGCGAACTCTTACTGAAGGGGCCTTCACATTTCGGGAGTAATGAATTGGATGGATTGACTAATAACAATAATAAATGCATTTTACCACCATTTAATAAAATGTCCATATAAATGGGAAATGTTTTGTTACAAATATCATTTTCAGCTCCTATGGCAATTTATATGTTTAATTAAACAGTTTTAATTTAATTTGACATAAAACAGACACATATTCCTAAATAATTAATTGTTTAAATAATTCAGACAAATGATTCGTCTAATTTACATGTACATACAACATTAATATAAATACAGGGAATTGTTCTTTGATAATTTATATTCATGTTTGCTTTTTTAAATATTTGCTAACAACAAATTATGTAGTAAGAGAAGTGTTAACATTTTTGTAACATTGTGCTTTGCTACAGTCCGATATCTCATATTCGCGAGGTTATTATTTACAGTAGCCAACAGAATTAATTAGTGTAATTAATTTTAACATGTAATGGATGTTATGTTTATCCTTCCTGCTAACATCCGGGTTTCCGTTACGCAATCTATTCATATTTAAATATTCATCATTCTGATTAACACTCTCTGATCCCCATTAGACCCGACAAACTTCATATAATTATAATAATTAAAGTTTCCGTTCAAAATCTTCAACTTTTGCTTTTCCGCTTAAAGCATAACATACTCAAGTTCGATTTTCTCTTTTGATGCCAACGGAAGATCTAAAATGGGATTAATGGATCTTTGGTCTTCTGACAGTTACAAGTGGAGGAGGGGCACAATGTTGTCACTCATATCTGGAGTGATGGAGGAAGAGGGCCACTGCACCACAATTTGTAATTCAGACGTAGTGATAACAGTAAATATAGACAAAATTGTTGACAGTTAAAACAGAGAGACTCACAGATTTTACTGAATAAATTAATATGTATAGTTGACGTGACGAGATACTAAGGGCCAACACACACACACACACACACACACACACACACACACACACACACACATGCATTCACACTATTGAGTAACACTAAGAAATTAGGACTTGAAGTAAACATCAATAAATATATGTTCACACATAGAAATACATTACATAATGGAAATGGAAACTAATGAAAAATAAGGGAAATTTTGAAGAAGTGGCCGAATTCAAATATCTAGGAACAATTACAAATAGGAATGGGATGTACAAAGAAATTAAACATAGGTTCAATTCTACAAATGCTATTATGCATTACGGGGCCTCTTGTCGTCTCAACTTCTTTAAAAATTATTAAACTATATACATAATGTCCACCGCTGTAGTCTCGAGGTAGCGTGCTGCCTTGTCACGCAGCGGGTCCGGATTCGACCCCCGGTCGGGGCAGTTTTTCTGGGTGAGGAGTTTTTATCGGGGTTGTTCCTCATCTGTAAGACAAATGTCAGGAAAACTTTAAGGCCCAGACGGTCCCCGAAATAATATGGCCATCATCATCCTTATCATTATCATCATCATCGTCATTTTTCACCGGTGTTGAAAGCAACGGGAAGCTACCACAACTACAATTCCCTAGTAAAGCTGCAAGCATAGCATGAAAATGCTATGATTGCAGTGAAGAACTTGCCTTCGGGCAGAATTACTATGATGGATGGATATATATATATATATATATATATATAAAGTGTTATTCTCCCATTTATATGGATTGACCAAAGAGAGATGAACAGATAGGTGAATGGAGAAGACTTACATAACAAAGAACTATATGGTCTTTATAGGAAGCCAGATATAATCCATCCATAGTAATTCTGCCTGAGGGCAGGTCCTTCACTGCAATCATAGCATTTTCATGCTATGTTTTGTAGCTTTACTAGGGAATTGTAGATGTGGTAGCTTCCCGTTGCTTTCCACACAGGTGAAGGATGATAATGATAAGGATGATGATGATGGCCATATGATTTCGGGGACCGTTTGGGCCTTAAAGTTTTCCTGACATTTGTATTACAGGTGAGGAAAAACCCCGATAAAAACCTCACCCAGAAAAATTTCCCCGACCAGGGATCGAACCCGGGCCCGCTGTGTGACAAGGCAGCACGCTACCTCGAGATCACAACGGTGGACATCCTTATATAAGAACAGGTAAATCTCATAGACTGCGATGGGCAGGGCATGTGTAACGAATGGGGAATGAAAGAGTGACATGAAAGCCTAGTTAATATACCAAGAATGAGGTGGGAGAATAACATTAGCCATAATTTGAAGGAAGTAGATTACACGGGGGATGATTGGAAAACATTAGCTTGGGATAGAGATGTATGGAGAGCTTATGTCCAAGCGGCCAGATCCTAGGCGTTCGATAGTGCCGGTGAGTGAGTGAGTTAGTTGAACTGTGTGTGTTAATGTTTTCTCTAATCAGCTCAAATAAGCTCCTTCCATTTCTTTCAAATCTCTTTGGTATTACGTCATTTTCTAACGCCATTGCCTGAGTGAAGAAATTCGGGATGTGTGCAATTTAGCTCGGAGCACAAGTTGCATGTTTCAACAAACTCCTTCACTTTTTCGTTTCAGAATGTCAGGGGGCCATTCTGATTCTCTAGACCAGTCTGATATTTCTAGCAATGTCACTACAAGAAGAATGTTACGTTGGTATTAATGATCTGATATGCGTTGTTAAGTATGAGTGTGCATTTAAGTACAGTATAAGCTCCTTATTCGCGGGGGATATGTTCGGCAAAAATGCCGCGAATACAGAGGCCGCGAATATGGAATGGTAATTTGTATGGGTATATAGGGGATACGTTCCAAGGTTCCAAAATAAAATAAAAATTATCAAAGAAAAATCAATTAATGAGAGATTTTAAACCATTTCTATTAATTATTATTGTCCGACGTTGACAAGGGCCTAAGGAAGTTAGTATATATAAAGTAAAGTGGTCCCACAACAGGCCTCAGGAGGCCTTTGGGGTAGTAGGAGGTTAAGACTCCCACGTTTTCTTGACAATCGGCTCTTTATGTCAGCCGGGTTGTCAGCCCTGCGTGACGGCCGCCTTTACCCCAGAACAAGCGTCTGGTACTCATTTCCGTTAGAGGCTGAGTCGACCCCAGGGCCATAGTGCCGCCAGAAGGTTTTGGTCAGTTTAAAAATCCTGACCCCACCGGGACTTGAACCCTCGACCTTCCGACTTGTAGCGCAGTGCCTTAACCACTACGCTACGGCGTGCCCCAGTTAGTATATATATATATATATATATATATATATATATATATATATATATGTATATGTTATAATTAAATGTGTAACATTGAGCAATGCAAGCTTAATATGGTATGATAAGAAAAACAAATGCCTGGACGGGATTCGAACCCGGAACTCTGAGTCTGTACCTCAGCGTGTTATCCGTTACACCACCAGGCGAATACAATTCGAACACTTATTTTTCTTATATATGTATTATATTCTCCATTATTACTAGATGTCGCGAGAACTCAGTCTTCACTCCCATCTAGTAGCTGACTATAACAAGTAAGCAAATTAAGGGGAATATTTTTACCTTATAGCAGTGACGCTTTATAGATGTTATAATTAAATGTTTAACATTGAGCAATGCAAGCTTAATATGGTATGATAAGAAAAATTAATGCCTGGACGGGACTCGAACCCGGAACTCTGAGTCTGTATATAATACATATATAAGAAAAATAAGTGTTTGAATTGGATTCGCCTGGTGGTGTAACGGATAACACGCTGAGGTACAGACTCAGAGTTCCGGGTTCGAATCCCGTCCAGGCATGTTTTTCTTATCATACTATATATATATATCTTATCATACTATATATATATATATATATATATATAGTATGATAAGAAAAACAAATGCCTGATCATACTATATATATATATATATATATATATATATAGTATGATAAGAAAAACAAATGCCTGGACGGGATTCGAACCCGGAACTCTGAGTCTGTACCTCAATATATATATATATATATATTGTTTTGCAGCTTTTAAAAGGTATTTAAATTTAGATTGATATCTAGTTCTTAACTCAGAGATAGAATAACTTTATTTTGTCAGTTGATTCATTAACAATGAAACAGCGTGATATAGATGCAAACGACTTCCCAATGCGTAAACGGTCAAGCGTTTCTGTTTTTACGTTAAGCGGCAACGCTCATTTTTCCGCTTCGGAACTAATTTTCTTTCCTTTATTAGGCATTATAAATTGGCAACAAAGCAGAAGAGGAACGCGTTAGTTAATCTAAATTATTGCAACGAATGACAAGTTGAAACAATAAAACCCATCAGGGCGAGGGCGGCATTTATGACGTACATAGCGGCGCGCGAAATACGACGGCGGTGGCTTTTAACAACGGACTTTAGGCTTAGTGACTATAAGGTTTGTTTCACTTTGATATTAATTTGTCCATTTAGTTTAAATCATTCTTTGTAAAAGTCGCCTTGGCATGTGCCTACAGTAAAGAAAGTTGCCGACGCGTTAATAAATGATACTAATCCTTCTAATAGGCTATACTGACTGGATCCGCGAATAAATAAATTTTTAGCCGCGAATACAGAAAGTATGTCGTAATTTTTTTAGCCCGCGAATAACGAAAACGCGAGTAAGGAAACCGCGAATAAGGAGCTTTCACACTATTTAGTGGTTTATTTATTTCTTTCTTGACTGTTCAAATCAACTTATTGTTTTTCTTATTATCTGTACACAGATATTTTTTATTATTTTATGCACATAATTCATTTCTGCTAATGTCTAGTTTATTTATCAAATTATATTTATTATTATTATTATTATTACTAAATTAAATATAAAAAATCATGGAAATATCGTCACAAATATAGAAAACAATGACCTTCAAGGGCACAGTTCGGACAAAGATAATGTTAGAAAATAAACCAATAGAACAAGTAGAAAGATATAATAACTTCCTACGTTGCGAAATATCATACACAGCGGAAAACAGATATAAATAACAAACTAAATAAGTATAATTATATAACAGGTACACTAAGAAGAACTTTGAAAAATAAAGCCAGGAAAGACTCTATAATGAAATTATACAAGACAATGGCAGTGCCTATTCTTACTTATGGATCCGAAACATGGACAGTGACAACACAATAATCTGCCAGAATACAAGCTACTGAAATGAGATTCCTCAGACCAATAGCAGGATATCAAAGAACAGACAAAACACATAACACAGAAATAAGACAACTAAAAGTAGATGAATTAAACACAACAATGGAGAAATACAGAACAAACTGGAAAAAACACTTGGCAAGGAAAACTGAGAATAGAATACCAAAAGCAGCATATAACTATTCACCACGAGGAAGAAGAAGTTTGGGAAGACCAAGGAAAAGATGGAAAGAGCAGCAATTTGGAGCCGGTACAGGCTAGTAAATAAGCCTATACCGTGAAGATTATTATTGTTATTATTATTATCATTATTATTATTATTATTATTATTATTATTATTATTTAAATATGTAGGCAATTTCGTGGTGCAAACGGTTAGATGCTCGCCTCTCACCGCTGGGGTCCCGAGATCGAGTCTCGGTTACTCCATCTGGGTTTAGTGGTGGACGAAACGGAGCTTGGGCAGGTTTTTCTCGGTGTTTATCCCATTTTCCCTGCCACAAATTTCATTCTACCATTTCTCCATACCCATTTCGTCCATTTCGTTCATCCGCTCCTGCGACGGTGTGGCAGGAGTGGTCGGCCGGTACCCTTGTATTTCACAAACCTCTATATAAGGTGCTTCATCTTATCTCATCCCTCGATCCGATCCTGAGTTGAACACGAGTTGAGGATATTATATTTTATTATTTCAATACGTAGTTGTTATCTTACAGAATTGTTAATGTGTCCTTTGAACGTTGTTGTGGCTAAATGTATGTTTCTGAGCTAATAAATCCCTAATCCATGATTGTACTCAGGTCAAACTTCGATCATGTTTTCCTCATCTTCTCATTAATAGTTAACACAGATTTTTGGACATATACCCTAGGGCAGGTCTTTCACTGCAATAATAGCATTTTCATGATATGCTTTGCAGCTTTACTAGGGAATTAGTATAAGTGTGGTAGATTCCCGTTGCTTTTCACATCGTGGGATGATGATGTCCAGATGGTATTCGGGGACCGTTAGGGACTCGAAGCTTCCTGACATTTGTCTACATATATATTACGCAGTGCAATCATACTATATCACATATACCGACGCTGTCCACTCATTTGTATTTACTCACTGTAATTATCCATGGCAGGAATTGCTCCCAAACCGTTGCACAGTGAAGATGAAAATAAATAACAAAAAACAAAATCTTAACTAAAACCATATGATTGTATTTTGAAGGTGCAACATTTGAAAATGTTTGTGCGAATGCATGAGTTCGAGAGCAAGAGGGTAAAGGATGATGTCGCAGTGATTGGGTGTTGTCTAGATTAAATGAGATTCTATGGCTCAATAAATTCTAATCTTAATAATGTGGCTCACTTCATCTAGCAGAGGTATCATCTATCCTGGGGGCTGTAAATTTTATTTCTCCGATTCCGATTGAGGGTCTTTCCACTTTTCAGCGGTTGCCCTTTTGCCAGCCGGCTGCTGGCCCTTCACATCCACATGTGTCAATCACAGAGGTAGATGATCAACAGCCAGTGTAGGGGTGACATGTGGTTAGCATGTCGAGTCCCCCAGCCGTTATAGCTGGTTCCTCAACCTGGAGCCGCTACTTATTGTAGCTACCCAATTGCCTCACGATGCTGGGTGGGCACCGGTCCCATAGTAGCCGAAATACCATGAGAAAATTTCTTCCCCCATGGAGACTCGAACCAGCGCAAGTCCCATAGCTCTGCGCCAAGGCTTCCTACCTTAACCGCTCGGCTACAGCGCGGGACAAATTTTATTTCTACTATTATAAATATAAAGCCTATTAGTATAAAGCCAGAACGGATTCCACTATTAGCACAGACTCTCAGTATTTTCAAATCCTGTAACTGTCAGAAATAGAGACATCCGTTAATTCAACGATTAAGAAATATGAGACAACATGGTTCATATTTAATTGAAAATGGATATAATTTATAATGCCTAAAGGACTAAGGTTTTAAAGATGGCTGAAAATTTTTAACTACCGAAATATTTAGAATATATATTTTTCAGGATGATACTTAGAGCATGAAATCCTTAATTTAATACAGTGCCTTTGAAATTTATATACTACATTTTAGATAAGATTTACAATATTAAAATGAAAGTTTTAATTAATTTATTATCGGTCATTGACTTAGTTCTCTATAAATTATAAATTATTCTAAATATCAAAATTTAATTATAACATGGAAATACATGTATATATATATATATATATATATATATATATATATATATATATATATATATATATATATATATACACGGCATAGTTAAAGTGGTTAAGGGAATACACTGCAAGCTGGTAGGTCTAACAGAAATGAGTACTATATGTAAATAATGAGGATAAAGGGGACTATAACACAGGACTGACAACCCGGATGCCATCTCGAGCCGATAATCATATTCTGCTACCAGAGTGTCTGCTAGAGCCTTTAGTGGGATCGCTTTACCTTATATGAGGCGGTCAGAGGACAAGGGGTACAAGTGACATTTTAAAAAAATGAGTCAAGTGCAGGAATGATTAGCTAATATGACAAACTGTTTGGTGCGTGAGTTTAACCGATTCCGACATACAGTAGAATCTTAAGAAAATCTCTCAGAAAAATAGCTCTTCTGCTTGGATGACAAGGGGTACGTATGTAGTCGCACACCTTGGCTTCCAACAGCTAGGTGGACTCAAACTTAGAGCGTTGTATTTTTTAATGTTTCCAACAAATTTTACATGAAGATTATTATTGTATTATTATTATTATTATTATTATTATTATTATTATTATTATTATTATTATTATTTTATACAGTGCTGGTATTCTTCGAGGTTTATTGATTTATCAAATATTATTATGTCTGAATCAGAATCTGATGAACATGAGGATAACTTCAGCCTTCATGGTAAGTAAAATATTTTAACTACTTCATCGTATATTTTCACAATTGTAGGCCTATATTATAAAATAATAGTTTTTTCCAATACATTTTGACATACTTGGAAATTATTTAACAATTTAAAGATATAATATGATTTAGATCTATAGGATTTGCAATTTAATAATGTTTTTAAAAAAAGGTATGATTTTTAAAATATGAAGATTAATCATTTGTGTTTTTTTCTGATTGATTCCAATGAAGATGGCATTGAAGAACCCGGCATTACAGGGCCTACAGAAACGAGAAAATATGATAAAAAATGAAGCAAAAAAGAGGAAGGAATGCAGGCAAATAATATACAGAGAGGAAGGGAAACATTAATATGGAGAGGCGGGTAAGAGAATGTATCCATGAATGCAGGTTTAAGTGGAATGAACTTTAAGACTCTTTCTTCTTCCTTCCAAGTATTAGGCCAAGGCCTGTTACGATCCTATAGAAAATTTTCCCTCCAGCGTTTTGATCCTTCCGGGAAATTTTCATATAAGACTTGAGAGCATAATAATAGTCCCTTCGATTGGTTGCTGGCCAAAGGAAGGCAAGACCAGTGATGGGGCTGCCATCTTATAGCCTCTGGTCAGGCTTTTCTGGAGAAGAAAAGAAAATAAAGGAAAGAAGAAATGGAAGAAAGGAAAGACTCCCTAGCCCTCGGATGCCCTAATAGCGTCGGGGTCGAAAAAAACAAGAGTTAACCAAGAGAGGTTAGATAGTAAAGTTAAAAGAGTGCAAAACACAAGTAAGTGGAAGAAATGTTTTGCTCAGCTTGGGCACCTTGTGGTCACCATCCACATATCCCCTAGATGAGGACCCCTGAGGGTAACTTTAAGACTGATTTCTCAATTAATATTGTCGTAATATGTAACTCTTTGGATAAGTACGTAGTTCCTGTCATAATAAAAACCTCGGTGTGAATCTACTTTTCTTGGATAATCTATTTGAAAATAATGCTTGGAGGACAAGGGATACAAGTGACTCTTGGTGCAAAAAAAGAACAGTTATAGTATGGGCGTATGTGTGTGTATATATATATATATATATTTGCATCTGTTGAAATTTTAGGGATAAATGGACTCATACATAAGGAACATAAACACAATTTAAGAGACTTGTCAGATATTCCTGGAATTTTATATTCTCATTGATCTTTAAAATTAACTTCCTCCAAACTAAGTTTTTGTCACTTGTACTCTCTCTCTTGTCACCTCTCACCGCCTCATACATATATATTTGATTAATTAATTAATTTATTTATTTATATACAGAATTTTAATTTTTACATATATTTCTGGGCCTAAAGTTTTATGTTTTCTTCTCCACTCGTCTCTCTCCATCCAATCCATGTACTCCAGTCCCCTTGCTATCATTCCAGTTCTTATTTCCTGCACCCATGAGTTTCGAGGTCTTCCTCTCCTCCTTCTTCCAGATGGACACCATTTCAATGTTTTCCTTGGTAATCTCTCTTCTTGCATTCGTCGTACGTGCCCATACCAATTTAATTGCTTATACCGTATATAATCTACTATTGAATAACCAATATTCATTTTTTCTCTTATGACAGTATTTCTTCTTTGTATAATTTTGAACATCTTGCTGCTCTTCTCAAGAAATCCATTTCCATCGACATAAGTTTTTGATGAATTTCCAAACTATAGCTCCATATGTGACAGTACTTCTCACTATTGAATTATATATTTGTAACTTATTTTTCCTGGTTATATATCTGTACCATAAGCCTCCATTCATCATTGCTGTTATTGCTCTACCTTCATTTATTCTGTTCTTATATATATATATATATATATATATATATAATGATACGAATATGATATAGTTACAAGATTGTATAAGGAGAGTGGAAGCAATATGTGTTCTTCAATATTGAGCACGAATAAAATAAAAAAAAAATTAAAGACTTCCAGTCGTAATATACGATTTTCTCATAACGGGTTGCATTTATTCAAATGTTATTCGTACTGTTCTTTGTAATGATGATATTAGTCAAATTTTCTCATATTGACCCTATATAGAGGACGAGCATAGAACAACTAGTTACTTGGGTATTTTCGATTCCATAAGCAATTATAGCACAAATTACTCGTATATTAAAAGAGAGACAATTACAAGAAGAGATGGTAACACTGGATTCTCGTATTGTCAAAATTATTATTATTATTTTTATTATTATTCAATGGCGCGACAGGCATAGAAGGCTCTTAGCCTATCAGCTGGATGCTTGCCTCACCTCTACATGTGTCAATCAGAGAGATAGATGATCATCTAGCCAGTGTAGGGGTGACATGTGGTCAGCATGTCGGGTCCCCAGCCGTTAGAGCTGGTTTTATCAACCTGGAATCGTTACTTATTGTGCCTCGCGATGCTGGGTGGGCACCGGTCCCATACTGGCCGAAATACCATGAGAAAATTTCTTCCCCATGGAGTCTCGAACGCGCAAGTCCCATAGCTCTGCGCCAAGGCTTCCTGCCTTAACCACTCGGCTACGGCGCGGGACGGATATAGTCTTAGGGAAATTAGATAATAGTAGAGCTTAAGGAATATTAACACAGGAATTGTACAAATCTCCCTTAAGTAGGGCAGAATGGGGCTTGTTGTTATAACCCCTTAACTGGGGACCCTAGATAGTGCAGTTCTACAGCTCTGTGGGGAGCCTTTTCTTCCTTTAATTTAAAATATTATAAAAAATACAGGGAGTAAACATTTGTAACATATCCATCAAATATTATACAAAACAACCATTCTCTTTCATATGGTCATATTTTTTTTAATCGAAATTTCATATTTTAATTTTTTTCAACTTTAGTACAAAAACGGCACAAGTGTCTTCTCGTGTTCAATTTAAAAGTAATTTGGAAAACATTATTTATATTACATGTAATGAATATTAAAAAGTATGCAAATGTCTTAAATGCAATAAATGTTAACTCTGGCCTTACATGGTGTCTGTCATCAGTGGCGTTATTTCAAGTCTTACATCGATATAAACTAAGCATTTAGGATATATGTATAAATAAATTAATTAATTTATATTGGCAATTTACTCCGAAGTTTATAATGTAAATATACAATCTCTTTTAACACTGTGTAAATATTAAAATTTTACGACACATATGACCAGTGGCGTTACTAAATACTGTCAGTTTTTGAGTTATTACAAATAATCGCAATTTTTTTTATTTTTAGAGCTTTAATATACCGTAAAAATATATATCTGTACAATTAGTAGTTTTTATTGTAGTAATAGTGATTATTGACGTCATCAGTGGCGTTATTGAACACTGGTGTGTTGAGAAGTCACTGGTTATTATTGTTGTTAGTATTATGAATGCTACATAACTTCATTTTAGAAAACACTCATATTTTCAGTAAATTGTAAGTAGCTTATAAAAAAATATGATGAAGTGAAAAAAAAAAAAAACTAGAAGCGAAATAAGACGTTTGAACTAGTTACTTCAAGACTGGAGAATGGAGGGTAAAAGTTAGCAACCCCAATTGAATGTTTGTGCAATATTTTTCTAATGTGACAAAATACAGACCTCTCATTTAAACGTGTGAATGAGAAGTTACAAGAAACTGTACCAGAGTTATTATTTTTTCATTAACTTAGACCGTTCTTGCATTAAGGTTTAAGGCTAATCTGAGTTGAGAGATATATTATGTTGAGCAAACAGATGGTGTCTGTTTTTTTTTTCTGAACACGTCTAGTGAATAATATTTTATCATGAATGTTATATAGCTGGCCAGTTACCGATATACGTTAGTCCGTTCTTGCGCGCATACATGATATGTGATTTTAACTCTCGTAATAAGAAACTGTTAGGAGACCGGTCAAAGGGGGTTGAAAAAAAATCACACTAGATGTCATACCCATACAGAACAGATCTTCAAAATTTTGCGTTCCTGTATCACCAAATAACTTAGAAAAAAAATAATATATATCTCGTTGGATATATCCGTAACTCCCACCGAGTGAAGGCTTTCTTGAGACGGATATTCACGGAACGCCCACCCAACGGGTTGTTAAAGGTAAGTTATTATAAACTATTTACAAATAATGCCGGTTAGCTACAGAATTGTTCCGTACAGAAAGAAACACGTGCGGTCTGTCTCATTCTTGTTCAGTTCCCGTCAAGCTATGACATCGTGAGCAGATTTTGCAGCATTTCATTTTATTTTTTTTAAACTAGAAATTCTTGTTGAAATCGGGTCCTATATATCTATATATTTTCAAGGGTAACATTTTATTGAATGATTGTTTAATTAGTTGCTCATATAGGTAACTAGCAACCATAAGGGGATTGCTGTACAGTGGCTAATACAGTCATATGAAGATATTTTCCATCTATGCACTTAGCGGGGCTTTTACTCAGGAAAGTTTACAATAAAAAAAGTAGCCTCATATTACACTTCTCCTTTGTGGGATTCAATATAGAGGAAATAATTTCGTGTTAGGAAAAATGGATAGTCCTACATATAAACGACAAAATATACGATGGTGATGAAACTAAGCCTGGACTTGAGTTGACAGTTCCACTCACACAATTAATTTCTAACAACCCCAAAAGAATTCAGTTATTTTTTCTCTATGTACTTGATTCATTCAATAGTCGTATAATTAAATTAAAATACTATAACGCATTCAAACTGTTATTTCTGAATGAATAAAGTTACCTGGATAAATAGTGTAATTACTTGCCCCACATGCTGTAACTACTAACCTCACAGGAGAGCAAGTTGAACATTACTCAACATAATGCAATTTTGGTATTAATGTAAAGGCTTAATAAATAATATTTAACTAATGCACCAAATGGGAGTCAATTACCATCACATTTCAATGAATTTTCAATCACAGTCTTTTTCATCTCGATTTTATCAGTTTAATTTTATCATATTAAAATCAAGCTCCTCCTTTTTGACATTCAGAATAGGTCAGAGCATTATTTTGCAGTGACTTACTCTCTAAGATATACGCTATCAGACTGAACATATAGTGCACGAATGTAAACAGGTACTCCTTGCGGGACATAATAGAAAAAATCGTAGTAATTGATTATATCACAATAAAAAAGAAACCACAGTTTATACTCTCTTAAACATATTAATTCCCAGGAATTTGCGTTCCAGAAAAATATAATTTACATCATTGAACATCATAAATCAATTAATAACCTATAATGTCGGTTATAAACAGTTTGATGTGTTTCATTTTTTTCTCCACTAGGGTGCATTGTTACAATATTGCCGTCCTTTGGCAATAAATAATATGATATGGTTGCAGTGATGAATAAATGAAGCATAACAAACGTATCTCATTTGTTTTCAAACATCGCCGTTTACATTAAGTATATAAATATTTTTAAATAACTATATTTAGATAATGATTTATGAGTAAACATCTTAATTTTATTCGTTAAATAGTCCTAACAAATGCCACTCTCGATTTCCAAATTCTCTGGATAAATTTACTACTGACTTCGTGAGACGTGAATTTATCGATAATTTGGAAATCACTTGTGGCATTATGTATGATAAAATATACATGAACTCAAAGTTTAGATCTTATAAATTATATTGATTTGATCATTTTAAAATACCATATGATTAATTAAAATGTAATTTGTAACAGCTAGCCCCACCCTCTCATAAACTCGGCTTGCAGAAAGTTATATTGTCGGGCGCAGAGTGATTAGAATTCAAAGATATTTTTTTAATCAAAAATAGTAAATCTCAGCTATCAAAGATACTAAGTTATCGCTAGGATTTCATACACGATTCTAAATGAAAATTACTTTATGTTCTAATTACATATGTACATCGTTTTACAGAAGATAAAATAGATAAGATCAAGATATAGACAGCAGAAACATTTGTCGTAGAACCAAGGTCATTAGAGTTTGAAATGGCGGTAGAAACATAACAGACCTATAAAGTATCGATTTCAGAGGGAATTCCAGCAGGGCTCATACAATCAGGGGGAAGATGATAATGGACAATATTTCTGATAAGTGAGTATGATTTTGAAAATGATCATTATTTATCGTATCAATAGCAGTCTATAAGAAATAAGATGTAACTAAAATTATAGAGATCTTCATTACTTCCAACTTCGTACAACATTTTAACATGTATGATACATTGGTATTAAGGCTTACTTCTTATGCTGACGACATGATACATGATCATCATTGTGATTTTAGAAAATGGAAGTCAACAATGGTTTAAATGTTTAGTATAAAATATTATATATAAAATAAATGGGAATATATCAGCTACATGTAGACTTCAAAAAGCATATGATTCAATGAGGAGGTAAAAAGTGTATACGTATCGTGTTAGAATTAGGAAAATGTAAAACGTTTGACTTGCCCGAATGCGTCTAAATAAAAGAAGAAAAAAGGTGCGAATAGACAAACAGTTTTCAGATACTTTTTTTTAAATCCACGGTAGATTAAATCAAGAAATGAGAAAAAAAGAAACGAAAGTGACGGAGAAATCAATTAAACATAGGGTCAACTGTGAAAATGCATGCCATTATGCACTTTATCCAAATTTCTCTAAAAATGTTTGCAACTATCATATATCCTAAAACAGGAATTATTCCAGTTATATGAATGCGAAATATGGTCACTTACTTTAATAGTGGAAGAAAGCTTAAGATTAAGTGCTTACAATGTTTTGAACCGAGGATAGACTAATAGACTAGTGAATTGAGGAGACTACATAACAATGAGTGTAATTACCGGGGAGCCGATTTTCATGTTCTAAAAGTTAGGTTTATGGCTGTATTTTGTTTTGCTTCCACACACAAACAGTTGAATAGTATAATGAGAAGTAAGACTTTTGACTGTCTTTTATCTTGTTTCAAAACAAACAGTTGAATAATATATATATATATATATATATATCATCATCATCATAGTACATTCACGAATTTAGGCCATTTGTTGACCTGTTTCGGCCTCAAGAGAAACACCATCCAGAAGTCTTTTCAGTGGACGTCCTGGTCTTCTTCTTCCTGCAGGTTGATATCTTAACATTTGTTTGGGTATTCTGTGATCTTCCATTCGATGAACATGTTCTAGTGGTACAACCCGTTTTCACAAACGAGGCTCTGAGGACCGAGTCACGGCGGTATAACCGTTCCATCTGGTACTGAGTAAATGCGGTATCCTAATGTCTGTCCAGAGACTAAAAGGTAGCAGCCCTACCACTGGACTACTTAGCGTCGGGCCAGTAACCTGTCCTAAGGAACTTCAAAACTACTTTCAAGTCTCAACACGAAAAAAGCCAGAAGGAATTGAAATATGACGACCCACAGCAAAGAAATATATATATATATATATATATATATATATATATATATATATATATATACTATATGCATTGCAACGTTACCTTTTATTACATAAAAATCTGTTCCCTAGTAATTACCTTTATGGGAGATAATAGATGTACATACAAACTTCAGATTCATAAACCAATCTTTACGCAAAGGGCGACTCTTTCCCCCTCTCTATGACATAGACAGTATTCATAAAACCGGTTTTATGAATACACTCTAGGTCATAGAGAGAAGGAAATAATCGCTCTTTGAGTACAGATTGGTTTCTTAATACCGGCCTTAGACTGCGATGTGGAGGACATGTGTTAAAAATAATAAATGGAAGAGGCACGTAAACGTCTTCTAAGAAATCTATATGGGAACGTAAGTAAAGAATGAGGTGAGAGAATAGCATTATGTCGAACCATAATTTCATGAAGGTGAATTATACAAGTAATGTTTGGATCAGGACACCGATGTACCGAGTTTTTGTTTGCGCGCGCCTATGGACTTTCCGGTTCGATAGTGCTAATGATTTAGTTAGTAGTTTGTTAAATTATTCTCATTGTGCGCTACTTAGACACACAACCCACAGAGATGACAAACCTCGAATTAATCCTACACAGTGAGATAACGTAGAAGTTGAATCAATACATTTGAATAATACACTATGTGGTATTACATAATTACTACTGCAGAGGGCAGATAATCAAAGAGTTGCATGTGCTTCTCACTTACCCAATTTACTCCGTGGATATTGTTGAAGTACTTCATAAGCTACATGATTCCGCCTTGAGGTTTCTCCAGCAACCTGAAGAACAAAGATTGTGAAATTAACACAGTCATAAGAACTTTCTTTCATATGGTGGGATAAGCATATTTGGAAAGACACAAAAACATATTGGTAAAACATTGGTGGAATTTGTTGCAATGTATGGAAGTGAGGTATGGACAATCAATAAGTACTACAAGTATAGACAAATAACTCTAGATATTGATTATTTACGCAGAAGTACCAGAAAGTCAATTTAGAACATGTCACAAATAAGGAAATTAGAAACATAATGGAAGCAGAAGAAAGCATAATTGAAAGAATTGAGGAGAAGGAATTAAAGTGGTTAGGACATATTTTAAGAACAGAAGATGAGCGATCCTTGCCTCTGGTCCCAAGGGTCGCGGGTTCAAACCCGGCCGGGGTCGATGGATTTTTAGGACGGAAAAAAAAAGATGAGCGATGGCCGAAGGAACTATATCAATGGTAACAGACTAGAGAGAAGAAAAGAGGGAGACCAAAGTTAACATGGAAGGAAAACATGAAGATAGTGATGCAAGCAAGAGGATTAAGCATTGAAGATGCCCAAGATCGTAGGCTTTGGAGATTTGGCACGGGAAGACGGCAGCAGCTGTAAAAACCCGAAGATAGATGGATAAGAACTTTCTTTCTAAAAAGTGCGTGCATGCTTTATGCAACCGTTTCAGGTACGGAATGAAAATGTGATTATTTCAAAATAGCAAACACTCTCTTCTATATATTTATGTACAATCCTCATTCATTCAACCGTTATGTTTTTAATTTAATGATATCTTGCAGCAAATGATGCCCCCGTTTATATCTGGATCTTCTTATAGACGCGTTAATTTATGTCATATTCCATTTATTTATTTATATATTAATTTTTAACAAAGTTATAAAATGGTGAATATGATTAAATGTGTACCCGTAATGAAAATCCAAACCTGCATTTGCCTTGACGACTGACGAAAACCAAAAAAATCTTAGGTTGGTCGGCAACAGAATTTTAATCCTAAACATCCCAATTCGATCCATATTTGGTTCGTCTTCCGGGCTTATAGGCCGTGGTCCCAGACCAGTAATTTTCAAACAATATTATTAAAGCATACACTGCTTCCTGAAATTATTTAATATATTGTAATTATATTAATTTATTACTGGTGTTTATCCTAACATTTAACTGACCTGAGAGAACCGTATAGAATATATAAGTACAGAAAATTGTTCGGTATTCTGTTTCAATTGAGTTTCCTTCAATCTAATTAAACTCCATGGAGATACAGGTCTAAAATGACCTTGACCTTTCAGCTTCGCATCTGCTTATGTCAATTACAGACGTGGATAATCCAGTCAATATAGGGGTGGCTTGAGGTCAGAAAGTTTAGTCTTGCCCTGGAGCATTTTATTATCATAACTAACTGATTTTATAATAATAATAATAATAATAATAATAATAATAATAATAATAATAATAATAATAATAATAATAATAATAATAATAATAATAATAATAATAATAATAGTAACTTTTTTATTCTGGCAGAGTTAAGGCCATAAGGCCTTCTCTTCCATTCAACCAGCACAAATACGAGTACACATAAATATTTGACAAATATAGATATACACTATACTAATTATTATAAACAGTTAAAGATACATTAAATGTAACAATGTAAATTTCATGTACAAACAACATTTAATACGATAATAACAATAATAATACCTACGATAATAATAATAATAATAATAATAATAATAATAATAATAATAATATAATAACAATTATAATAATAGTATAAATATGATAAATTATACGAGAAACACCAATTAATATATATACCTTAAACTGGGTAATGATGAAGTAGACGTTAGAGCAAATATAATCTTAGATTTCTTTTAAAAGTTGCCAATGTCCGGCAGCCCCTTATTTCTTGTGGTAGAGAAATCCAGTTGCGAGAAGTGAAGATGGTATATGACATGGAGTGATGTGATGTCCTATGTTGTGGTATATTAAGCAAGAGACTATGTTGTGATCTTGCGTTTAAGTTACGGTTTGGGGATAGATACTGGAAACGAGATGATAAATAATTGGGAATCGAGGTATGTAGGATCTTAAATAAGAGAATTAGACAATGCGATTTTCTTCTCTCTTTTAGATATAGCCATGACAATTCGTGGAATAACGGAGAAATGTGATCGTATTTTCGAAAATTAAAACGATATTAAATGAGTGCCGATTTTATACACCGGCCGATTTCCGTTTATGAAATTTATTAGCACATGTGGATTCGAACCCATCCGCATTCCCAACTATTTTTTTTAAGACTAGTCTGTTTTGATGTTCTAGAAAGTGACATTAAAAATTACCTTATATTATGTGGTAACAGTTAACGTGTTTACAAAATATATTGTATAGGGTGTATTCATTACAGAAAAAATGTTCGTATTAAATATATTGATTTTTTTCCGTAACCGCAAAACAAACCCAACTAGTTTAAATAAACTGAAAAAGACCTAGTAGAATTAAATAACTAACTAACGCACTGACTCTATCAAACCTGTAGGTTCATGGCTACGCTGACATAAGCTCTCCATACATCCTGAGTTAATATTTTCCAATCATCCACTGAATAATCTGCTTCACTCATATCGTGTATAATGTTATTCTCCCATCTGATTCTTGGTCTACTAACTGGGCGTTTTCCATCTGATTTTCCTACAAGAAGTTTCCATGCAGCTCATTCATTCCCCATTCGTGCCACATGCCCTGCCCATAGCAGTCTACGATACTTAACTGTTATTATATCTCTGGCTTCCTATACATACCCTGTAGCTCACTATGATATAGTTTTTTTTCTACTCACCTGTCTGTTCATCAATTTTTGGCCCAAAAATGTTCGTAAGAACTTTATTGTCAAATACTCGTAACGTTCTTTCCTTCCTTAAAGTAAGAGTCCATGTTTCGCATCCCTATAATATAACTAGGAGAATAAGAGTTTTATATATTTTCAGATTAACGTTTTTTGAAAAAAAAAATGGCACGAGTCCCTGTAATTTATAATAGCATGCATTTCCAGAATTGAGCATATGTTTAATTTCTTTGTGCATCTCATTACAACTAGTGACGAATGATGGAAAATTTGAAGATGAGGCTGAATTCAAATATCTAGTAGAATTAAATATTACAGAAAATGCATTAATCGATGGAACAACTAAATTAATTATTCAATATGAAAACATAAGGTTCCAAGATAAATTTACTCAAAAATACAAACCTATTATCTCGGAAGAAGATAAGAAAGAATGAAGAAATACTGGGCAGTAAGAAAGTAATAACACACAGAGATGTGATTGATTCAACGTAACCCAAAGATAAACCGGAGATGAAACGGGGGAAAAAATATCAAGGCATATTCAAGTAAACATTAAGCCATTCTTATGACACAAGGAATATATATATATATATATATATATATATATATATATATATATATATATATCAATCCATAGTAATTCTGCCCGAGGGCAGGTCTTTCACTGCAATCATAACGTTTTCATGCTATTCTTTGCAGCTTTACTAGGGAATTGTAGGTGTGGCAGCTTCCCGTTACTTTCCACACCGGTGAAGGATGATGATGATAATGATAAGGATGGTGATGATGATGTTGGCCATATGATTTAGGAGACCGTTTGGGCCTTAAAGTTTTCCTGACATTTGTCTTACAGGTGAAGAAAACCCCCGATAAAAACCTTACCCAGAAAAACTGCCCCGACTGGGGATCGAACTCGGGCCCGCTGCGTGACAAGGCAGCACGCTACATCAAGACCACAGCGGTGGACCAATATATATATACACCAAAATTTAAATTTGTTGAAATCGTTATATAATTTAGAAGTTGGGAACTTCCGATTTCGATTCTATAAGCTCTTTATATGGAATAAATTTGAAATATGATATTCGGTTGGAAATTGTGTAAAACATTTATAATGTTAACAATTTTTCTAACCTTATTACCAAATTGTATGTTTTATTTTGATTTTCTATGTCAATGCAGAGTGCTATTGTTTGATTATTGAATCTTATATATTTATTGTCCACCGCTGTGGTCTCGAGGTAGCGTGCTGCCTTGTCACGCAGCGGGCCCGGGTTCGATCCCCGGTCGGGGCAGTTTTTCTTGGTGAGGTTTTTATTGGGGTTTTTCCTCACCTGTAAGACAAATGTCAGGAAAACTTTAAGGCCCAAACGGTCCCCGAAATCATATGGCCATCATCCTTATCATTATCATCCTTACCATTTTATCATTATCATCATCATCCTTCACCGGTGTGGAAAGCAACGGGAAGCTACCACACCTACACAATTCCCTAGTAAAGCCGCAAGCATAGCACGAAAATGCTATGATTGCAGTGAAGGACCTGCCTTCGGGCAGAATTACTATGGATGGATGGATGGATATATTTATTAGTGTTTTGTTACATGGCGCATTACACCAATTGAAAATACTCGTTAAAACATAAATTAATTAAAATGGTAAAATATATAAGAACCACTGAGGAAGTAGCCTACATCATCTGCATTAAACCTAAAGCAACTAATTTTACACTGCAAGTGATATTTGAGAATTTTATGGAGCAGAAAGGATTTTTATTGTTGTGTCCCTATTTTGTTTTTGGTTTGGGTGAGATGTGAAAATTGTTGTAACAAGTTCAATAAACGTCACAGTTTAAGAGAACATTAACAAAATATACAGTGCTTAATTGCTGACTTAACTGGTGGTTCTGCTTCCAACAATTTTCTTCCGTCTCCAGAGAATCTTGTAATAGCATTCCCGACACTTAAAATGGCGTAAGGAACGAGTTGATATGTTTTCAGAACGAAATCGTAGAGTTTGCAAAATATATAAACGGAAAATAAATTGAATGACTTCTGCTTTTAGATTAGCTCTCAAAAATAATGGTACATTTTAAAACATTCTTCAATGTCATATATTTAATCCCATTTGCACAGTACGGAGGGTTCATAGTAATAAGTTTTAAAGTAATTCCATTTACTTCAATTTCTCTCAAATGCAAGTAAGTGCAATTCACGTCTATGGTTCCATTATAAATTATATAACTTATACTCTGTAGATAGATGGATCGGTTGATTAATGTCTTTGACATCGTCCAATCTCCTGGTTGTAGATATTTCTCCTTCATGTATAAATATATTCCCTGAAATATAATATATTCCAGGAAGTAAATATATTCCAGGAAGTTTTAGGTCTTCCTCTGCTTCGTCTTCCCTCAGGTGTCCATTCGAAAACAGATTTTGGTAGCCGATCCTCTTTTATTCGCTGGGCATGTCCGTACAATTTTAATTGCTGTGTTTTAATATAATCTAAAATAGTGTCTTCAATCTCCATTTTCTCCCTTATAACTGAGTTCCTAATTTGTTCTCTTCTGGAAATTCTTGCTGTCCTTCGTATAAAATGCATTTCCGTTGCCAAAAGATACTTATTTGTCTTTGTCGTTAATGACCAAAATTCTGCTCCATAAGTAATGATGCTTTTAACAATTGTATGATATATATACATTTTATTTTATTTACTTATATTTTTACCCCACAATATTTCATTGAGGCAAGCAATTGCAAATTTTCCTTTATTATTTCTATTTCGAATTTCGTCTTCATAACTTCCATTTTTAATTACTTTCCTAAATATATAATCTCACTACAAGATTTTATTGTTTCTCTAGTCTCCAAAATTAAATTTTGTTCTGGTTCACCAATTGATAAATATTTTGTTTCCTTCATGTTCAAAGTTAATCTCCATATTTCATATTCTTCTATTAATTTTCTAGTCATATATTCTAAATCTTCATAATCTTGTGCAATTGACAATTGATCATCTGCAAAATGTAACTTGTATAATGTTTTGTTCTTTGAAATAAGAATTCCCATGCTTGAACATTTTCTCCTCCAGTTCTTTAATATTTCATGTACCTTGACGTAGACCCTTATTTGTCGTAAAACTATGTGACAATTTACTGCCAATTTCAATTTTAGGTGTGCAATTGTCATATAAATGGTGTATACCGAAGGAATATTCATAAAGAGATAGTAGTTTACGACATTGTAACTACAGTCTATGAAAAAAAAAAAGCATTTCCGATATTTCATAAAGTGTATATTTAGACTACCATTCGTTACTGGTATACCGCAGCTGAAACCAACTTCATTCGTTGCTTGTCTTTTTGCTGCTACCGAGGAAATAGAGGGTGCATTGTAACTTAGTTTAATCGGCCCGGAGTAATCGGTTTCCTTACGATAACATTGGTCCCTAAAGACCAAATTTGAAAATATTCCATTATTACCTGAATTTCTGTTTAATAAAATTTTATAGCTGTTTATCTGAATTCTTCGCTGACAACGTAACATGTATACTAAAATTGCAATTGCACTTCTCTTCCCACTCAGCCAGATCTAACAAATGTTACATTTTATCTAAAAAATACAATAGTTGAATAGTCGTCCAGAACAAAACTGCAATCCCATATATTTTATGAATTGAGTTTTAAATGTGAAACATTGATCTTTTTCCGTGTAAAATTAGCTTTGGAAAAAAATAGGGTTCCGGGCGACTATCCAATTGAAATGTATAAATAAGTCAACACTAACTAATCCACATATCATTATGTAACATAAAAAGTATTAATTAATAACTTGTCTATTAGTATAGCGAGATACCTGTGACATACCTACAAACTATATCTAAATAAGCTATACAACGCATTTATTATTATTTATATAATATAGAACATTTATAGAAAAATATGATAAGTAGATTTGCAAGATATAGGCCCTGTAAATTGATTAGAGCTGTATTATATTATTTAATAAATAGCTCCTTATATTTGTTTTGAATTCTAACATCCGGCAACCTCTGATGGAATGGGAAAGGGAATTTCAAGAGTTAGCAACTTAAACCATGAACGATGACGACTAGAAAATATTGTTACATGAGAAAACAGATAAAATAGAACAATGAGTTCCTTTGTCAAAGTTATGAAAATTACGGGCTTTACTAAAGCGTTTGGGAAATAATAAGGAATATCTGCATTTAATATTTTAAATTGAAGTGACAAGTACGGTAAGTTGTTCGTTTTCGGAGCCAAACCCAAGATACATTTACAAGTATAGTGTTATTGTTAAAACGGTCGGTTGCAGATAAAACATATACACACTTTGTGTTCGGGGTTAAATATGTAGACGAGAATAGTGCTTACGTTAGCAAGTAAAGAGTCGCAATAATAATTAAAATGCAGCTTTATTTGTGTTTATATTAAATCGCTCTTGAATGTAATAAAAATAATAATTAGATGATATTTTGTAAGAATATGTTATATGGATTTTCTAAATGAGATCATTTTCAAAATATATTATTGTATGGAATTTGAAACTCGTCGAGTATCACATGTGTTATGTTTAAGTTTAAAATTCTCAATAACTGCGATATTTCAGGATTCAGTTTCAGTCCATATTTTCTTGTCTATACCCTATACAGTGCATGAAGGTCATTTTCATTTTTGTAATTATGTTGTTTAGTTTGTAATTTTATGAATGAAAATAAATGTATAAATCATCCACAAAGAAAAGGTATTTGCTATACAGAGATGTGATTTATGTAAATCGTAAACATCGGTGGATATAGAACAAAACCTCGTGGAACTCCATCTTCGCATTTTTTTCAGGACGATGACAAACTATTGGTGTGTTTGAACGCAGGAACTAAAATTGGCTATATAAATTCGGGAGAGCAGTTTGGAGTTAGTCATCATGAGCGAGTCGCGAATCAGTTGAGGTTTGGTGAGCGAAAAGTGAAGTAAGTTGGAAGTAAGTGTTGACAAAGGTATCGGTGAGGGTGAAGAGAAACACTTTAATGATTCTGTGAAAGCGTCAGGGACTTAAAGCAGAATAACAAAACATACGTGACTGTAAATAAAATTAATGCTAACCAAATAAAATAATATTGGAACATTTTAGTTAACAAATTTATAGCTTTTAAAGAAATTCAGCTTACTATACTATCACCACAACTAATGCCACTATTGGCTGGCGAATTGAAAATGCGATATAGAGCAGAAACCTCATAAGACTTGTGTTCTTATATTTTAATTTTTATAACCTTTAAACTATTTTAACGTGTTTTGAAAGTTTGACAAAATTCGAAATTGCCTCAAAATGAGAAAATTATACCAAAATGCAATATAAATGGGAAACGGATGATTTTCATTTGTTTTTCTTTTCGTCTGGAAACTTTAAAAAAAAGTAAAGGTGTATAAGCTTACAAATGCTTTTGAGGTTAAGCTTAAATGCCCAGAGTTTGCCCAAATAACAAGGCAATGTATTTGGACTTCTTCAACAGCATACGTGCTGGAAAATATTTCAGTAAACACAATTTAAATGTAAGAAATAGGAGGACCCATATGAAAGAAAATTGTGGGGTCATTTTATGCTTTCATTTAAGTTTCACGACATAAGTTGATTTTGTGTATTTTTTACATTTTTTCTGGTTTTACATCGGTATATTTATTATGTTATATTCTAGCCTGCATCAATTATTTTTTGTATGTATCTTCAATTTATATTCATTTAAATAAATACAAAATAATTTAATATATTTTTATCTCATTATTAATCCTTTACAAATGAAATTGTAATTTCACATTAAATAAATTTTAACAGTTATTATTACCTGTCGTTAGATTTAAATAGTAATAATTTGTTTTTCTTCAAAAGTATATAAAATTCACAATTAAAAATGTATAAACGCTACAACATATTAAACGTATAAAACAAAATGCTAAATTTATAAATTCCAAAACGTTGCTGCCCATTTATTGAGTTTTTGCGATTGGGAAGCTGTTGTAGGAGTATCAACTTTAGTTAAAAATCAGAGCCTACTGGCACAAAATCTTCAACAAATTACTTCCTTCGCAGTATAATTTACTGTATTTCAAAATGTGCGGATTAAAGGAAAACCATCAATGAACTGTAATAGAACGAGTCTGCAATAGAATAAATTAAAATTTATAAAAAGATTGAGAAAAAAGTATAAAAAAAGTAAAATAGAAAAATAATGTTCTGTAAACGGAGCTGTTCTGCGTGATAAATGAGTGGCTCAGAGATAGAATTCTTCTTCATCCATTTGACGTACAGAATTATTACAGTAGAGAAGAAGAGCGCTGAGTCTTTACAAATGTGACGATTCAGCAGAAGACCGAAGTAACCGTAGGATAGGATACCTTGCAAGTAGAAAATATTACAAGTAGTTACCGAAATTCTGTTAAAATTGTGCAAGAGAACGTCGAAATTGAATAATCTCAGAGAGTGAAGAATTGTCTTCAGAAAATACACGGAACGGAACAAAATAATATTCTTCTTCCTTATCAGGCTTCGCTATTTATAATTCAAACGGAAGTGCAGTTGTGAGTTTTATTTCACAAAGTAACTGTAAATCCTGGAATGGAACGAAACTCCAGCTGCGTCCATGAGAATGAAATTTCGAGTGTGAATTCTGCATTATGTCTTGCTCTTCTTTAATCTTCCTAATACGTGGTGACGCAAAGAACCATTTTATCTGATGACCTATGATATTATTAAAATAAACCCTCAGGCCTGATTTGATGCATAAAAATATGAAATAAAACTTTGTGAATGACTATCACACTCAGAGTGAAAGAGAGGGAGATAAAGAAGATAGAAATGATAAATGAGAATAAAACAGAAGCAAATATAAAAATAAATATAAAGAAGAGAGTAAAACACAAAGAAATAAAAAAACAGGGTGGTTTAGAATTCAAAATAGCAAACATTATCTGGTTATACAGGGTGTTGCAAAAAAGCACCGACAACGGAGGTGAGGTGGTATATTGAAACATGTTAATACTTTTTTAATAATGTACCAATGTCGGAAAATGATGAGTAGCTACCTACTCAAGAGTTCCGTTGGATGGATTACAAGACTCATTACTTGACAATTCTGTCACAGCCACATAAAGTTTTCAAAATATCCACCTCCTGTCTCATTTCAGAGCGTACATCAGCGGTGTAGTGAGTGGCGCACACGTTCAAATACGCCTGGCCTCATTTGAATAATTTCTGCAGGAGTGTGGATTCTGGCTATAAGATACGTATGTGTCTCTACTGGAGTCTAATAAACAGACTGTTTCATATCGCCCCACAAATAGTAGTCGAAAGAGTTAATATTAGGTGATTCAGGAGGCCATAGGACATGGGACTGGTCCCCTCGACCTGGATATGTAGTAACCAAATGTCTCCTCACATTGGCATCGAAGTGAGATGGAGCTCCGTCGTGTTGCAGCCACATTCCGTTGCGAAGCCACGTATCATACATTTAGTACTTGTGAGTTGTTGTCAAGTAATGAGTTTTCAAATCCTTAGAACTAACACTGATCTTAAGACATAATTAACAAGTCTTAGTGTGAAAACGCACCATTTAAGCACATAGGTATCTTATTAAAAATGATCAGCATATCTCAATATACTACCTCACCTCCGTTGTCGGTGTTTTTTGCAACACCTTGTATATTAGTTCGGTATACCGTAATGAATTTGATATAAGGATCTAGGATCTCAAACCAAAAATAATAGTTTTAAAAAAACTAAAAGAACACGCTTCATTAGAAAACTAAAAAATGAAAAATAATTGTAATTTCCAACACGCTTGGGATAAAATAAAGTGGTCAACAAAAAAATCATCTCCAACACATATAGAATAAAATTAGAGTTATCAACAAAAAGAAAATAATTTTACCATCAAAAGTGTGGGGTGCTCTATATCAATTAATATATTTTTTAATAAACAGATATTGGTAAAAGTAAGCTCTCTAAGAAGAAAATGTAAAAATCATAAAAATCACCCCACGCTTTTAATGGTAAAATTATTTTCTTTTTGTTGATAACTCTAATTTTATTCTATATGTGTTGGAGATGATTTTTTTTTGTTGACCACTTTATTTTATCCCAAGCGTATTGGAAATTAAAATTATTTTTAATTTTTTAGTTTTCTAATAAAGCGTGTTCTTTTAGTTTTTTAAAACTATTATTTATTTTTTATTTTTAGTTTTAATATTTTACAGAATAAGATAAAAATGTAAATATCTTTAAATTCTATACTATTGTAGTATGAGCTAAAAGTAATACTCTTCCATAAAAAAAAACCTCCCAGCCGGAATTGTATCAGCGACGTATGGATTACTGAAATTATATACCACTAAGAGTTCACTGCTCTACCAACTGAGCTATTACAACGATTGACTAAAAACTCGACAAGTCTGCAACGTATTATACAAGTTTTCATTTTTTTGATTTTCGGATGATTCTCGCCAGGATTTTAGAAACAAAATATGAAATTATTATATTGTCACGGGTTCTCTACACGTATACAAAGTTTCAAGTCGATCCAATATTTTTAAGTGGGTGAAAATCTCGTAGAAAGATTCCGTTACATTGATACAAAAACACGTTTTTTGATTTTCTGATGATTATGGCCAGGATTTTAGAAAATAAATATGAAATTATTGTATTGTCACGGGTCCTCTACAAGTATACAAAGTTTTAAGTCGATCCAATGTTTCTAAGTGGGTGAAAATCGCGTTGAAAGATTCCGTTACATTGATACAAAAACACTTTTTTTTTATTTTCTGATGATTATGGCCAGGATTTTAGAAAATAAATATGAAATTATTGTATTGTCACGGGTCCTCTACAAGTATACAAAGCTTCAAGTCGATCCGATGATTTTAAGTGGGTGAAAATCGCGTTGAAAGATTCCGTTACATAGATAGATAGATAGATAGATAGATAGATAGATAGATAGATAGATAGATAGATAGATAGATAGATAGATAGATAGATAGATAGATAGATAGATAGATAGATAGATAGATAGATAGATAGATAGATAGATAGATAGATAGATAGATAGATAGATAGATAGATAGATAGATAGATAGATAGATAGATAGATAGATAGATAGATAGATAGATAGATAGATAGATAGATAGATAGATAGATAGATAGATAGATAGATAGATAGATAGATAGATAGATAGATAGATAGATAGATAGATAGATGGATACATAGATAGATACAGGTCAAGCTAATATAAAGCGTGTAAAAATATCTGAGTTATTTATTAAATTTGTTTAAAATTTATATTTGTAACCCGGCATTGAAAACTAATAGCGGTTTTAATGGTGCCCTTATGGAAATGTAGAGATTGGACGAAGTAACTAGGGATTGCACAAAGCTCGACTATTAAGAGCTAATGAAACTATTAAAAAAATAGCTTTGACTGAGTCTCTAATTGCCGGCAGAGAATTAATAATTACAAAGATTCAGTAAAACTATACTTACTCACTGGCACTATCGAACCCATAGGTTCATGGTCGAGCGTACATAAGCTGTCCATACATCCCTATCCTGAGCTAATGCTTTTGAATCATTCCCCGTATAATCTACTTCCTCAAGTCATAGTTAATGTTATTGCCCCACCTCATTCTTGGTCAACTAACTGGGCGTTTTCCCTTTGGCTTTCCTACAAGAAGCTTCCATGCACATCTTTCATTCTCGATACGCGCAACATGTCCTGCCCATTGCACTCATTCCATATTTTTGTAAAAAGGTTGATTAGTTCTTACTAATGGGCTTTGTCCAATCCTTAATCAAGCTTAGAATTTTAACTACTTAATGAATATTTCCTACTCATTTAATTTTAACACTGAATTGAATGAAATATAAACATTTTTAGCAAAAATACTGGTTCAGTATTTCACATTAATTAGCTTAATTTCATCAATATCCTCGATAATAACGATCTCCACGACGCAACTGGTCTTAAGCTTTTGTTATACCAGCCGGCTGATGACCTTTCACCCACACCTGTCAATTATAGAGTCGTACGATCATCTAGCTAGTATAGGGATGATATCCATCCATAGTAATTCTGCCCGAAGGCAGGCCTTCACTGCAATTATAGCACTTTCATGCTATACTTACAACTCTATCTAGGGAATGTAATCAGAATGTTGCTCTCATTAGTCATTAGCCATATGTTTTTTCAACTTAGAGCCGCTCTCCATTGTAGTTTCCTAAAATTGATGACGAGGCTTGATGGATTCCGAAATTCCATGAGAACATTTGTTTTGCGCCAGGGACTCGAGCTAACACACTCGTCCCATAGTTTCTCGCGAAGGTATGATGTCTTATGGTGCTCGACATATAACCAAGATATTGTTTCCAATTCGGATTTATCTTAACTCCACGCCGTAATGTAGTTGATTAAAGCAATACGCTACAAACGGTAGGGTGAGTCCCGATGGGGTCTAGTTTTTAAACTCTCCCAAACCTTCTGTTGGTACCATGGCCTTCGGGTCGACTCAGCCTCTAACTGAAATGACTACTAGACACTTGCTCTGGGAATAAAGGCGACCGTCACGCAGAGCTGAAAATTTAGCTGGCATCAATGTCAATTTTCTAGAATCTCCTACTAGTCAAAGTGTCTCCTATGGCCTGTGGTGAGACCATTATACTTCTACATTTTTTGCGCAATCTCTTCTGGAAATTAATAGCCTACTTAAAATACATAAAACTCCGAGAGAACGAAGATATTATATACAATATAAAGCAAAAATGAGACAATAGTTTTTTAAAACTATGTTAATGAAACGTTTTTCGTCTCTCTTTTAAATTATGAGAAAACGGAATTAAGAATTTGTTAATTATATCCTTCGACTAGAAATAGTCTACACTTTAGGAACTTGTTTCTGAATTTCAAATATATTACCACGGTTAATATATAGAATAGACTATATTCTCTGAGCTCGATGTTTTAAAAATTGATGCAAAATTACTAGCGACATTTACTAGTTTAAAATACCGAATATCTATTTTTACATATAACTGCATACGTATTATACAGAGGGTTCCCAAATTTTCATTACAAACTACTAGAGATTGTAGAGGTGACTGAGTGAATAGCATTTTGAGGAGCAACCTGTATCCGGAAACGTACTGTTTTGTGCTGCAGGTACACAAGAAGTTCGTATTAAACTTTTAAATCTCCCGAGTCTCCGATGATAAATCAATAGTAATTTAAAGATTTATTCTTCAATTAAATACATTTACACAATAAAAAATCGCTAATTTCGTGAGATGTCCAATGTCAAGGGAGAATAAAGAAATTTCATATATCATAAGTAATGCCACGAGTGATTTCCAAATTTATCTACAGGATTTTGAAATTAAGAGTGTCATTTATTAGGACTATTTAACGAATAACATTAAGTAGTTTACTCACAAATCATTATTTAAATATTCATCCATAGTAATTCTGTCCGAGGGCAGGTCTTTCACTGCAACCATAGCATTTTCATGCTATGCTTTGTAGCTTTACTAGGGAAATATAGGTGTAGTAGCTTCCCGTTGCCTTCCACACCCGTGAAGGTTGATGATGATAATGATAAGGATGGTAATGATGGCCGAATGATTTTTGGGGACCGTTGGGCCCTATGCTTCCTGACATTTGTCTTACAGGTGAAGAATAACCCCGAAAAACACCTCATCCAGGAGTATCTCCCGGCCGGGAATCGAAAACAGGCCCGCTGCGTGTTACGTCAGCACGCTACCTCGAGACCACAGCGCTGGACTAGTTATTTAAAAATATATATGTTTAATGCACACGCTATGTTTGAAACCAAATGAGAAATGTTTGGTTATGTTTCATTTGTTCATCCACTGCAACTAGATCATACATGTATTATCAGATAGGATCGCAATATAGTAGAATACACCCTAGTATAGAAAACATGAAACACATGAAAGTGTACATTACCCAACATTATAGGTTATTACAATAATTTATTTTTTAGCAAACAACTCAGCAAAATCAGTATTTAAAAACACAATTATTGAAAACACAACTATCAAGTGTGTAGTTCGAAGGAATCTGTTCTTTATTTGCTCTATTCAACGTATTTGTTGGAGAGTCAGTCACTACAACATAATGCTCTGACCTGTTCAGAATATGAAATGGCAGGATCTTTCTTTATTTTGGTAAACATAATTCGATAAATATCGAGGTGAAATACGACTGTCATTGGTTGTAAAACAAAATTCATTTAATCGTGATTGGTCATTGACTCCCATTTGTGGCATGAGGTAAATAGTTACTTTAATAATTAATAGTTTATACGCAATTGAACCAAACTTCTTTACTGTAACGAGTATTGTAGTTAGTACTTATACTCTATAGCCTAACTGCGGTAAGATGTGGCGACGATGAAGCTCGTTGCACACATTGTACCTCCGAATTATGTTTTGATACTTTCACTCCATCTTATTCTTACAGTAACAAAGTGAAGTTTCTTTGTGTTTCCCTTGACATTGGGCATTATCAAGAAATCAGTGAATTATGAGTTCTACAAATGTAATTAATTAAGTCATAAATAATTAAATTATTATCAATTTATCCGCGGTAGACGCGGGAAATTTAAACGTTTAATAAGAATTTAATGCATCTGCAACATAAAAACGGTATGTTTTCGGATAAAGGTTCCAATTCAAATCTTATCTGCTGAGTCCCTCTACAAGCCCTATTTGTTTGTACTGAGAATTTCTGAACACCCTGTATACATTTATAAACATATTCTAAAACTTTTTCATAAAAATGTCAGTAGAAAAAGTGGGAAGCAACGAAGGTTAGGTAGTCTGGTAGGCAGCAGGCAAGTAGACAGTCAATTACACAGGTAGGTGGATAGGAAGGTAGATTGATACACAGTACGCAGGAAAGTAGATAATTACATAGATTCTTATATTTGATTAAGACATATAAATGTATAGCATCGCTAAAAGAAGGAAAAAGAAAATTGTTAATAACTAACATAATGAAATTAATTCACTTATAAAGAGAACTCTTTTTAATAGGCTCCTCAACAGTTCTTTTGAATATGATGCAGGAAACATTTCTTCTTATAAGGCGAAGAATATAGAATAATGTGATGATACTCGTACATGGTCTAAATTATTTTGATGAATCTTTGAGAACTTGCATCTCATAAAATATAAGTTACAATTTTTCCGAGGTGGATAGTAAAGAGCGTCATAACGTTAACATTGTGCTTTGCATACAAAATACAAAACATTGATGACAATGTAAGAATATGCGTTTTAATAAAGAGTAGTTTATATCGTCCTATATTGCCAGCACCACTTTTATGATACTTATAGCTCTCTTTGGAAAAATAAAAATCTAAGTTATACAAATGTTTGCTCCGTGCCAGAGTTTAGTAACTTAAATGACTGAATATAAATGTAAAATAACTAATGATTAATATTTTTCTTGTTACAGTATCACTCAAATTGGAAATATATACAAACTAGTATTTTGTATGTAACATGACACATTGATGCAGGAACTGTTTGTTTCTTTCTAAACAGCTTAATTGCGTCTCTAAAAGGTTGTAAATTACCAACTTCTTTGTGACAAATTAAATTATACATTCATAAAAATTGGACATACATAAGCACACACATTTCTGCATGTAAGTTGAATATTCACTCCATTGACCTAAATTGAAATGCACGCTTTCTCATACAGAGACTTAAAACCTATTAATAATTCACAATTAATTGGAGCACTAATTTGATACAACATATGGACACTTACAAGATAGAGAACTATCGCAGACTACAGAAAAAATGATTATACCGTAATTGTGATTATACCACAACAGACCAATCAGCGCTATTTCCTGTTTAATTAAGGCACTGGAATATATGAATCGCTCAAATATCATGATAATCGCATCGTCAGTTCATTGATTCTATTGGTGATCTTCATGGTCGGCAAACACGAATTAGTGACTAATGTGATTAGACATCCAAACAACTATTGTTGTACGGCGGTCGGTAATAATAACATGTGCTGCAAATGGCCAAAATCAAAAGTGATCTTATTGGCTAATAAACGGCTTGGCAGCCAAACCTAATGAGCACGAGGCTCAGCGCAACTTCTGATTTTTGTTTTTAGAATTAGTGAACATTTTCTTTTACGTACCTTGGCTCGAGTGTTTGTGTTTATTTGTGGATTCGAGGTGCAGTTGTAGTGCTGCACAACCAACTTAAACTATACAGTGCATGTGTTCAAGCTGTATTTGTTGGCATGTGTGTTCTGTGTTAGTTTAGTGTAGTGATTCAGAACTACGTATAGGTTTCTCAACCAAGCATGGCGTGCATGACAGTTACCTTGCGTTTGAGGGTGTCAGACCACTCATACTCTGGGAGGATTACTTAATTAAATTCAAGAAATTTCTAAAAAAATTAAAGATCTGAAAAGGATAATAAACTGATCTAACTATTTACTAGATCCGTGATAACTTTTTAATCATCATAAATTACCTAAACACGTATCCGGAATACTAGAGTGCCATTGCAGCTCGATTCTTAACGTCCGGTTGTATGGATCGGGTAAATGCCATAATTCAGACTGAACAACATAATTCTACTTTCTATTCCAGCATGCTGAGGGAGGTTAAGGTTATGGCTGTCGATATTCAGGCGGACTGATTCTCACTAGCCTGTTGGATTTGATGATTTAATTGTGGACTCCGAGACAAGTGTCGAACAACGTAAAGAGAAAGAGAGGACTCATCCACTGACGAGTAAGTCCAAATGGGGCAAAAAAGTAATCCCGTCCAATAAGGAAAACTCATGAAGTACATTGAAACAAGCCAATTGAATCAGCGGGCAATGATTTCAGCCGCAGATTCGGTTATTGACACAAAACCGATTTTTAGCACTTACTGAAATACCAACTACTTGGTCATCTCACGAGGTAGAATATTCCCCTATGGATATGATTGCTTCTGCAGCTAAACCAGTTGCTGAACCCGCACGACTACATGACTCCAAGGAACAGAAACCTTCCCCAATTACTGTAATTGGACATGGTGATCTGTTCCGCATGAATATAGATATCCTGAAACTTATTAGTGGCGATTTCAAAATAGTTACCACGCACCTTCGGTGGATGACTTTCTTAAACTTAAAAAGTATTTTGATTCCCTTCAACAATAATATTATACCTAACAACTTAAGAACTAGCTACCACTGAAGTGGAGTTAAAAAGGCTTCCCTCAAAGACTTCATTATTTAAATATAAGAGGAAATCCTTTCATTGGGGATTCCTCTTAAATATGTTAAGCAAATTTATAAAATAGAAAATCATTTGGAAAAGCCCCTTCCCATTTTAATATTGCAACTGGATAGTACTACTATAGCTCGCGACATTTATGCCACTTGTGCACAGTTGTAACTGCTGAGGCACAAAATCCATGTTTAGGTCTTAAAAAGTGCTTAAAGTGCTAGAATTTTAATCGTACTTTCCCCCCGCTGTGTGATCTGTACCAATGCTCCCAACTATATAGTCTGTCCACTTAAAGCCGAGGCACAGACGAACCCTAACGTACTTAAATGTGCTATCTGCGGGCGTCTGGTCACCCTGCATGCTATCGTGGCCGCCCAGCTTTTATGGCAGACAAAGAATGTTACCTTAATGCCAAAGAGCCCAGTACATCCAAATCTACAGCACCTCAACCTGGTATCATCACTATGGTAAATAATAATCTTTCAATTTGCTATGCCCTAGTTTTAAAGTCGGTTACCTCTTCTACACATAAAGAGACTTGCACTGTTCAGACCCAGGGCCGGCTGTCTTAGCGATCATGTTCAGCAAATGCCATGGGATATCCACCCCATGTTTACTAGAATACAAAATGTCATGGAGCGTTTCCATTTCATGAATCAGTTGATAAATTTATGTTTTGCATCATAACTTTACCCAGGAGGCCTATCAAGTGAACCTCGTCTAGAATAGCGAGACTTATACTGAGCTGTCAGCCATCCGACTCTCGGCTCGCCGGCAGTGTAGTTTCTGACGCCCTATTCAAGAGAAACAACATCCACTTTTCATTTTAATTATGGACTCGTCAGACAGAACACTTGTTACCACCAAATGGCTTGGGTTAAATACTACAACCCCATCTCGATAGCCATAAAGGTATTAGTTTGAAAGAAACTTCATCGACTCCATAATGCAGCACACTGAATGATGCCAGTCATCGTCGCCACTTTTGTATGTATGATACACTCCAAGCTAACATATTCCTTCACCACATACGACTTCCTTGACGAACATAATTCTGGTTTTAGAACGGGACGTCACACAATCACCGCACTACTCAATATTGTAGAGGACATAGAGATTGAATGTACGCACTTCGACAAAAAAAAATGAATCATCTCTTGAACGCACATTTCTTCTAAGTCATACTCAGCACAGGGCTGGGTTCAAACCAGGAAACTAGTCATAATTGTGCAGTCCCAAAGCTACTGTGTTATGTGGCATAAACTGAAGACTCTCCTACGTGTCCTGATAGATCAGCGGTAAAGCATTCGGTCACGGTTTCTGTTAGTGAAGATCGAAGGTTCGCCTCTTCAATTACGCAATTTTCTCGTAATATTTTTTTAAAAACGTTTTATGAATTAAATACATTTTATTTCGACATTTGAATTAATCTATACTCTTTAAGTTCATAATTGTATTTTATACTGTTGAGGTTATAACAATGTTAAATTATATATTCTTATACGCTTTATATTAACTTGACCTGTATCTGTCTATGTAACGGACCTGTATCTATGTAACGGAATATTTGAACACGATTTTCACCCACTTAAAAACATTAGATTGACTTGAAACTTTGTATACTTGTAAAGGACGCATGATTTCATTATTGTTTTTAAATCCTGGCCAAAATCATCAGAAAATAAAAAATAAAAAAATAAATAAAAACCGGTGTAATAGGTTGCGGACTTATCGACTTTTTAGTCAATCGTTGTAAGAGCTCAGTTGGTAGAGCGGTAGACTTTAGTGGTCCATAGGCAGCTGGTTCAAATCCAGGCCGAACGATTTTTTAAGAAGAGTATTAAACAATTAAATTTTCATGGGATTCCAGTTTATGACAATCAATTAAACTAAAAATTAAAAAAATAAATAGTAGTTTAAAAAAACTGAAACAACACGCTTTATTAGAAAACCATACTAAAAAATTAAAAATGAATAATAGTTTAAAAAACTAAATCAACAAGCTTTATTAGAAAACCCAACTAAAAAATGAAAAATAATTTAAATTTCCAACACGCTTGGGATAAAATTAAAGTGGTCAACAAAAAAAAAATCATCTCCAACACATCTAGAATAAAACTAGAGTTATCTATAAAAAATAATTTTACCATCAAAAGCGTGGGGTGCTTTTTATGGTTGTTACGTTTTCTTTTTAGAGACTTTAAGTTTACCAATATCTGTTTATTATAAAATATATTAATCCGTGTAGGGCACCCCACGCGTTTGATGGTAAAATTATTTTTTTTGTAGACAAGTCTAGTTTTATTCTAGATATGTTGGAGATGATTTTTTGTTGACAACTTTAAATTTATCCCAAGCGTGTTGGAAATTAAAACTATTTTTCATTTTTAGTTCGGTTTTCTAATAAAGCGTGTTGTTTTAGTATTTTAAAACTATTATTTATTTTTACCTTGTATACAACCGTCTTCCTCAACTATTTAAAATTTTCGTCGATTTCACTTTAGGCCTTTGGATGCATGCTTCATCTTCTGAAGTTGTTGTAGTAGTACTGAATTAAGTGTATGTCTAATAGAGGGTTTTGCTCATTAGGTATATTTTCGTCGAGAATGTTTGTATTTTTGGCTTCTTGATAATTTCAATTTCTTCTAAAATTTTAATTTTGTGTCTGTTGTTTTCCCTGTGTATAATTGACATTGTATTATCGATATTGTTGAAACTGTGGCCGCTTTTTTAAATGTGTTTAGCTAAATTTGATTTGATTGTTAAAGGAGAAGGCAAATCAAATTTCGCTGTTCACCTGATTTGAATCCAATCGAAAATGTGTGAGCTAAGATGAAAATAGAGATGAACTCTACTTGGCCTGCAGATGCAGGAAAGACGAAAGATCGCTTATGGCACAAATTCAAGACGCCTGGGATGCTCTGGGCGATTGTCCACGTGCCTGTAGAAATTTGATTGCATCAATGCCCGAGAATTGAAGGCGGTAATAGATGCCGAGGGTTCATACACCCGATATTAATTTTGTTGAAGTTTTCATTTTAGAAGATATTATTTTCTTTCTTCATTTAATTACACTGGTCAACAGTGATTTTGTTACATAAAAGTGTTTGGTGATCCTTATGTATTTTCATCTGCTGATTCCAAAAATGAAGTCAGAATTTTCCATCACCCACCATTCTTTTGTAATTTTGAAAATAATTATTTTCCTATTTATTAGCATTTTTGGTATATAACATGATGATTAGAAGGATTATTTTACATTTATATTTAATTTCATTGTGCCAACAATGAACTTATAATGTTTTGCAATTGTTGCCTTGAATTCATAACTTACAACAATGACATTCTCCTACAAAACTGTGATTGTATGTTTTAAGTTCGCAGTTGAATAGAAGCTTTCTTAAAAGAAAGAAGCTAATTCTGTGCTCACTTCCATAGTCAAGTGAATTGTGATAGAAGTGTATTGTAAAGACTAAGTAGTGTATTGTATTGTAGTGTATTGTAAAGAGAAGAGTAAAATTGTATTTGTATAAGAAATATGTCTCGAAAGTGTGTTAACGATAGAAACAACTTCTGTTTCGTGTGTGGTGAGCTCACTTTCAAAGCGCAGAAGCGAAAGTTTACTCCTCTAATAAGATGAGCTTATCACTGTTATTTTAACAACAAAATAGAACAGAACAAGATATGGGCCCCGGAAATCTGTTGTACCAAATGTGTAACACTATTAACTGGCTGGTTGAAAGGATCCCGTCATATGCCTTTCGCAGTCCCAATGATATAGCGCGAACCTAAGGATCATTTGACAGACTGCTACTTCTGCTTGACAAATATATCTGGAATAACTTCCAAGTCAAGACACACCGTTAAATATCCAATGTTAGATTCAGCAATTCGACCGGTACTTCATGGGCCAGGTTTACCCATACCAATTCCACCAGATCACATAACAATGATTGAAGAACTTTCTGATGTTCAGGATTTGCAGAATGATTCAGATTTTGCGGAAGATGATGCTATAAATGAAACTCACATTTCTAACACAGGAGGATTTAAATGATTTGGTTCGGGATCTTGGTTTAAGTAAAAGTAAGGCAGAATTACTTGCTTCAAGACTGAAACGATGGAAGTTCTGCAGGATGACACCAAAGTAACTTTTTTCCACAAATCGCCAAAAGGAATTTTAGGATTTCTTTTCTAAAGAGAAGGACCTAGTTTTCTGCAATGATGTTGAGAATTTGTTCCAGTCACTGGGTGTTGAGCATAAATCTGAGGATTGGCGTTTATTCATAGACTCCTCGAAAACAAGTTTGAAAGGAGTGTTACTACATAATGAAAACATATATCCATCCATTCCTTTAGCCCATGCAGTTGGTATGAAGGACAATTACGGGAATATGAAGCTCTTACTATCCGCTATAAAGTAAGACAATTTTTCTTGGCAGATATGTGGGGATTTGAAAGTTATAGCCATCTTGCTTGGGTTACAGCTTGGCTATACTAAATTTTGCTGCTTCTTGTGCAAGTGGAATAGCAGAGATAGAAGTAATCATTATATTAAAAAGAACTGGCCAAAGAGAGAGTCACTTAATCCAGGACAAGAAAATGTTCTTCACCAGCCACTTGTACGTTCTGAAAAAATCGTATTGCCTCCACTACATATTAAACTAGGCTTGATTAAAAATTTTGTGAAAGCAATAGATCGTGATGGCAGTGCATTTATCTTCCTGAAAAATAAATTTACAAGGGTCAGTGAAGCTAAATTGAAAGAAGGGATATTTGTTGGCCCTCAAATAAAGGAACTGATGAAAGATACGCAGTTTCAGAACAAGTAAAATATGCAAGAAGCAGCTGCATGGCAATCTTTAAAAAATATTGTCTCAAATTTTCTGGGGAACTTCAGGTCTGATAACTACAGAGAACTTGTCAATGAGATGATTGAGAACTACAAGATAATGGGATGTAATATGTCTTTGAAAATTCACTTTCTGTACTCCCATCTTGATTTCTTCCCTGAAAATCTAGGGGCTGTGAGTGACGAACACGGGTGGCGCTTCTACCAGGACATCGGGGAAATGGAAAGGCGCTATCAGGGTAAATGGTGTCCAAATATGTTAGCAGACTACTGCTGGACACTGAAGAGGGATATTCCTAAAGCGAAATACAGCCGAAAATCCAATTCACATACATTTTGGGTGTGCAAATATAATTTCAGCTAAGATATAATAAATTGTAATGTATAGACACGAAAAATGTTTTTCATGTGATTACTCGAAAACCCTGGGTGATGGAAAAGTTCCGTAAAAAGATTTGAAATCAGCACAAAAAAAGTAACTTAGAAACACACATTTTCTCCCTTGTAACATCAAAAAGTTCAAATTTTGTTGGCCAGTGTTATTAGGTTTTCATTTATGTGTTTTGTGTGTGCATTAAATTCATAAAAGTCAAATATAAAATTAAATTTTGAAACTATATTACAGGCGAGATGCTATCCTAACATTCAGTAAAAAAAGTAGAACGGGAATCGAACCCATTATGTTACGAACGCAGATGTTGTGTGTTGAGCCTCTCGACCACGGAAGCACACAAAGGCAAGCTCTCTCTTTTATGTTACTTAAGTGTGCACTGCGGTAACTAGTAAACAACACAGTACAATTAGTGAAAACGTGCTAATGTGATTAAGGCTTCTGCGAGTGCTCACGAAGTTCCCCGATCGGTTGATAGAATCAAGAGATGACTCATTTCTTTGTGTAAGTGTGTACAAATACTCTACTGGACTTATTCAAACATTTTGACTAGGTACATAAAATACTTACTGCTAGATAACTATCCTGATTTTTTTAGTTTTTACCTCGAAAATCGTCACAATTAATTTTTGTTAATAATCGCATTTCCCTCTGACGTTTTACGACGCAGCGGACTCGGCATATATATATATATAGGATTGGAGATTTACGTGATAATCATACATTTGAAAATTGCTCTGGTGACTGCTTTATCTGTTTCATCGCAATGCAACTGGGTAGATGGAATGTACCTAGGCTTTTGGGAACTAGTTCCATTTTCAAGCCAATAGAACAGCTTTAAAAATGGAAAATGGAACTAGTTCCGAATTGGTTGCCCAATAGAATAGCTTTCAAAGTGGACCTACTTCCGAAAGACCTAGCTCAATATTTTAAACAATCTTCCTCAAGATATAAGATATTATGCTAATAAAATAAAACATAAATTTTATATGATTTTCGTATTTATTAAAATACCAATTCGTAACAGCTGTTTCAGTACCTTGTACCTTCTTCAGACGAATTTTATCATGATTACAAATGGATTTTGTTAATATATATAAACTCCAGTACGTAACAACTGTAACTATGCAACTGAATATAAACAAACAAATTTTAACAAACAGTCTCTATTATAAATGTAAAAGAGGCGATTCATTTAAATCTAGTTGTGAATTTAACAACCTATTGCTATTCATCAATTTATTTATCTCTACAATTTCTAAAAGATCTATTTTTTTCCCCTTTGTCACAAACATGTAAAACTTTAAAATTTGAATCAAAACAATGAACATAGAGTAGATGATTAGCATACTTTGAAAGTAGGTACATTTTTGTTATATGCTCTCATATGTTCCTATAGGCCTATACGAGAAATAAAATATCTGCCCGTTTGTCCTTTACAGACATTGTCACATGTGCCACGCTTCAATTTATATAACTTGATAATTGTTCCTTTTTTACTTTGGTTTTATTGTTTTTTATTATATTTTGCAAAGTTTTATTAGTTTTAAACGTCATATTAATGTTCAACTTTTTTACGTATTTGGGTATCTTACTGGAAAGTGGGCCTATGTATGACATTATAACATATTTATTTATGTTTTTCTTGGGTAAAGGAAAAACTTTGTTAATAGCTTATATACAGGATGTATAAAAAAGGATGGCGCAAACTTACATGGTTGAAAGTACACGATAATAGAAGCAACAATGTCCCAGTAAACATGGGTCCGCAAACGAGCCGTTTGCGAGATAATTACGAATGTATGGTTTCAAGCCACCACCGACGTCATTGTGGTTAACTCCTTGCGCACTTGAAGCCGTCCTATGTTCTTTGTTTACAAAACTGAACATTGCCGAGAGGTGGAGTTGTAACCAAACCATACACGGATAACGTACAGGACGGATACAATACACAGTCTCAAAAGGTATCAGTCTCGTCTGAGGAGTGCCACTTGTGTTATGTTGTAGTTACAATGGAACCTTACAGTAACGAAGAGTATGCGGATATGCATTTCATGTACGGCACGGCTAATGGTAACACACGGAAGGCTGTACGCTTGTACCAAGAAACATATCCTGATCGAAGACACCCCGAAAGTCATACATTTACAAGGGTTCATCAGCGCCTGAGAGAAAATGGAGGTTTTGCGCATGGCAGAGCAGTAAGTAGGCCTGCTCGCATTACGCCTGAGGTTGAGGATATTGTGCTGGAAGCAGTACAGCGCTCTCAGGAACCTCGACGAGAAGAATTGCCACACAAGTGCCTGTACTAAGCTACAATAGTGTATGAAGAATTTTACAGCGCAATTTACTGTACCCTTCCCACCTCCAATGAATGATGCGGATATTGTTCCTAGAGTGATGTTTTGTCAGTGGATGCAAAAACAGACTGTAGTTGTGTTTTTAATTATCATAATACACATTTTTGGTGCGAAATAAACACACATGCTGTTCATGAGTCACCACATCAGCACCGTTTTTCACTTAATGTGTGGTTAGGGATACTAGGTCATCGTCTCATTGGACCACACATTCGTCCACGAAAACGTAATGGACGGAGGTACCTTAGGTTTCTGCGGCGTCATCTTCCAGGATTGCTTGAGGATGTTCCCCTTCAGCAACGTGGGAGTTTGTGGTACTTGCATGATGGAGCTCCGGCACATTTTGCTGCTGCTGCTGCTGTGAGAGGGATCTAACGCGCAGATACGGCCAAAGATAGATAGGTCGAGGCGGATCTGTACGTTGGCCTCTAAGATCACCTGATCTAAATCTTTTGGATTTTTGTGTCTGGGGTCACCTCAAAAGCGAAGTGTACAGCACACCCGTTAACACGATTGAAGAACTGGAGCAGAGAGTTGTACAAGCTTGTCAAGAATTCAGAAATGATCCAGGGATTTTGGAAAGAATTCGACATTCATTGCAGAGACGAGCACAGTATTGCATCAAGATGCAAGGAAGACACTTCGAACACCTCCTTTAACAGGTAACCCTTAAGTGAAGTGAAATGTGAACTAAATGAGATGAAAAATTAATAGTAAAGTCTAAATTCAAATTAATTTCTACTAACTAGGACGATGTTTACAATGACGTCAGTGGCGGCGTGTTTTACAATGACGTCAGTGGCGACTTGTAACCATACATTCATAATTGTCTCGCAAACGGTTTGTTTGGGGATCCATGTTTACTGGGACATTGTTGCTTCTATTATCGTGCACTTTCAACCATGTCAGTTTGCAACATCCTTTATGATACAGCCTGTATAATAAAACAAATTAATTTATAATCATGATACAATTCGTCTGAAGAAGATACAAAGTACTGAAACAGCTGTTACGAATTTGTATCTTAAAAAATATGAAAATCATATAAAAGTTTATTTTATTAACATAAAAATGGATTTTCATCAAGTAAACGCCAAATCAATTGATTAAATAATACGCTGTTTAAAATATTCATCTAGGTTTTTTCGGAATTGGTTCCATTTTCAAAGCTGTTCTATTGTGTACCCAATAAAACAGCTTTGGAAATGTAACTAGTTCCAAAAGGTCTAGCTGAATATTTTAAACAAACTTTTATTTATTGAGGACGACTGCCATCACAAGTACAATTTGTGTTATTTTAAATAATTAATAACAACATCAGCGGCAGTTTATAAATTTACTGATGAATTAACCTATATAAAATTAACTTCATTACGTCGAAATTTAGTAAATTAAATATTATAGTATAGGCCTATATACATAAAATACACTAGTGAGTATTACTAAGAAATTGGGACTGGAAGTAAATATCAATAAAACTAAATATATGGTCGCACATAGAAATAACGAATAAGGGAAATTTTGAGAGTGGCTGAATTCAAATACCTAGGAACAATAATCACGAACAGGAAAAGATGCACAAAGAAATTAAGCATAGGCTAAATTGTGGAAATGCGTGTTATTATGCATTACATACACTCTTGACGTCCCAACTCCTTTAAAATAATGTTAAACTGAAAATATATAAAACTATTATTCTACCTGTTATATTACATGGATGCAAAACATGGACTCTTACTTTAAGGGAGGAAAGCAGATTACGAATATTCGAGAATAAAGTTCTTAAGTAAAATTTTGAACCAAAGAGAGATGAGCAGACAGGTGAATGGAAAAGACTACATAACAATGAACTACATAGTCTTTATAGGAAGCCAGATATAATGAGAACAGTTAAGTCTCGAAGACTGCGATGGGCAGGGCATGTGGCACGAATGGGGAATAAAAGACGTGCATGGAAGCTTCCTGTAGGAAAACCAGAGTGAAAACGCGCAGTTGGTACAACACGAATGAGGTGGGAGAATAACATTAACTATGATTTGAAGGAAGTAGATTATACAGGAGATGATTGGAAAACATTGGCTTAGGATAGGGATGTATGGAGAGCTTATGTCCGCGAGACTATGAATCTACGGTTTGATAGTGCAAGTGAGTTAGTTAATATAAATACAATTTACTGCAAATATCTTGTTATTAAACTTTATTAAAATAAATGAGTAATTTTCTATATTCTTGTTTTCGGTTAATTTTATACAAAAAGTCTTAATTTCTTGATTTTAAATTCTTGAAATACCAGATGGTATTAAATGAGATAACGTAAGAGTACAAATTTGGTGAAGTCTGAATCAAGTGTCTTTGTGTTGCAATGTGCAGAGCAAGGAAACTTGTTATCAATCTGGAACACGCAGTGCTGACTTACTGTATACTGCAGGCGGGATGATAAAGACATTCTTCAAGAGTTGCTTCAGTTGTCACGAGCTGCCTCTTTATTCTCTGCTGCCTCATCCAACATTCCTCTGTATTTCGAAATCACCGTGCACTTACTACCATTTGTGGAAAACATGTTTTCTCCTATTAAAGAGTATAGACTTGATAAAGGTCAAATAAAGTACACCCTATAGTAAGAATATGAAGATAGTCTACAATCATTAGTTCATTTTGGACAATTTATAAATATTCCGTTGGTATAGTGTATAAGTTTATAGTGGGTTCATAGACTTGCACTGTACTTATAAAGTTTTATTTTTAGGGGGAGTAGAATTTCAATTGGAATATATTTAAATTGCAATCTTAATTGATTACATGTCCCGCGCCGTAGCCGAGCGGTTAAGGTAGGAAGCCTTGGCGCAGAGCTAAGGGACTTGCGCTCGTTCGAGTCTCCATGGGGGAAGAAATTTTCTCATGGTATTTCGGCCAGTATGGGACCGGTGCCCACCCAGCATCGTGAGGCAATTGGGCAGCTACAATAAGTAGCGGCTCCAGGTTGAGGAACCAGCTATAACGGCTGGGGGACTCGACATGCTAACCACATGTCACCCCTACACTGGCTGTTGATCATCTACCTCTGTGATTGACACATGTGAAGGGCCAGCAGCCGGCTGGTAAAAGGGCAACCGCTGAAAAGTGGAAAGACCCTCAATCGGAAATTGATTACATTAAAGCACCAACGTTTAAAATAATTTTCTGGTACTATTATTACACCATACCTGATAGTGGCCGAACGGTCTAAGGCATCATGCCATGGCGTAGAGATACGAAACGAGTGCAAATTCTAATTCCCTGTAGAATAAATTTTCACATGGAAATTCAGCAAATATATGGCACCGATTCCCATCCAGCAACCTGAGAAAATTTGGAACATATGGTAAGTAACGGGTCCAGACAGAAAAAAGCTATGATCCGACATGCTTATCACACATTACCGCTAACTGGTTGGACTTTGCGTTCAATTCTCTGACACAATATGTAAATGCAAGAATTAGTCCGTTGACAATAAACATATCACTCAATGCAGTGTTATTAAAACAAAAGGAGCTAAATGAATAGCCAGAAAGGTGCAATACTTCTATAGAAAATATAACAATAAATAAGAAACAGTGCGCACATGGCGGACGTTTTTAGTGATCAGTTTCTGTTGGATATATGACGAGATAGGTAAATTTATTTGGCTACATCATATCGTCTTAATGGGTATTTTAGAACGATTTCTTCTTTTTTTTAACACAATTTGGAGTGTAGAAGACGTACCCAAAAGTGTACTAAATCAATAGTAATCACAATTTTTAAAAGAACTTAAGATATAAAATCTTGCAAAAACTACAGAAGTAAAAGCTTATTAAACGCATGATACAAAATATGTGTTAATTAGGAACAAATTACATAAATATTATAAAACATTTCTTGGTGAAGAGCAAAATGGTTTCCGGAATCGAAGATCTTGTTGTGATGGGTATTTTTCATTAAAATTATTAATATAAAAACAAGGAGAATTCAATGTGGAAACTCGTATCACTTTTTTAGATTTGGAAACGGCTTATGATAGAGCACATAGAAGCAAACTAATAAAAATATTAGCCACAGATCACGTTCCACAACAAATGATGATAAATATATATAATCTGTAAAAATCTAATTTAATTACAGTAAAAAGTGACAATAAAGTATCACAATGGCAGGAAATTCATACAGGAATGAGACAAGGATGCCCTCTATCGCCACTTTTATTTATCATATATATATATATGTGTGTGTGTGTGTGTGTGTGAATCATATAGAGAATGGCGAGAACAACGTCATTGAAATATGAAATTAGATACGTTAATTTTCGCAGATGATGTAGCAATAGTGGCACCCTCAGAGGCCGAATTACAATATTTAGTATACAAATTTGGATGAAGTAGACATAGCAAATAACAGTATTAATTTTAATAAAACCATGGGAATAATACATTCAGTAATGAAACCTTCGCTAGTCCAGAGATTTGCCAGAATATGGTTTACAAAACGTTAGAAATACCTGCACTTTGCTACGGCAGTGAGGCATGGACTTTTAGGAAAGGAGAAGAGAATAGTGAAATGGGATTCACGAGATATACAACTGGATATACAAAATGGGATCACAAACGCAACCACATTTAGAACCGGTCATTGAATACGTACATAGATACCAGAACAACTGGATGAATAATTTGCGACAATGAGTTCAGATAGAGTTCCCAAAGAATGCTTCGTTATTGTCCAAAAGGGAAGATATCTCTGGCCGTCCAAGGAGACGCTGAATACAAAATTCATCAGTGAGATCGTAACAGGCCTGTAGGCCTAAGACTCGGTAGGATGAAGAAGACATTATATCATTCATTCAGTAAGTTTGTACCATTAGCATCCCAAGTTTTAAACTCGATGATGCTCTTAAATAGGTCAATTTATTTCTTCTTCTTAAGCATAATTTGTAGGATTTTCATCCTGTTTATTTCCAAAATCATCCCTCGGAGGAAGACGTATTGGATGTGCATTCACTGTCTATCCATCTCTTGACTGGTCTTCCTCTTGTTATTCTCCCGTCCATTGGTCTATCTTCTTTAGCTCTTTTTGCAAGCCGGTTTTCTTCCATTCTTTCTATATGACCCTTCCAATATTTTCGTCTATCTATAATAAATTTGGTTATGTCTTGAATATGACATTTGTCCCTAATTTCTCTGTTGTGTATTTTATCAATTAATGTTTTCCCCTGAATACTTCTTAAGATCTTCATTTCACATGTGCTAATTATTTGTTTAGTTTTTGTTGTATCAGCCCTAGTTTCTGCTCCATATATGATAACTGGTCGAACTATCGTTTTGTATATGCGGGGTTTGCTTTCTATTGACATATGTTTGATGCGCCAAATTAAATCGATCACATATCCTGATATTTGTGCAGCTTTATCAGCTTGTTTCTTTACTTCTTTTACTAAATTTTTAGTGTTTATTATTGACACACCTAAATAATTAAATTCTGATACTTGTTCTATAATTTTTCTTTCCACTTCTAATTTGCATCTTACTCGTTCTTTTGATATTGTTAAGCATTTTGTCTTATTCGTGTTAATTTCCATATTGTATTTTCTGGCATTTATATTAAATTGATGTAAAGATCTTTGTAAATTATCTTCAGATTCTGAAAGGAGAGGCCCAATTTATTTATTATGTATGATAACGGGCTAGCAACCCAGTTCAAGGTGTAGGCCTATCTTATATATTGCCCGCAGTCCCAATTTAGTTCAATTTTAAATGTATTATTCAGTTTCATCTTGTTATCACTTGTAAATTCAATTTATAACCACAAATGTTGATATTAAAATATGTGACTATTCAATGAATTTAATAAAATAAAAATGAATAAATATCTGGTAACTATAAACAAAAATGAAAGAACATTGTAAGAGACGGCAGGAAGGACGAATGACCGCGTAGTTCGGTCTCAACGGATGTAATCCCCAGAATCCTCTTTGCAACATAAACAACATAGGAAATCCATTTCCTCATTGCAGACAGCTCGCTCATATAAAAGTTTCCATACATTTGAAATTTTCGCTTGTAAAAGTTACCTTATAGCCACACCAGTTATCAACAGATGTCAGATATAACAGTATATAGAAACATGTTTTAATAATGGGGGTTTTTGATTTAATGACTCTCTTTAACATTTCAGATCATTAGCATCGGTGATTCAAAGTTGGTCTCAATGTTTAAAGATCTCTCATTTTTCTTTCACGTTTCATACATATATCTCAAAGAGCCAATTATTTATTTCCCTTTTAAAGGAAGCCATTATCATCGTTAGTAAGCCTGTATGTATAGAATACCCCATACGTCCCTCTTGTAACAAGGGCACTCCTCTAGCAGGGGTTTCTAGACTAAGCTAATTTAGTTATGCTTATATTCCTACAGATGTCAGTGAGAGAAATGTGGTCAACATATCGCCTCAATGAGATATATAGTGTAGTAGGTAACTGAAGTATTACTTGGATTAGGAAAGTCCGGTAAATTTTGCTAATTCATGCTTCATGTTCTTTAGAGATCCCAAAGATCTTCAGCTTAAAGTCCCTCCCGGAAGGCTGGTCCCTTGAATTTTTCCATCCTAAAAGTCAATCGACTCCGACCTGGTATGAACCTGCGACCCTTGTGACTAGAAGCGAGGAACATAATCGCCAGATTATCGCGCCCGATATTAGTAAGACCACGCCTTAAAAATATTTCTGAACACAACTTGGGTTTGAACTCGCAAACCTCGATAAAGAGTCGAGGTATTGGGATCGATTTTTAATTATATTTTTGCACGACAGTGCTTTCTGTCGTACTTACAAATTACCTACCTAGGGCTGGAAGTAAAACCACTGCCCTTTATGTATACTACGTTCAAATATATATATATATATATATATATAGGCCTATATATGAAATATACCTAACATTTAGTGTTAATTTCCTAAATACCTTGATTTAGATTTTTATGGCACTAACGAAGCACACTCAACTTCCCACGCTTCTTCAATTTCGTCATTTTGATTATCATCATTCATAATTTGCCATTTTATAACTGATTGGTGTCACGACCTGCTGTAGTCTAAACTAAACTATTTACGGCATTTAGCGTAATACATTCCGCAGATTGCTAACGTCAGTAAGTTGTTTATAATGAAAGAAACTATTTCCAACAAATATGCTATTATTATTTTACTATTATTTTGAAAAGTGCATCGTGTAAAAAATAATGTGCAACACAAGTTTGTGAAGTGTTTTACAGAATCTCGGAATAATTTTCTTATTTCTGTAATAACCACGTTCCAACCTCGCACTATAATATACTATTTCGGATAAGATGGAACAAAAAAGTTCTGTAGATCTACTTATTAATACAAATAACATGAACATCAAACGTTTTACAATGTTTCTTTTTTAGTGTCAATCTTTTGAGTCGCGTAACGGTTTACAATTTAATTAATGATCCATAAGCAGGCTGCTGATTAAGTGTTTGCCGACATCTTGTTCTTGTGGTCAGCATTCCAGACTGCAAGGCAAGAGACCTCGTGTTTGTGTCCTGGTCATAGACATGCAGGCTTCTCTCTAAAGGACATTGTTCAAATTCCATTACAGTATGTGTGCGCAAAACTGTTCTAGTCTATGTAAGTCAAACAAAGTGTTAATCGTGAATAAATAAAAACAGAGTAATAGAGTCTATCGCACAAATAGTCTATTGTACAGTAGAACTAGCTTAATGAGATCTCAATATAACTACGCCTGTTATACTTTAAAATAGTAAAGTATTTGCGATTTTCCTGTATCAAGAGAAATTTTGATTGGAATTTTATATTTGCTATCTATTTTACTCATAATTTTTATTTCCTAACTAGCTAATACCCGGCGTGCGTTGCTACGCCTAAATAAATTATGTGTTTTTACGTTTAGTTGAATAAGTAAAAGGAAATATATTTATAAATTTATATTATTGTTTTTAGATACCCCGTGCTTTACCCGGCATTGCCCGGGAATCTACATACCCCGATGTATTTGGCATAAATGAGCTGACAGACAAATTTCGTTATTTTGAGTTATCCGTGCTGCTAATGTGCGTGTCCGGAAATCTACTTATCTTGGCATCAATGAAAGACAAAAATGGTTATTGTGAGTTATCCTTAAACGATAAACATGTGCTGCTGCGGGCTTTTTTGTAGGGTATTTTAAAATATTCAATTGTGTGCATTAATTTGGTGTATTTGTTATGGTTTAGGCAGTGTAAGCCATTTAAGCGCACAAAAAGCCACTTTTATTTTACTCTTTCACTACAAAGGGTGATATTTAAGGGTGAAGGGCTTGAGCATTAAAACTGTCTTATAGCCTGTAACCTTCCCGGAAAACCCTGAACATTTTGCAAAAAGCCCCATCACAATCGGATGAACGGTAAGGCAGTGCACGCTTGTCCGGGAATCTATTTATCCCGATCTTCTTGGTATCAATTAAAGGTAAAAGTGGCTATTGTGAGTTATCCGTAAATGATAAACATATGTTTTCGTGGACGTTTTTGTAGAGTGTTTTGAGATATTCAATTCTGTGTACATTAATTTTGTGTACTTGTTATGGTTTAGGCAGCGTAAGCCATTTAAGCGTCAAGAAAGTTTTTATTTCGCGTTTTTCACTATCAAGGGTGATTTTTATGGATGTAGGAGTTGGGTATCACAACTCTCTTTATAGCCTATGTTCATCCCGGGAATCTCCTGAACATTTTTCAAAAATCCCCACCATAATCTGGTGAACGGTATGGCATCGCATAATATTCGAACAAACAAACAGCCATTTTTATATACTAGATTACTTCAAATATTTAAAATAAGCGAATTTCCACAAGGTACACAAATACAGTCAACTTTTTTAGTACAGACAATGCAATTGTCAAGAAACTTAAAATATGTTTAGAATAAAGAAAGGATTAAATTACAAACACTATTAACATAGGTTTATTTAATTTTTCATTGTATAAACTTTAAAATCACCTAAATCGTCCATTAACCTTTACACTGCTACGAACGGGTATATTCGTTGGCAAAGAAAATGCTTGCCGTGCTATGGGTGTGTATATCCATTCTCAACTCCAAACGCCTGCTAGTTATATAATACGTATTGCATTGCTTTCAAACTAAGCAGGCATATACTGCCATCTCTTATGAACCTAAATAAATTTTTTCCATATTTCTCCCTGCATTGAGCAAGGAGGGTTTTAAAGGCTGGATGAAAATATCTCAGCAGTGAAAAGGTTAATCAGCTCATCTCTTTACTTTTACATTAGATTTAATTAGGCTTATAATCGATGGTCACTCTAATACAACAAGAGACATGCGTTGCATAGATTTCAAAACGTTTTCTTAACTATTCAACTGAGAAACAAACATTTCCAATAAAAATATTCAATTAAAATGTATACACGTAAGGATCGGTTCATTAATCATGGCAACTATTGAATATTAATCAATAAAGCACCTGGCATAGAAAATACAATATGCGATTGAAAGTCATTGCAAAATGTTTCGTAACGGGCAAAGTAAATTCAAACAAGATGAAATAGAAACCATTGTTTATTACGTATTAAGGAAATAAGTACATTACTCACAAATCAGCCTTCAAAATAACCACAGAGTCTTATTTTCCAAGGTAATGAAGGTGTTGAATAACATCGATTGTGCTTGATTCGTCTATGGATATCACCTCTGGGCGAAACATTGTTATGATGTACTCCTTGTTTGCAAACGACTTCCAGCTTTGGCTAATTCGCTTTTAGAATAAGATGAGAACGGGAGAGTAAGGAGGGTGTTTCAAGATCTCCCCCCCCCCCGGTGTCCAGCATTATTTACATCCACCTGATTCTATCATACTAAGTTTTGCGTTTGCTATCAAATAGCCGCCACTAGAGTGTCTGTATACATGTTGTATTTCTTATTCCCTACATTAAATTATAACCATATTATACTTCTGGATAGTAATACAATTAATTACGTAAGTTATTCTTGAAATTATTTACATTTCTGTTTATTTATTCAACATGTTTAAGGTCTTCAGACAGGAACAAATATTATTAGTATTTTAAAAAGCTACGGTAATAAAATTATTCCCTTCATTTTATTTTTTAAAATCTTGATTCAACCTCCCATTTAGAGGTATTTATACATGCTTCACGCCATCAGGGGCTTATATAGACACGATCTATTAGGGAAGAATTCAAACTTGATCACGCACATACATTATGACCACCCGAGGACGTGGAGAGTATCCCCGGATGAGTGATCAGCGCAATACCAGGACCACCTATGAGACAATATGAACATTTAAGACAATACACACCATTCACTCATATATTTATCTAAACAAGGCGAATATTATATGAAGGATTGTAATGGACAGACGGTGTTAAGAGAGTTTAGTATATTATAAATCAATTAATTCACCTTATAAATAATTTTCATAACATTACTTATTAAAATATTATCTTTGGATCTTCAAGTTTTCGAAATTTGTCTTACAGATGAAAAAAAAAAAACCGCGAAAAAATATAGCTCAGAAATCTTGTCCTGACCGGGGATTAACCTAAATCCCTCTGTAATTTAGGCAACGACGTTACCTACTCCGGTTTTCAAACATTATTATAGATTATATATATATATATATATATATATATATATATATATATATAGACGAAGTTAAACGCAAAAGTAATAAAATGAAAAAAAAATACATTGCATGCCATTGTTAAAAGTTATATTAATTAAAATGCAGAAGTAATGACTGATGTAAGGGGAGATTTATAATAATAGATTGTCTCATAAGTTATGTCGGGTTTATTGTAATCTTCTTCTTCTTCTTCTTCTTCCTCTACGCATGAAAGCTGGCAGCTTGTTGCGTGTTCATTCACTACAGGTCCGGGGTATGGTGACATCCTTCCATCGTAGTTGTGGTCTTCCTAATGGCCTTTTCTGCTGAGGTGTCTAGTCACGAACTTTTTTCACTAATCTACTGTTCTCCATTCTATCTATATGATCGTTCCAATTTAGTCTTCTATCATTTATCCAAAGGTTTATAGGTTCAATTTCACATTCTTATCTAATAACAGAGCTGCGAATATTCTCTCTCAGCGATTTTCCTACGATTTTCCTTAAAACTTTCATTTCGGTTGTTTCATTAATTTGTTTTGTTTTCTGAGTTTCTGTTCGGCATTCACAACCATATGTTAGAACTGGTCTTATGACAGATTTGTATATTCTTACTTTTGTATCTATTCTTAAATGTTTATTTTTCCAAACAGTATTGTTTAAACATCCCGATATTTTGTTTGCATTATTTGCTTGGTGGAGCATTTCATCTGTTATTCTGTTGCTGCTATTAATTTCTACTCCTAAATATTTGAATTTCATGACTAGTTCTATACTTTTCCCTTCTATTTCTAATTTAACACGTCGTGGGTCCTTGGATATTGCATTGATTTGGTTTTATTTGTTGAGATTTTCATGTTATATTTTACTGCAATGATTCTAAATTTGTGTAAAAGCATTTGTAAATCATCTTGACTTTGTGCAATTAGAACTGTGTCATCAGCATAGTTTATTATCTTCAGCTCTTTGTTACATATTTTAATTCCTTTTCTAACTTCAACTTTTAGTTCTTTGATGATTTCATCCATTATTAGTGTGAACAGTATGGGACTTAATGAGTCTCCTTGTCGTATTCCTTGCTGGACTAAAATTTCTTTAGAATTACTATTTCCATATTTGATAGTTGTACTGTTTCCTGAATAAATTTATTTGATGATTGCTATGAGGTATTTAGATACATTATTGTTTTCTAATAAGTTGAATATGTCATTTAATCTTACCCGATCAAATGCTTTTTCCAGATTTACAAAACATAGGAAGACTGGGATGTTAAATTCGATAGCTTTTTCTGTAGTCTGTTTTAATATAAAAGTGGCATCTGTGCATGATCTTCCTTTTCGAAATCCTTGTTGTTCATCTAGTAGTGGTAATGTATTCGATAAATGATCTGCTACAATTTTAGTGAAGAGTTTCAGTGTTGTGCATAATAGATTGATGCCTCTGTAGTTTTCCGGTTTGTTTTTATCTCCCGTTTTCAAAATTCGGATTTTAATACTTTTTTTCAATCTTTGGGTATTATCCAACTATTGCATATGGTGTTGAATAAATTGTAAATTTCTTCATGTAATTTTTCTCCTTCGTATTTAATTGATTCATTCTGGATGTTATCTATACCCGCTGATTTTCCGTTTTTCAATTTTTTACTTGTTTTTCAAATTCTTCCTTGCTTATCTGAAACGTAACTTTATTTGTAGTTTTCTCTAGATGTGGGTTCTCGGTATTTTCCAGTTCTGAGTAAATTTGTTTAAAGTAGTTTTCCCATTCTTCTGTTGATATATTACATAACTTTACTTAATCGTTTATATCTCTCTGGTTCCTGATGAACCTCCATATTTGTTTCTGCATTCCATAGAAATCAAATTCCAGTTCATGAGAGTATTTGTCCCAAAATTCTTGTTTTGACTTGCTAATTGCTGATATTACTTGGTTTCTTATTTATTTTAAATTCATCGTAATCATTTTCATTCCTTGTCTGTAAATATCTCTGTGTAGTTTTCTCTTGTTTTCTATCAATTCCTTCATCTCTTCATTAAACCAAGGAGTCCAACGTCGGACATGTTTCAGTTTAGAATTTCTTGTACCTAATGATTCTTTTGCTACGTCCGTTATAGCAGTTTTGAGCATGTTACGTTTGTCTTCAACAATTTCTTCACAGTTTTCCATCTCTGATAACTTGTTGTTTAATCTGTTCTGATAGAGTAATTTTGTTGAATCATCAATCAATAATTCTACTTTGAATTTTTAATTTGTTTTGGATATGTTCTTGTCTTTCTGTTTTTGTTTGTTTCTGAATTGGCTTACCACAAGATTGTGATCACTTCCGATCTCAGCGGATGGAAAGACTCTGGTGTCCAAAATTTCTTGTGGTTTTATGTTTCTATTTGTAAGTATATAATCAATTGTTGAAGATTGACCAAGAGAGTTTTGAAAAGTTATCTTTTGCTTAACATTATGAGGAAAAAATGTATTATTGATTCTCATTCCAGTTTCCGCGCAGAATTGCAACAATCGTTCACCATTTTTGCTTCTAATTTCTTCATTATATGTGTATGTTATTCCAGGTAGAGGCATGTTCCCAATTCTCGCATTAAAATCCCCTGCTATTATGATGTTTTCTTTGTCATTGATTTTCTCTACGTTTTCTTGAAGCGCATTGTAAATTTTTTCCATTTCTTCTATTGGTTTACCTTCCTCTGGTTCATAAAAGGCTGATGATCGTGAAATTTTTAGGTGCATTTTGGAATTTTACTTTAACTATTCGTTCTGATATGTAATTATATTCGATTATTTTATTTAACACACAAGTGATCTTCTTGGTGATAAAATATTAAAATATATATACAGTCAATATGCCCAATTCACCAATTAATGTTTTAAAATGGTCAACACGTTTTCACAGCCAAGCTGTCATTATCAATACCAGATATTGACTGAAGACAAGATTGATAATAAATAAATAAACAAATTCAGTTAAAAACAAACTACGTCACATGACGCAATCAATCACAAGTAAACAGTAAAACACAATAAAACTATTCCTCTTTTCTTTCAATTAAAGAAAAGAGGGCGCTGTACGGAATAGGGCCCTTGTCTTTATTCATGATTTTATCCTTATTTTTATAAATTTCCAAACTTTCAAGGACGTCAAGGAATTTGAAATCAATGACCGAATGAATCAGCGTAAGGTTACTTTTATTGATAGCATGGCAATAATCAGAAATATGCTGGGCAACTCCAGATTTTTCAATTCTGTTAAGTCTAAAATGGGCAATATGTTCGTTAAATCTAGTTAAAATGGATCTTCTGGTTTGTCCAACATATTTCATATCATAGTCATTGCATCCAATTTCATAAATACCGGATTGTTTTAAACAATCGACTTTATCTTTAGGGTTTCCAAGTACACTATTTAATGTCAAAGTGGAAGTAAAAATTAATTTAGTATCTAATCCTTTGAATATCTTGTTCAAACCTCTAGTTAAAGAGGGAACGTACGGCATAATTGCAAAATTAGCTTTATTAATAGGAGAATGGAAGGCTGTGGAATCAGTAATAAGTTTTCTAAATTCAAATTTACGAATAAAATTATCAATCATATTTTCATTAAAACCATTACACTTAGCGATATCTTTAATGGTTTGTAATTCCTTATTATATCTATTTTTTACTTAACGGAAAAGTGGTAAGACGGTGGACTAAAAAATTGAAAGTGGCCATTTTATGTTGATTACAATGGTAAGAATCTGCCGTGATATATCTAAATGTACTGTTTTTTTTCTATAAATATCAAATTCTAATCTATAATTATTTCTAATTATTAGCATATCCAGAAAGGGCAGCCTTCCATTCTCCTCCTCTTCGTAAGTAAAATTTATGCTGGGAGTCCGGTCATTTAATATTTCAATAAATTCCTGTACATTGCATTTTTTGGTATCAAAAAATAGCAAAAATGTCGGCAACATATCTGAACCAGAACCTGGGAAAATAATCTAATTCCTTTTCAAGCTCTGTCTCAAACCTGCTCATAAAAAGATTAGTTAGGAAAGGAGACAATGAATTGCCCATTGCAGTTCCTTCCTTTTGTTCGTAAAACGTATTATTAAATTGAAAAATGTTTTGATTCATACAAAGTTCCGTTAACTTTATATATTGATTTACAATGTGGGACTCCAATTTATTAAACAGTAGTAAGTGTTCCAAGTAATGCAACGTCTGAGGTATAGGTATACTAGGAAAGAGAGAATACACATCAAATGAAATTAAAATCTCTCCATCCTGCAGCTCAATATTCTTAGCTTCCTCAATGAATCCCAGTGAATTCTTAACAGCAGAGCCGGACTGTGGTAAGGGTAAATTACCAAACTGACAACTCAACCATTTAGAAATATTGTAAGTGGGCGAAGATATGGCTGAAACTATAGGTGTAACTAATTTTCCAGGCTTGTGTATTTTAGGTAAACAGTACAATTTAGGTACCAATCGATTCGAAACAGTCAATTTACGTTTTAGGTCCTTAGTAACAAGATTATTGCATGAATTCATAACATTAGTTACGTCCCTGATCATGTTAGGTAATGGATTTTTATTAACTAACTGATAAGGACCACTAGTAATCATATAATTAACCCGATTATAGTAGTCCTGTTTATCTAAGACAACGACTCTATTTCCTTTATCAGCTTTCATATAAAAACAATCCTTTCTTCCCAAACTCTTAATGACTTTCCTGTTTTGTATGGCAATGCTATTTAATGATTTCTTATAAGTAGCCAAATTCTTAGTAACGATCTGTTTGCTAGATTCTCTAATATATTGTTTCGTGGTTTCATTAAAATTTTTAATTGAAGATTCAATGCCAGAAATAACATTTTCCATTTCGGAATTATGATCAGGTAAAGCAAATTTTAAGCCTTTATTTAATAACTGCAATTCTTGGTCATTAAAAGTCTGTGAAGAAAGCTTCTCGACAATATTAACACTATCGGAGGATACCCCGGATCCCCTCTTGTGATTAAGAAGTTTTTTTTCAATTTAATCTGTTGGGAAGAACATTTTTTCTGGATTTTAAAATTAATAGATCGAAACATATTTCTTTGAAATTCACACCAATCTAAAAATTCAAGTTCATTAAGATGTGCTGTTAATATTTTCCACAGTTTATAAGATTGAATTTCCAATCTGCTCCTCTTAGAATAAAGATATTTAATTTCCGGATCTAGCCACTTTTGTTTAGTAAATTTGGTTATTCTCTTCTTTTTTACAATTCTTCAAAAAGGCAATGTCCAAACCAATCAAACTTATTTTAGTACTTAGTTTATGGTATAAATTGTGATCAGGTGTCCTAGTAATCATATTGAAATCAGTCTAATAAATCACAATATCGGTAACGATATCACTTACAAGCACAATGTAGTAAGCTGAACATAAAGAAACCCAAGAGTAGAATACCAAGGTGTGGTTGAGTTTCTGAAGTTGAAGAAATTTGTAGTCATTCAAAAGTCGAGTTGAATAGTAGCACAATCAAAAAAACAGGCAAGGTGATATATTAGATGAAGATTTATGAAATCCACTATGTAGGTGATTAATTGAAGTTGATAAAATCGTAGATTCTTCCACTGATAAAATATAACACTGAATTACACACTTGAAATTCACAAGCAGGGTTCGATGCATAAATCCGACGAATATCAATATCTCAAAATATCAAATACCTATATTATTTATCAATAGTCACTAGAGATCAAATTTACCTGGATGTCCAATGTATTTAATACACAAGTGATCTTCTTGGTGATAAAATATTTAAAAATATATATAGTCAATATGCCCAATTCACCAATTAATGTTTTAAAATGATCAACGCGTTTCCACAGCCAAGTTGTCATTCTCAAGACCAGATATTGACTGAAGACTAAAATTGATAATAAATAAATAAATAAACAAATTCAGTTAAAAACAAACTACGTCACATGACGCAATCAATCACAAGTAAACAGTAAAACATAAAAAAACTAATCCTCTTTTCTTTCAATTAAAGAAAAGAGAGCGTTGTACGGAATAGGGCCCTTGTCTTTATTCATGATTTTATCCTTATTTTTATAAATTTCCAAACTTTCAAGGACGTCAAGGAATTTGAAATCAATGACCGAACGAATCAGCCTAAGGTTACTTTTATTGATAGCATGACCGTAATATAGAGAAAGCTAAGAATATTGAGCTGGAGGATGGAGAGATTTTAATTTCATTTGATGTGAATTCTCTCTTTCCTAGTATACCTATACCTCAGACGTTGCATTACTTGGAAGACTTACTACTGTATAATAAATTGGAGTCCCACTTTGTAAATCAATATATAAAGTTAACGGAACTTCGTATGAATCAAAACATTTTTCAATTTAATAATACGTTTTACGAACAAAAGGAAGGAACTGCAATGGGTAATTCATTGTCTTCTTTCCTAACTAATCTTTTTATGAGCAGAGTTGAGACAGAGCTTGAAAAGGAATTAGATTATTTTCCCAGGTTCTGGCTCAGATATGTTGACGACATTTTTGCTATTTTTGATACCAAAAAATGCAATGTACAGGAATTTATTGAAATATTAAATGACCGGACTCCCAGCATAAATTTTACTTACGAAGAGGAGGAGAATGGAAGGCTGCCCTTTCTGGATATGCTAATAATTAGAAATAATTATAGATTAGAATTTGATATTTATAGAAAAAAACCAGTACATTTAGATATATCACGGCAGATTCTTACCATTGTAATCAACATAAAATGGCCACTTTCAATTTTTTAGTCCACCGTCTTACCACTTTTCCGTTAAGTAAAAATAAATATAATAAGGAATTACAACCCATTAAAGATATAGCTAAGTGTAATGATTTTAATTAAAATATGATTGATAATTTGATTCGTAAATTTGAATTTAGAAAACTTATTACTGATTCCACAGCCTTCCATTCTCCTATTAATAAAGCTAATTTTGCAATTATGCCGTACGTTCCCTCTTTAACTAGAGGTTTGAACAAGATATTCAAAGGATTAGATACTAAATTAATTTTTGCTTTCACTTTGACATTAAATAGTGTACTTGGAAACCCTAATGATAAAGTCGATTGTTAAAAACAATCCGGTATTTATGAAATTGGATGCGCAATGCCTGTGATATGAAATATGTTGGACAAACCAGAAGATCCATTTTAACTAGATTTAACGAACATATTGCCCATTTAAACTTAACAGAATTGAAAAATCTGGAGTTGCCCAGCATATTTCTGATTACGGTCATGCTATCAATAACAGTAACCTTAGGCTGATTCGTTCGGTCATTGAATTCAAATTCCTTGACGTCCTTGAAAGTTTGGAAATTTATAAAAATAAGGATAAAATCATGAATAAAGACAAGGGCCCTATTCCGTACAGCGCCCTCTTTTCTTTAATTGAAAGAAAAGAGGATTAGTTTTATTATGTTTTACTGTTTACTTGTGATTGATTGCGTCATGTGACGTAGTTTGTTTTTAACTGCATTTGTTTATTTATTTATTATCAATTTTGTCTTTAGTCAATATCTGGTCTTGATATTGGCTGTGGAAACTTGTTAACCGTTTTAAAACATTAATTGGTGAATTGGGCGTATTGACTGTGTATACATTTTAACGATTATTTTATCTTTCAAACTTTCACGTATCAGAATACCAACACCTTCTCTGGCACGCTTGGATTTGTTTACTCCACTGTTTATCTAAATGTAGTCTTGTATTTTGTGTAATCGATTTTCCTTTTTTATTTGTCTCGGAGATTGCACAGATCTTTATTTTATATTTCTTCAATTCGTCTGTCATGTGTTCTTTCCCATTAATCGCTCTAACATTCCAGCATGCAAGTTTCATTTTATTTTTCTTCCATCTCGTGTTCCTTTTTCGTTTGCTAGTTTGTTCCAATTTATCAACCTGGTTTACGTCGTGAATGTTTCTTTTAGTAATTGATAATTTTACATCTTGGAAGTAAGTTTCTAGTCCTCCTTCTTCGACGGGTATCTCTATTAGTCTGGACCTTCTTCCATGACCTGCCAGGCAAGAGAGGCCCTGTTGGTAGTTACACTACCGCCTTAGTGGCTCATGGAGTCATTAGGACTCACAAGCCCCACCACCATGTCAAGGTAGAGATACCGACGGTGGGGATTGTAATGTTATGATTATGAATGTTATGTGGAAATTTGAAGGTGTGATCCAAAGTGAGAATGTTCAAAACGGACGTGCAGTCGATTTGAATCTTTATTCTCAATAATATTAACTAGTCTAAAAAAAACGAGCTATTTCAATTTGACGCGCCGCCGTAAGGGAATAGCCTATATGGTGAGGGAACTCTCTCGATGCCCAAGCGCTGAAAAGTGATATCGTGTGTTCCTTCACCTTCCCCTCCGGCGGCGGCGGCGGCGCACTTAATGAGCTCGATTTTTTTAGGAGATTTTCTAGATGTTTCGTTGTCCTTTACGTACTCTTGATTATATGGGGGTTGTAAATGAATCCTTCAAGAACAGGAAATATTTTGGACATTTGCTGCGGGACTCTTTATGTCCATTTGGATGCCATATTACTGAGACACTTTTTTTTTTTTAATTAAAGTGAATTGTGCAAAAAGATTAGATTTTTTACACAAAGTGTTCATGAAGATAGGCGTCATAAACGGCTATACTTTAAGCCCCGAAAATACTCTACAACGATTATGGGTCTAGTAATACGTACAATGGTGAAAAATGACACTCTTTCGGCTTTTTAAATTTTTTTTCGGCAAAAGTTGTGAACCGATTTTATTTGTTTTTTTTTTAAATTTATTTATAATGATAAATTACTGCATGCTCCATTACATGGCGCAATACTACATGCATGTTGTAGCAGTCACATCTTTTGTCTGCACTATTTAAGTCTATATTATGTTTTTATTTTATTAGAGAGTCAAATTTGTTCAGGGCTCAGTTATTTTATCTTTCTGAGCGCTGCAACGTGCTATCATTTTTAAAATTAATTTTTCTTCATAGCTGACAAGTAAAACAACGGAAAGCAACGGGAAGCTACCACTCCTATAATTCCTTAGTAAAGCTGCAAAGCAAAGCATGAAAATGCTATGATTGCAGTGATATACCTGCTCTCGGTCAGAATTACTACGGAAGGATGGATAATATATGTTAAAACAAAATATCATAAATTTAATACATGAATCCTTGTGTTCTCTTTTTATTGTGGCCGTACGTTGATTTTATATAAGTGAATCTCTTAGTGACTAATGTGCAATGTTACCATACGTACACAAAGCTTATTTCACGCCCGCGATATTAACACTACAATATATGCTACCCTCTGCAACCCCTCTTTGTGCTCGCAAACAAAACATGTTGTTAATTAACATTGTTTTCCTACAGTAATATTCCCTAGTATAACCTGTTAATAAAGATTTTGGAAATTAAATTGCGCTATTGGTCTACGGCGAATGAGACTAATTAAACAGATAAATAAACAAAATATGTACGTATATTTTCAATTCCATTATGCACTGAGGTATAGTAAACTCTCAAAAAAGTCTCTCTGAATTGAGTGATAAATCAATGTGCTCTCACACGTTCGAATTAAGACTCAATAAACAGTGTTTACTATTTTCATCCAGACGATTATTTTCATAAGTAATGCCACGGGTGATTAACAATTTATCTAGAGAATTTGTAAATCAAGATTGGCATTTTTTAGGACCATTTAACGAATAAAATTAAATTGTTTACTCACAAATTATTATTTAAATACAGTTATTTTAAAATATTATATACTTGATGTAAACGGCGGTGTTTGAAAACAAATGAGAAACATTTATAATGTTTAATTTGTTCTTCACTGCAACCAGATCATATTATTTATTGCCAATGGATAGCAATATTGTAAGAATGCACCCTAGTGGAGAAAAAATGAAACATATCAAACTGTTTATAACCAACATTGTAGGTTATTAATTAATTTCTGATGTCCTATGATATAAATTATATTTTTTTATGGAACGTAAATTCCTGGGAAATAATAGTTGAAGAAACTGCAAACAGTGGTTTATTTTTATTTGGTATAATCAATTGCTACAATTTTTCTCTATTATATCTCGCAAGCGATATCTGGTTACATTCGTGCGCTATATATACAATCTGGGAGCTAAATGCATTCTAGGATTCAATATATAAATTGCTATATTCAACGTATTTCTTAGACAGTCACTTCAAATTAATGTTACGACCTGTTCAGAATATTAAAAAGGAAGAGCTTTCTTTAATATGATAAACTTAATTGATAAAATCGAGGTGAAATACGGCTGTGATTGGTTGCAAAACCAAATTCATTGAGACGTGATTGACTCCCATTTGGGGCATGAGTTAAATAGTCTATGAAATAACTTCATAATGTCGCCACTTTATTATCAGCAATGTGTAATTCTATTTACGGAGACAGGATATGCAACATATTCTGTATCCTTTATTATGCATTCGTGTAATACTTAAAATGGAACATATACTGGATTCTGTAATTTATTCACACATGTGAAATCGGTTATCATGCCTTAGTCCTACTCAATTACGTATAAGGATGACATTATAGGTCAAAGCTCTACCTTCCCTCTATAGGCAGCAAACCGATCATAGATTGCTAGTGAATTTTCCAATGTTATGTGCACTCAATTATATTCATTATATTATGATAAATATAATGTGTAAACAAGTTTCCTTTTGCGGAAAGAAAAGTTATTATAATATTCTAGATCCGTGTAGAGAATCCTTTTCATTAAACAAAATAATTCTGCTCAGCATTCCAACTGGAGATCTGTATAGTTCAGCATCTATCCTAGTTCTTGCGTCGGCTTTGGCAACTTTAATATCTCAAGCGAGTATTTCTTACCCTCTTATTCATTTACGCCCAAGATTTCAAACTGACGTTACTTATCTCTGTTGAATTCATATAACATTCTTCGGAGACTCAGCATAGACTCCAAACTGACATGTAACATATTTCAGACTATTGAAATTAATAAGCTAATTTAAAATATTCTTAATTCGTGTGAACAAACTTCGCATGATCAGAGCGGAAGACGTGAGTCACTGAATATTTCAAGTGCTCGTGGTTTCTGAGCCGCAGTATACGTAGAGATATGTTCTCAAATCGAACACATTCATGTTCTGGTAACCTTAAAAAATATTTAGTTTACAATCGTGTAGCGAATATAACAAGCTATACTGGGTTAGAACTCTTCTGGCTGGTCAAATTGTACATTATAGCAGACCAAACACAACACCCGGAGCATCCTATACTTACAATGTTAAATGTAAGGAACATGTGCTCCTCAACTATTAATCCTATCAAGTTGAAGTTTTTACAGTGGAAAGGTTCATATATTTAGAGTCTTCTACCATAAGGATTTATATAGATATGCATTTATGTCAATTTTGTTTACAAATATTTTCTTTCAGTTTTTTACACTGTATTATGCAACCTAATTTCTTTAATTACTGAGCTATCACAACATCGATATGGTACAAATTTTATATTAGAACTATATAATTTCAGGTCTCTAGCTTTAATAGTTTAGAAGAAAATGTTCTTTATATATTGAAAAAATGAATGCGAACTATGGGAGAGAGTTGACGACTCATGCCCACATTTTAAAGGGGCGGGGAATATTTAAAACAAATAATAAACACACTTAGAAACAAGATACAGGCAAGATAATTATACCATATTAAAGAGGAATCTTCCTAGTATTTTAATTGATAAAAAAATTAAAATGCATTTCTTCATCACATCGGGCTTTCCGGGTCCCCTTAAAGATAAGTCTCATGAAAGAGATTTCATGGTAAACATACTCGTACCTAATTCTTAACGCACATAATTTACAAAACACACAGAGAGAAACACATAACATGTAAATACATTACAACTGATTTTTCAATGAAATTGGAATGACTGATACCTGTGCTTATAGTATTCAGATTATAGGTATTAATATCTCAGACACTACACTCTACTTAAAGATATTGAATTTACGCAATCACACATGCATTTAGACACCTAAAGGGTCATTAACACTTGTCAACTAACACTTGCCACATGTTAAGGAGTTCTATGTTCATTACATGAACTTTACACAAAACGAAACAATGCAGGTAAGTGATATAAAACGGGATATGAGACTATGTCTATTTAATTTAAATATATTGTATGATCAGTAGGTCCCGGGGACATGGCCATACTGCTCACCTCTGGTTCTGAAATTTGCGGTTTCAAACCCAATCGGAGTCGATAAATTTTAAGTCATAAAATTCTGATTATGACTTCCTCCGTGAGGTAATTAAAGCTGTGGGTTCTGTGACGTAGATTTACTGCATGTAAAGAACCGCAAGCCTAAAATAAGAAGCTTCTTAGCAAAATTTGTTATCCTCTTCACACCCATATTTCAATTGGTTCCTTAATAATCTATGTTAAAGAACGACGTTAAATAAAAATAAATACTTTTTTTACGCATATGTAGAAATTAGTTCTCAAATCGAACCCAGGCATTCACGGTTTTGTAGCCTTACATATTTCAGGGGATAAACTGCAACCCTACCTTAAATCTTTTGTAATAGTAAATCCGTCTCTTAAATATCGTGGCTGCATTCCGTGAATCCAGAATGTAAACCGACTCTCGTTTGGTAATGCATGCGGATGGTGTATGATTGAAACTTAGAAAAATGTTTAGCGTCACGTGTTGTAAAGTATTTCGGACTTTTATTTTCGAAATCGATCCGTTGTATAATGATTTTATTGCTTCTATTAATCTTTTGGTAATGTTAGAACTGTCTAAAGTTTCCCATAACATGTTTTATGGAATATTATAATATGCTTTAGTTAAATCAACAAAAAGTAAATGTTAGTAGCTCTTTTTTTCTATAATTTGCGGTATGCAAAATATATTATCTGTACACGATCTACCACTTCTAAAACCAAATTGTTCTTCCATTTCTTTATCTTGGTATTCTAACTCAACCATTTTACTTAGTATACGTCCATAAATTCTACTCAACGTACTTGTTACTGATACGCCTCTATAATATTCACACTACTTCTTATCTCCCTTCCTATGCATAGATGTTATTATAGCGACTTTCCACTCTTCTGGCACTTCTTCGTCGTTTATTATTTTATTAAACAGTAAAGTGATCATTTCCAATAAATTCTGGCTGCCACTTTTAATCAATTATGAATATTATTATTATTATTATTATTATTATTATTATTATTATTATCATCTTTTTATAGTCTAATTTACATTACTATTTTTTTCAGAGCTTAAATACAGTGATTATGTGATTAATAATTATATACAAAGTGTTCCAGAATAAGTATTACAGATTTCTAGGGATTGTACAGGGGATTTACTAGATAACGTTTTGGTAAGGAACCCACGTCCGGAAACGTACCATTTCAATGTAAAATAGGTTTGAAGATCGAAGCACAATGGATTGATATCGTGTGTCTTGTGTTTCAGAATAAGTATTACAGAATTCTAGTGGTTGTACTACAAGTGTGGTTCCACGTGGCGACCTTGTTGTTCGTTGTACAAAGTGACTCATATTTTTATATACACGCCCTACAAGACCTGGTGTGTGCTCAATAATTTCTGCTCCCGCCAGAATTCGTGCAAGAAGATCTTCCTACGACACGACAGTTGTAGTACAACCACAAGAAGTCTCTAATACTTATTCTGAAACACAAGTCACATGATATCAGCCCATTGTGTTTCGATCTTCAAATTTATTTCACATCGAATTGGTACGTTTCCAGACATAGGTTCCATATCAAAATTGTATCCACTAAGTTTCCGCTACAATCCCTAGAAGTTTGTAGTACTTATTCTGAAACATCCTGTGTATATGTGTACACACACACACACACACACACACACACACACACATATATATATATATATATATATATATATATATCCTTAGTAATTCTGCCTGAGGGCAGGTCTTTCACTGCAATCATAGCATTTTCATGCTATGCTTCGCAGCTTTACTAGGGAATTTTACGTGTGGTAGCTTCCTGTTGCTTTCCACACCGTTGAAGGATGATGATGATGATGATGATGATAAGGACGATGATGATGGCCATATGATTTCGGGGAACTTTTGGGCCTTAAAATTTTCCTGACATTTGTCTTACAGGTGAGGAAAAACTCCGATAGAAACCTCGCCCAGAAAAATTGCACCGACCGGGGATCGAACCCGGGCCCGCTGCGTGACGCAGCGGGCCTGGGTTCGATCCCCGGTCGGTGCAGTTTTTCTGGGTGAGGTTTTTATCGGGGTTTTTCCTCATCTGTAAGACAAATGTCAGGAAGCTTAGGGCCCAACCGTCCCCGAAATTCATCCGGTCATCATTATTTAATTACCATATTAATTAGGCCATACGATTGCCTACTGATAGCTGAAATAGTATTTGATTAAATTCATATTAAAATAAGATAATTTTTAATTTATCTGGATTTTTTCTACTATAAATTGTAGCATTTTAATGGAATGAAAATAAAATTCATACAAACTTTGATGTGACGGACATAGATTCTTATCTTGTGATTTAGAATTTTGCAGCATGTTGCACGATAATCGAGAACACATCAGCAGAGTGACTGTAGTCGTGTCATGTATGGTAGCTAAAGCCAGAGAATGGAAAATAAATGGGTGTATTGATAATGATACAGTAGCTGTATTGTTTCCAGTGCAGAGTTATCAGACTCAAACGTTGAAAATGTTACGACACCCTTGAGTGTCATGTATCAGTCAATTGTTATCGCTTCCTTCTCTTTCCCTGATTGACTTAGCAGCCCAATATTTACTCCGATCTCGTTCCTAAATCAATAAAGCTAGTTTGTGGTTTGACGCTCTCACAAATTTCTCCTATAATATGATCAAAACGTCAACTGTAAATCAAGGAAGGCGCGAGTAAAGACACATGTAATACACTTTTAATAAAATAATTAAATGTTTGCTTACAAATTAAGATCATTTTTTTAAGGGGACTCGGACATCCTATTCTTAAAATATTAAATGTAAGGAACATTTTCTCCTGAAATATTAATCTTATAAAGTTGAAATTTTTACAGTAAAAAGGTTCGTATATTTAGAGTCTTCTACCATAAGGATTTATATAGATATGCATTTATATAAAAATATGTTTTTCTTCTTTAGAAAGGTTTTCTTTCAGCTTTTTACACTGTATTTTGCAACCTAAATTCTTTAATTACCGAGCTATCACAGCACTATATTGAAGCCCTGAAAATTTCACCTCTCTAGGTGCTGCCGGACATTGGCAACTTTTAAAAGAAATCTCAATTTATAGTTGCTCTAACCTCGACTTCATCATTACCCAGTATAATGTATATATATATTAATTGGTGTTTTTCGTATAATTTCTCATATTCATACTATTATTATTATAATAATTATTATTATCATCATTATTATATTATTATTATCATTATATTATTATTATTAGCGTAAGTATTATTATTGTTATTATCCTATAAAATTATGTTTGTACATGAAATTTACATTGCTACATTTAATATTTTTAACTGTTTATAATTAGTATAGTGTATAACTATATTTGTCAAATATTTATTTGTATTTGTGCTGGTTGAGTGGAAGAGAAGGCCTTATGGCCTTAACTCTGCCAGAATAAATAAAACATTATTATTATTATTTAATAGTTTGGAAGAATATGTTCTTTATATATTGAAAAAATGAATGCTAACTATGGAAGAGAGTGTTGACGGCTCACGCCCACATTTTAAAGGGACGGGGAATATTTAAAACCAATAATAAACACACTTGGAAACAATATAGAGGCAAGATAATTGTACCATAATAAAGAGGAATCTTTATAGTATTTTAATTGATAACAAAATGAAAATGCATTTTTTCATCACATCTGGCCTTCCGGGTCCCCTTAAGAAATATAAAACAGTATCTGAGGTCCCATTCGTCCTCAACAAGTACCAAACTGAAAGCAGAAGATGAAACTTAAGTTTCGAAAGACCACTAAAAATTGTTGAGGACGACTGAGATCTCAGGTACTGTATTTTAAAATTCTTAAATTAAGATCAAGCAAACCCATGCCTTAATCATAATTTATTTGCAAAATCATAAGCTATAACTTCATCAATTATACAAGAATTAATTTATAACACTGGTCAACATGATTTTTGTCTCATGAGTACCAATAGTTGTACTTAATGCAGTTTTGCATCGTGTTTTCAAATATGTATTCGGAATTTCTCCATCACCCACAGTTTTTTATTTCTATTTTAATTAATGAATTTAAATAATTATTTATTTAACCCTTAAATAGGCAAAACACAAATTTCTTCTGTTAGTTATTTGAATGTGGCGGACCGCAGTGAAAACAGAATCTTGTATAACTGTTATTATTAGGTATATTGTAATAAGTTGACACAATTTTAAGTGGTTTATTTTTGTTCGTTTTCTTCTGATTTATTAAAAATATTAAATTAACTGAACCAACTGATGTATCCAAAAGGATACATTACGAATTTAAGGGTTAATAATCGTTTTTTCGTCCATTTTTCCATTGTAAAATAAAACCAAATGAGTTAACTCAGGATATTTAAGCTATGGAAAAGAGATATCAAGGCAAATGGAATCCTAATATGCTGGCCGATTATTGTTGGACCATTAAGAGGGATGCTCCATAGGCGAAATATAGCAGAAAATCGTACTTTCCTACTTTCTAGGTGAGTCCAAATGTTCGAATATTGTGTAGTTATCAATGTAGAACATATTAAAGTGTTTGAAATTATAAATTCCTTTCTCTCGGAAACCTTGCGTGATGGAGAAAACCCGAAATCATATTTGAATTCAGGAGAAAACATACTATCGGAATCACATACTTTTCTTTCTGAGAAAAAAAGCAGTTTATTTTTTTGTTGCTCAGTGTAATAGGAAAAACAAATGTTAAGAGTATTAAACAAAGTACATAATGGAGTTTTGGACATCCAAAAATTTACAAATAAGGGGAGCATATACGAAGTAATAAAACTTGTGTCGTATTTTCTATGTAATCAAATATTATAAATTGGCAGATCTACTTTCATGGAGGTAATCTCAATTTAGAACAAGAAATAACTTAAAAAATATAGATTTTAAATTTAAAAAGTCTTATTTTGTTCTAGAATAAGATTTTAATATGGCATCTTGAAAACAAATAAGTTAATTTACAGGTACGAATCTATATACTGTAATAATTGCGTTAATTTTCTTAAATGAAACCTAATCATCTCGTACTCTACGTAACGAGCTCGGGTTGCTCTGCTTTCATTGGCGAGAGGCACGAGGTAAGGGGCACAATTGACAGGAGTTGTGTAGATAGTGGCGGTTCCTATAACTGCAGAGAAGTATTTCCGTCTTACGAATTATTCTGAATGAATTATTATTATTCTATTGTATTGTAGTGTTATATCTTAATAAATTATATTCAAAATATATTATAGGTCTAGGCGTATACATATTTTAGTATTATGGTCTTATAATAGTATTAGGCCCTATATACTAATGATGACTATTTAACTCATGCCCCAAATGGGAGTCAATGACCAATCACGTTTCAATGATTTCTGTTTTACAACCAATCAGAGTCGTGTTTCACGAAATATTTATCAGTGTTAGGATTATCATATATTAAACAAAGCTCCTCCTTTTTAATATTCTGAACAGGTCTGACCGTTATTTTGCAGTGACTGAGCCTATAACAAATACGGCTACCAGATTGTATATAATAGTGCTTACATGTCAACATTTGTAGCAATTGATTATACCACCAAAAACAGAAACCACTGTTTGCACTTTCTTAAATGTATTTTTTCCCAGGTAATAATCGAGAAAAATATAATTGTCATATTTACATCATACGACATCAAAAATGAATTAATATACAGATTGATGTGTTTCATTTTTTCTCCACTAGAGAGCATTCTTACAATATTGCGTTCCTTTGGCAATAAATAGTATGATCTGGTTGCAGTGATAAACAAAAGAAGCAGTAGAGAGAGCGTACCTATCGTTTCTCATTTGTTTTCAAACATCGCCGTTTACATTAAATATATAAATATTTTAAAATAACTATAGTTAAATAATGATTTGTGAGTAAACAGCTTAATTTTATTCGTTAAATAGTCCTAACAAATGCCACTCTTGATTTCCAAATTCTCTAGATAAATTCACTCCTCACTTCGTGAGTCGTGAATTTATCGATAATTTGGAAATCACTCGTGGCATTACTTATGATAATTAACTAACTCTAACTCACTGGCACTGTCGAACCAGTAGGTCCATGGCCACGCGGACAAACTCTCCATATATCCCTATCCCGAACCAATGTTTTTCAACCATCCCCTGTATAATCTACTTCCCTCAGATCATAGTTAATGTTATTATGCCACCTCATTCTTGGTCTACCAATTGAGCTTTTTCCCTCTGGTTTTCCTACAAGAAGCTTCCATGCACCTCTTTCATTCCCCATTCGTGCCACATGTCCCGCCCATCGCAGTCTACGAGACTTAACTGTTCTCATTATATCTGGCTTACTAATGATGATGATGATAATAATAATAATAATAATAATAATAATAATAATAATAATAATAATAATAATTCCAAAAACTGATTAAACGAAAGAAGACAGTTACCGTAGGAGAATGAAAACATTTAATTAATTCTATTATATAATTTCTTTATAATCTGAATATCACTAAAAAGAAAAGGAAATAATGCCATTTCATGGAAAAATATCCCTAAATATCTAAAATTGTTATTAATAATCTGTATATAGAACAAGTCAATTCAATTGCCTCAGTTGTAATCTCTCCTACATAAATTCTAGAAATATTAGCATAAAAATTAATCAAATTTCTTAGTCCAGTAATTGTTCTATTTAAAGTGAGTGGTACTTTTACAAACTAAGAATTAAGATTGGTCTGCCGACAAAACTATTATTTATAAATTTATTTAATAATTCTGGAATATCCTTGTAATAAAAGAGTGAAAACAAAATACAAATATTTATCTTTGATGATAGCAACAATAAATTTTAAAAAAATATATGTACCTTGTTACAAATTAAACCGTTTCAGCATTATCGTCTTCTAGGATAATAGTATATTACGATGCGAGGTTGGGAAGTGGTTTTTAAACATTTTCCTCGATTCTATAAAAAACGTGCGTTGTACATTATTTTTGCGAGATGGTGTTTTCAAAATAATATATAATAGTAAAATAATGACATATTTGTTGGAAATATTTGCGTTCATCATAAACAATTGACTAACATTAAGAGTGTGGACAATGTTTATTAGTTGAAAATGCAGGAGACTGTGAGACCAATTAGTGATAATATGGCGCAAGTACATAATTATTATTTTATATTGTTTCAAATGAAGTTCAGTTGATTTAAAAGGCAGTGATTTGTTTCATTATTAAGACACAAATTCACAATCTTAACATAATAAGACCGAAAGATATATAATCATAACCAAAAATATAACCTAATCCTCCTCATAATGTATATTAACACTACCTCTTGGATATTTTTTGTATATACACTGTATGTAGTATACATCGAGGGCAGTGGTTTTACTCCCCACACGCGTTTAGTAATATGTAATATTACAGTATAGTTATTTTATTACAGTATAGTTATTTAGGTTGGCAACCCAGAAATGTAGGAAGTTGAACTTTCAATCATGGTCGCCATTGCTGTAAGTACGACAAAACGCACTATCGCGCAAAAAATATGTTTTCTCCCATGAAGTGTTGAATTTGGTGTTAATAATGTACTGCCCTCCATGGCATCCGACTGATGGTGCTGAACATTAGACATCAGCACGAACCACCGATGTAGTATCAAGGGAGGGAAAGTGTACACGACGTTAACATTTCCCCTCAATTCTTCATCCTCGTCCTCTCTCGCCCCATAAATTCTTAAGAATCATGCTCCGAATAAACAGGTTATCCAGTTGATGATGGCTGCCTCAAATGATGCCAGAGAAAATGGAGGCTAAGTTAGTTAATTTATGATGATCTTGTAGAAGATTTCCGGCTGTTGGCCGTGGTCTTGAGGCTTATAGTTCCCCGACGTTTCGCCAGAGACTGCGTCCGGCATCCTCAAGACAACCCTTGAGGATGCCGGGCGCAGTCTCTGGCGAAACGTCGCGGAACTTCAAGCCTCAAGACCACTACCAACAGCCCGGAAATCGTCTACAAGATCATCATAATAACTCAGGCCGTGAAAGCCTAAGTCAAAATATTAGGCAATTTAATTTTACAGTGACACATATTTCGTGCTCCCCTTAATTTTTCCAGAATTAAGAAAATATTTCATATAATTTTTCTGTTAGTGTGTATAGCAGAACTCGCAACTTATGTTCCTGTATGTTTCAGTACGCATCACGGGGAGGTTTGTTATCGGGCAATATTAAAAAACTTTACTTGGTAACTTGATAAAGGCCCTACATAATTAATCTTACCTAACACCATATGCGCAAAGAATAATGCATAATATATATTACACCTAGTGCATGCGCAGTGAAGCTAACTTACCTCAAACTAACCTAATCACATGCTCTAAAACTCATATGCACATACTTCTAGCGCGTGCGCAGTGACTCTAATCTAACACTACCACACCGTTGAGTCACATGCACTCCTGCACATATAGGCCTACATTTTCCGTATGTGAAATTACTCTACCTAATTCAATTTATTTCCAAGTAACACGTGGAGATGCACCTTTAGCGAATTCCTAATAAATTTAAGTTATTGTCATGAACAAATTTTTAATATTTTTTACAAACCTTAATCGATTCTATGTGTGTGAGTGTGTGGTCTATTTACACTATAGTAGCCGGTTTTTTCTGAACCAAACTTAGAATATAGCAATCAATTAAGGAAAGAATACCGTGTTCGTGAACCAACAAAATCGGACCTTTATGAGTGGGGGTTAACCTGCAGCAACACTTAAAAATAGCTCTAGTGTTAAAATATTCGACTTTTTGCAACTAAATTGGCGTATACCTTTGAAATAAAACGAGGGAGGCATTCTCAAAACAACAGAGAAATCTGACTATTCGATATCGAGATTTTGCTAAAATCCCAAATATTAAAAATCGCTCTAGCAAGGGTCGTGTTTGTTTTCTCGCAATGAAACTGGATATATATGACTTAATTAAGAAAACAAAGATATACCCGTAATCTAGCAAAATAGGAGCATAAATTCCGTATCTTTGTAATACGCTTAATTTATAGAGTTTGTGCAAAACTATATTTACACACACGTATGAGCTAGCTTAATTAAATAACTCAAACGCAGAAATTTATTCACATATCCACCTAGCACATGGACAGTCATACAAATCAAATACAACACCATTATGAAACCAACGCCATTGTTGTGCACATACAGTGATGTAAATTATTCTTATAGCAGTGGTAACTATTTGAATTTTTTATTATATACAACTTTTCTCATTAGAGGATTGCCTCAAGGACAAAGTGATATAGATAATTAATTTTTGAAATTGATTAAATACATTTTGTAAATACATTTAAAAAAATCAAAATTGTAATTGAAGTATACATACTACAAAGTAGAAATTTTGTAAAGATGGATTTTTAAAATTGAAATTGATCCTTTGATGGCAGCGATGGCAATTTCAGAAAGATACACCCTGTCCAAATCTAAGGAATTCCAAAATTTAGCTAAGAATCCTGGAGTAGTACCTCTTTCCCCGATCATCAATCCTGTGACAGTTATACTATCTAATTAGTATTTATATTTGTAACAGTCAATTGGCTCTCATATATGGCTTTCTTTTCACAGTCAACTTCCTCAGGTTGGCCACATGAGTCTCAAAACGGATTGTGGGATCTAATATCATTACAATTTTAGAAGATGGTCTAAATGTAATAATATCTACCCGTCTGTTACTTCCATTAGTGGCCACACCATGAACTTTCTCATAAACTGTGTATCCATAATCTAGCAAGGCTTCTGCCATCATATATAAATATATATTACTCTTAGTCCCTATTTAATTATGTTGTTTTAAAACAGGCCTGTATACGTTCCGTTTAACGATGGTTTCTTTTAATGAAATATATTGAAAATGGAAATACTAATGTTAATGTTTATTATTTCTTAAAAATATCAATATTATTATCTCTCTCTTTCTTCCTTTTCTTAGTTTAACTTCTCTCATTGTATCCCATATCTTACAGTTGTACCGTGTATGCGTAATTTTTGGAACATTTATGTCGTCCCGATGTCTGTGGAGACTTGTTACGACTGTGTTTCCCCGATCCTTTCTCCTTTGGTATCCGCTATTTTCGAATTCACCTTTCTCCCACTCCCCTGCGCGCATATACTGCGCGAAAGAGGAGGTCCTTCCCCGGCACGAAACGTTAAGCAGACGAATTCTGGCTTCGGTGGGAGCAGTCGGTGGGCTGGCTTCGTGGAAGCAGCCGAGACTGGCTTCGTAATAGACCGGAAGTCTTCCTGAGAAAGGAGGAGACTTTCTCCAAATGTGGAACTGTTTAGTTGCGGCAATGTCGCCATTACCTCAAGATTTTGTTAGTCATGTTTATTAAGGCTTTTCTGGAACTAAGAGTTAAGTATTGTTTTTGTGCGAGTGTATATAGATCAAATGTTGTCTAGTATGAAATACTTTATATATATATATATTAAAACTTCATTAGTGCAAAAATCAACTCGTACTCGTCTTTATCAAATAATGGCTCGACCAGTCCAATGTTATGGGAGTGAAGTGTGGACTATAAGGACGAGAGATGAAAGCAGACTAACAGCTTGTGAGATGAAATTTATGCGCCGAACAGCTGGCTACACCAAATGGGATCGAAAGAAAAAAAGTAGAAATCCTTCAAGAACTTAATGTGTCACCAATACTGGACTACATCTCCAGATATCAACTAAACTGGAAGGTACATGTCTCAAGAATGGTTAGATCCAGGATCCCCAAGGCAATAATGAACTACTGTCCAAATGGGAAACGATCACTTGGTCGACCTATGAAAAGATGACACGAAAACCGCTTTCTCAGTCCCTAACAGTTCTTCTAGGACTAATACTTGGCCGGATGATGATATATATATTATTGTTATAGGAGAAAGTTATTATTAATGATTATGTTTACCTTCATCATTGTTTTGATAATTTTTCATTATAGCCGTTATTCTGTTAATTTAACTTATATGACTAATACCATTAAATTCCATTTTAGTTAATTTTGTGATTGAATATTTATTGCAAGCATTAAGTATTTAGAGTCCTATAATCTCCTCTCTCATGGTTTCGTTAAACTCGTTAAGTACAATAAAGTATAGGTCAAAGTATTGTTTATTATATACTAGCATTGTTTACGAAATGAAGTAAGTCTGCGTAAAACTAGGGCCCAGCGCACAGTAACTCTGTCTACATTAAATAGTTATGTTTATTGGTTCTCTATTTAGTCCTTTTTTACATTCAGCTATAATCGTATCTGTAATATTATTGAGCAAGAGTCAACTAAAATGTTAGGCGATCAGTCTGGGCGATGTAGATCTTATCCGACTCTGTACACAGTAATGAGAGGATCATATATTTTTTTTCACCATAGAAGGACATTGAGGCTTTCCCGGATGAGATCTAAGCCAGAGCCACCTTCCTCCCAGCCACATGATATCTAAGATAATTTGTACATTCATACTGAATAAAGCCCCACCTAGGGAGTGCAAGACCTTATAGTTGGTGGTGGGGTTTGAGTACCTCGATGACCCTGAGAGCTATGCCGGCGGTAGCGTAGCTACTGATAGGGTTTCCCATGCCGGACAGGTCAAAGGAGAGAGGTCAGACGAAGAAGCACTCCAGAAGAGGATATCCAATGGCTTCTTAGGCGGATGAAGAGTTTGGAATCTCAACGGCGAAGAAGGCAGAAGATATTACCTCAGGATAGGGAGCTGATGCCTTGCAGGATGGGAGTTGGTCCTCCAAAGGCTAGGGGAAGACATCCTCGATTACAAATTACCTGGTCCTCCAGGTTGGGGGTTGGGCAGAGGGCTAGCACCCCGATCCTATAAGACAAAGCTTGCTACGTTTCCCAAGAAATTAGCCGGACGGATTAATAGGCATCGACTTTGGCTACGTAAACGGACTTTGGTATGTGGAACTTGGAATATACAAGGAATAAGTGGAAAACTAGTAGAAATAGTTAAAGAACTAGATACTCTGGATATGGATATAGTAGTTTTAAATGAGACAAAAAAGAAAGGACAAGGACAAGAAGTGGTTGGGGATTATATACATTTCTGGAGTGGAGTGCCAAAATCAGAGAGAGCAAAATCAGGAGTGGCTATCCTCATAAAGAAGAAATGGAAATCTGGAATAGTTAATTGGAAAGAAATAAGTGACAGGATAATTAAGATAACTATACGTATTCATGAAACTATTGTGGATGTAATAGGGGTATATGCCCCCAACAACGATGCTTCAGTTGATGAGAAAAGGGTTTTTTATGAAGATCTGAGAGAAGTCATTGATGATTGTGTGAATGGACATGAGCTCCTGCTAATGGGAGATTTTAATGGACGTGTCGGTAGAAAAATTAATAGTAACATTGTTGGAGCCTGGGGAGAAGATACAGAAAATGATAATGGCAGGAGGTTGATTGAATTCTGTAAGGAGCAGGAATGTGTTATCATGAATACAAAGTTTAAACACAAGGATATACATAAATATACCTGGGTAAACCACTCCAGGAATTTGAAGTATATTATAGACTACGTAATAGTAAGACAGCAACGATTGATTAAAGTACAAGATGTTAGAGTACGGAGGAAGATAGAATGTGGATCGGATCATTATATTGTTGTATCAAAAATTGCATTCCCAATGAAAACTAAATTAAAAACAACTAAAACTCATAAAAATAAAGAAATGACTATTATAGATGACCCCAGATATTTGGTGCATCTATTACAGGAAGATAGTGTACGCTATCTATATCAGGAAAGGCTGAACAATAGACTGAAAGTAGTAGAGGAGGATTTGAATGCTGAAGGCCTGTATGATTTTTTAAAACATTGTGTTAATGGAGTAGCTGAGAGTGTTGGGAAGGGAGAGGAAAAGTGGAGGAAGGACAGAATGGATGACTATGGAAGCACTGGAAATTATTAATGAAAAAAAGAAATTGTACTATAAGTGGTTGAGCTCTAAGAGTGAAGAAGACCTACAGAAGTATAGAGAATGCAAGAGAAAGGTAAAGAAGGTTATAATAAAATGTAAAGAAGAATCATGGGAAAAAGTATGTGCTGAAATTGATCATTCATTAGGATACAGAAGATCTGCAGAGGCATGGAGAGTTATAAGGAGGATGAGGGCAGTTAATAATCCATCACCAGCCTTAAATCTTGTGAATATGGAACAATGGGAGAAGCACTTTAAAAATCTGCTTGTTGAGAAAAGGAAGGGACTAAAATGTGAAAATTTGGAGTATATGGACAACATATCGTCACGTATGGAACCTATTTTAGAGGAAGAAATAAATCAGGCACTGAAAAAAGCAAAGAATGGTAAAGTCAGTGGACCCGGTGGAATAATGACAGAATTATGGTAATATGGCCCCCCCTTATTAAAAAGACTTATCTGTAAAATGTTTAATCAGATTTTGGAGGGTGATGAAATACCAAAGGATTGGTGTATGTCATATATAACATCTATTCATAAAACGGGAAATCGTAAAGACCCTGGAAATTACAGAGGAATCAGTGTGATGTCATCCATGAGTAGAATTTTTAGCAGTATCATCACAAACAGACTTGAACACACTATCGAAGGAAGAATGTTGGAAGACCAAGCAGGATTTACCAGAGGGAAATCATGCATGGATCACATTTTTAGTCTGAGACAGATAACGGAAAAATCACATGCTAAGGGCCAGGAAATTCATTTGATATTTGTTGATTTAGAAAAGGCCTATGACCTCAGTGCCAATCAACCAACTTTGGGATGCAATGGTTGATGTTGGTATCGATTTACCAACGATTTCACTTGTCCGACGGTTGTACCAGCAGTGTCAGGCTTCGGTTAAAGTGGGTAAGATGATATCCTCTCCATTCAGAACTACTAAAGGCCTGCGACAGGGCTGTAGTATGTCCCCTACTCTGTTCAAAATATACATCCAGCATATATTGGAGCAGTGGAATCGATATTGTGGAGGCATGGGAGTGCCAGTCCAAGGTGGCATAATACATTCCTTATTATTTGCAGACGATCAAGTGTTGATAGCTCAGAGTCGTGAGGATGTGAAATACATGATGAGAAAACTTCTTAATGCTTTTGAAATAGGAGGATTAAGAGTAAATATGGAAAAAACTGAATATCTTGTTGTAGGAGGAAGCGGACGAGATATATCCCTATCCCAAGGAATTATTAGAGCTGTTAAAAAATTTAAATATTTGGGATCACTTATTGATGAATCAGGGAGCTGTAAAACTGAAGCAGATAGCAGGTTAGTACAAGCACGAAGATCCATAAAAATGTTGAATGGAGTACTGTGGAGTAGGACCATGTCAAACCACACGAAGAGGAGAATTTTGAAGTCTGTTGTGGAAAGCATAATGACATATGGTGCTGAGGGATGGACTTTGGTAGAGGGACAAAAAACTAAGATCTTGGCAGTGGAGATGGATGGAATAAGACGCAGTCCCAGGGTGTCCAGGTTGGAAAGAAGAAGAAATGAAGAAGTGAGGCAGATGATGGATATGGAGGAGACAGTGGTGGAAAGGATCGAAAGACGAGCTCTTCAGTGGTATGGCCATGTCAGGAGAATGGAGGATGATAGGTGGCCCAGAACTCTTTTGGAATGGTCACCTTCTGGTAGAAGGAAACGGGGCAGGCCAAGAACAACTTGGAGAGGAGAGATCCATAGATTGATGAACGACCGAGGTCTGGAGGAGGATTAATGGCGTGATCGGCAAGAATGGCGAATGGGAATACAGGGTAACCGCTGAAAAGTGGAGAGGCCCTCAAAAGTCATCATCATCATCATCATCACTCCAAGGATTAGGCAATTGCCCGTTCCGACTTCATATTGCATCAGCCCAACGTCTTCTAGGTCTTCCAACATCACGCCTTCCTCTTGCTTGATAATTTCTGGCTAACAATGGATATCTCTCCTTGTTCATTCCATCCATGTGATCAATCCATTTCTGTCTGTAATTCGTGACTTTATCCAATAAAGGCTGTACTTTCAATTCTTCTCTTATATCCTCATTTCTTATTCTATCAAGTCTTGTACATCCTTTTACTTGTCTTAGGAACCGCATCTCTGCCGTCTGTATTCTATCCTTCTGTCTTTTCACTGGAGCCCAAGTTTCACATCCATACAATATTGTGGGAACCGCCATAACATTATACATTTTTATCTTGGTTTCTTTTCTAATTTTATTTTTGAATGTTCTCTGTATTGTTCCACACACCGTCTGAAATTTATTTATTTTGGAGTCAATATCTCTTTCCACATTGTAGCCAACATCACAGCCCAAATATTTGAAACTAGACACCTGTTCTATACTTTGATTTTCTAAAATAATTTTGGTTCTCACTGGATCTCTTCCTCTAAAAGCCATGGTCTTCGTTTTCCTTACAGAAATTTTTAGATCGTATAATTTACATATTTCATTTAATGCATGCATTGATTTCTGTAAGTCGTCTTCATTTTTCTGTATTATGATTACATCGTCAGCAAATAAAAGATTATTTATGCACATTTTATTATCCATTCTTATTCCTGGATTTACTAAAACTTTCCATTTATTAAAAATATCGTCTATATATATATTAAACAAAGTGGGTGATAAACTACATCCTTGTCGTAATCCAGTATTTGTTTTGATTGCATCTGTTCTTTCTTTTGAATCCGGTATCTATAATTATATTTGTGTCTTCATATAATGTCTTTATTGTTTCAACAAGGCACAGCGGGTATCCTTCATTCGTAATATTTCCCATAATTTTGTCTGTTTACTCGATCGAAGGCCTTATCCAAATCTATAAATCCTATGTGAGTTTCTAAGTTATGTTCTCTTCTCTTTCTATGAGTTGTTTCAGTGTAAAGACATTGTCTATACATGACCTTCCCTTTCTGAATCCACTTTGATTTTCACTTATTATTACTTCTGTTATGTTTCTCAATCTATTATTTATTATTTTCGTATATATTTTGTAGCCAGTATTCATTAAGCTAATCCCTCTGTAATTCTCGCAATTTCTCCGGTCTCCTCTTTTGAATATATTCTTGACAATTGCTGTTTTCCAAGTGGTTGGAATCCCATAGGTCTGCCAACATATATTAATTAGATGAAGTATTCGTAGTTTACACAATATTCCACTATATTTGATTAATTCCATATTTATATTATCTAATCCTGTTGCTTTCCTATTCTTAGTGGTTTTCAAAGCCATTTCTAATTCATTTATGTCTATTACATCAATATTTTCCACTTTTATTTCTTCCTCATTGTTCTCTTTTCCTTCAATTTCCTCCTTTTTCCAAAGTTTTTCATAATGCTGGATCCATTCTTGTTCTGGGATTATATTCAATCTGGCAGAATCTTTCTCAGTCTGATTTAGATGTTTCACTAATTTATAACCTATTTCTTGTCTTCCATACATATCATGTTCTACTGAGCTTATAAATTTATCCCATGACTCCTGATGGGATTTTCTTATAATGCTTTTAGCAATTCTCCTTTTCATTTTATATTCTTCATAGGATTCTTCTGTTTTCAGTCGTAAGTATGTATGATATGCTTTTTGTTTTTCATTCACTGCATTTTGTATATTCGCATTCCAAGTTCTCAAGCCCTTCCTATTCCTTATTCTATTTTTCTTTCCTAATATCTCATTTGCTGTTTTATGTATTACATTTGATATATTTTCCCATTCAATATTTATATCTTCTGACGTCGCTATCTCTGATATATATTTATTCATTCTGCTTTCATAATGTTGTCTAATACTTTGATCTTGTAATAAATATATTTTATATACTTCTTCTTGGTTTCTTTTGTTCTTTATGTTATTTTTTCCGCCATTTAGCTATTATGTTTATTTTGCTTATCACGAGATAGTGATCAGAGTATATATCGCTGCCTCTATGTACTCTCACATCTTTTACCAAGGCTCCTAGCTTGTTGTTTACGATTAAATAGTCAATTATTGATCTTGAGTTATATCCACTTCTTGTATATTTATGTATGTCCTTTTTTCGGAAATAGGTATTCATTATTTTTAATTGATTATAGGCTGAAAACTGTCTCAAATCCTGTCCATTATCATTTATTGTTATTTCTCCATTATTTCCTATTACATTAGGTATAGGGACATTGCCTACTCTGGCATTTAAGTCTCCACTTATTATTAAATGATGATCTTTTGTATATTTATCAACTAATGTTTGTAATGTTTTATAAAATTTTTTTGTTTCTTCTTTCTTGCCTTCCTCTGGGGCATACACAGCAATTATCATCATATATCCTCTTTCAATTTTAAATCTGGCTATCAGGATCCTTTCATTTATAAACTCATAGCTATTCAATTTGTTCTTCCATTTTTCATCTATTAAAATTGCTACTCCACACTGCGCTCTTGTTGTCTGTTCTACTCCGCTATACAACATAGTATAGTGTTGTAAGTCCTTTGTTCCTTTTAGTTTCTTTTTTGTTTCTGTTATTGTTGCTATATTTATTTCTTTTTTCTTTAATTCTCTTTCTAATTCTCAAAAGTAAAAAAGTAATACTGAATAAAGAATAAGTAATGATGATGAATGAGTGATTTTGAATGTCATTCGGTCTTCGGAGATTATTTGAACTTGAACGTTTCCTAAAATTTGTCTCACAAGTGTCAAAAACAAACGAAAAACTCGCTCAGGAAACACTCAAACCATCACGTTCGAGGCAAACCCATTAAGCTGACATATTTTGCTAGTTATTCTGATCTTCATAAGGGATATGTAGTAAAGCATATGTCAGGGTATTCTGGTATATTCCATTCTTTTCATATGCTGAAGCCAGTTTTGCCTATATTTTAGGCAATGAACAATATATATTTAATTCTTTTGCAAAGTAGTAGCTTTTTTTTTATCCAGAATACAATGGCCAGCCGCTTTTCATAGAATTCTAACTTCTGCAGCTGTCATATTGGAGTCCTACATATCTTTCATTCATATCTCATCCTCAACTTTCTCGAGACACAGCAGTAGCAGAAGTTGACAGACCCAACTCTGCACTGGACTGACTACTTTCCGCCCACCAAAAACTATGCATTACACTTCAGCGCCTGATAACATGAGACTCAAAGTTCAGCACGAAGTGGCACATATGTAAACATAATCTGTTTCTGGCCATTTAGTGCACACCAATATTGGGACTCAAATTGAATCATAATACAGCGGTTGCCCATCTTTGTTTTATAGATTTTGGACTAGTAAAACTATATATTCTAACGCTGCATTTTATTACGCATATGAGAAACAATCATCTATTTACCGTCAACCAAGAACGTATAATGAATAATAATTATTATTCTAAAGCAGTCAGAACAACATACTGTGCATGCGCAATATATTCACTCACTGGCACTATCGAACCCGTAGGTTCATGGCCGCGCGAGCATAACTCTACATACGTCCCTATCCTGAGCTAATGCTTTCCAATCATTCCCTATATAATCTACTTCCCTCAAATCATAGTTCATGTTATTCTCCCACCTAATTCTTGGTCTACCAACTGGGCGTCTTCCCTCTGGCTTTCCTACAAGAAGCTTCCATGCAAGTATTTCATTCCCCATACGTGCAACATGTCCTGCCCATCGCAGTCTACGAGACTTAACTGTTCTTATTATATCTGACTTCCTATAAAGACCATGTAGTTCATTGTTTGTAGTCTTTTCAATTCACCTGTCAGCTCATCTCTCTTTGGTCCAAAAATTTTCCTAAGTACCTTATTCTCAAATATTTGTAATCTCCTTTCCTCCCTTAAAGTAAGAGTCCATGTTTCGCACCCATATAATATAACTGGTAGAATAATAGTCTTATATATTTTCAGTTTAACGTTTTTTGAAAGCAGTTAGGACAACAAGTGCATGTGCAATATACCGATCGTATTCCAAAAAGTAACAACTTATTTATATTCGTTCCGATACATGTCATACTATTTCCGGTTTAATTACAATGGCGGCAGAAAGTGGAAGAATCGATGCCATGCTTGCAATGAGGTTGATGGCCGACATTTGTAGTAACTATTGTCAGGTACAACGTGGTACATTTATTCATTTGTACCAATGATGGTACCTGAATTTCTTTGAAAAGAATGTAATTGTAAATATGCACATAATAGTAAACATCGAAACATGCAAGTATTTGTAAATAAGCCGGATTACCAGAATGCGATAGAAAAGTTGATTTCTGTGTCTATAAGCTGGCGTCAAAGACTATTTTTTCTATTTCATGTTGTTCAATAGAGCATCATCTATGTCGTGTTTACTTTTTCTTCACGATTTTACTAAAACAGTCTGTGCGTCAGAACTTCATGAAAAGGAATAATCAATGATGGTCTACTATTTTCATAACGTTATGAGTACATTCCGTGGGATTTCGAGCTCTAAAACTATACGTTTTCTACCTCAATTGTTTGCCTAAAGTTTCCCTACAATGTGTGAAAATATAGCGCATGAATTCTGGGATACATTGTACAATTCTGGATACAATTATAATAAATAATGTTATAATTAATATCCCCTCCATGGTATTTTTACCTTGTCGTGGTGGAGTGGCTTGCGTGCTTAAATGATGCTGAGAGCTATGCCGGCGGTAGCATTGCTGCCGATAGGGTTACCCATGCCGGACTGGTCGAAGGTGATAAGCCAGACGAAAAAAGTACCTTGGGCGAAAGAGTGACGATCTTTCACCGTAAAAATACAACCGTCAAAAAATGCGGACATGGGTTCAACTGGGATGGAGAGTTTATGTCCGCGCGGCCATGAACCTACGGGTTCGATATTGCCAGTGAGTAAGTATAATTAATATTAAAAAGTATTAAATTTGAAAATATATAAATGTTTCACTTCACCATCCACTCACTTTTAACATTATCCATTATTTTAATAATACATTCCCTTCAAGTATATTTTATACGTCCACCGCTGTGGTTTCGAGGTAGCGTCCTGCCTTGTCACGCAGCGGGCCCGGGTTCGATCCCCGATCGGGACAGTTTTTCCTGGGTGAGGTTTTTATCGGGGTTTTTCCTGGCCTGTAAGACAAATGCCAGGTCCCCGAAATTATATGGCCATTAACATTATCATCATCATCATCATCATCCCATCATCATCCTTCACCGGTGTGGAATGCAACGGGAAGTTACCACACCTATAATTCTCTAATATAGCTGCAAAGCATAGCATGAAAATGCTATGATTGCAGTGAAGAACCTGCCCTCGGGCAGAATGACTATGGATGGATATATAATTTTGGAACATTCCGCTTAAAATTGGCAAAAACTGCCGAAAAATCGACTATTTTCGAGCAAGTACAATACGTTATTTTATAAAGTCATACAAATATGTTTTATTCTTATAACGATTAGAAAAATTCCCCATTAATATTAACCTCATATACAATTAACCACAACGAAATAATTCTAAAACTTAAAATTAATAACCCAGTTAATATATGTTTACGATCATTATATATATATATATATATATATATATATATATAGTATATATGCAACCTCAAAAACTAAAATTATGGATTTTTAGGGCAAAGTGCTAGTCAGAGCAAAAATAGTAATCAATAATGAAATAATAGAACACACAGCAAACTTGGTTAAAGATATAACATTTATATGATAAATGTTATAGCTTAACCAAGTATGATAAATGTTATATCTTAACCAAGTTTGCTGTGTGTTCTATTATTTCATTATTGATTACTATTTTTTGCTCTGACTAGCACTTTGCCCTAAAAAATCCATAATTTTAGTTTTTGAGGTTGCATATATACTATATATGAGATACATATATTAGGAAAATGTAATGATTTAGAATATTGGAGACGTCAGTTATTACCGGAAAGATTTCTAAATTCAAATCGGGAAAGATTGGCATGCTACGAGTTATTGGTAAATCCAGAAAATTGGATAAACCTCGGTAAATTTCTGGACAAAACGCGAAAAATAAGGACAACACTCATTCATGAATAAATATATGTTATCAAAATGCAATACCATTAATTATTAACAATTATATATAAATTAATTAGTGTATAATGCTGTTGTGTTATTATTTAATTGTATATTAATGTGTTTTCTTTATGTAATTGTAATGTTAATGTTTTTTTAGTGTATAATGCTATTGTGTTATTATTTAATTGTAATATTATTATTGTGTTTTCTTTATGTAATTGTAATGTTATTGCTATTGTGTTATTACTTAATTGTAATATTATTGGTGTTTCTTTATGTAATTGTAATGTTAATGTTTTTAGTGAATAATGCTATTGTGTTATTATTTAATGGTAATAGTTTTATTGTGTTTTCTTTATTTAATTGTAATGTTATTGCTGTATTTGTTTATTTTTCTTTACACTAGTACCAATTATTACTTTATTGTAACGGACTGTCAACAGCACGTACGGCTTACTGCCCGTGCGACCCATATTTGTAAATAATATTGTAAATATCTTACTTTTTGTCTAATAAAGTCCTACTACTACTACTAAAAAGATATAACATAGCTATGATTGGGATATACATAATAAATTAAACCTATATCAAAGTATGTGCGGCACCATAAGATGAACCCTCCGAAAGACTCCAAGTGAAACTCAGCTCAAGTTTTATAAAATTATGGCTGTTCCTGTTCTTTTATATGGCTCTGAATATTGGGTACTTCCAAAAAAAGATATCTCACACATTCAAGCTACTGAAATGAAATTTTTAAGATACGTGAAAGTATGTACACGCATGGATAGATTATATAATGAATAAATAAGAAATGAACTGGAGATATTTTTAATACTCGACAAACTAGAAGTCCCGCGCCGTAGCCGAGCGGTTAAGGTAGGAAGCCTTGGCGCAGAGCTACGGGACTTGCGCTGGTTCGAGTCTCCATGGGGGAAGAAATTTTCTCATGGTATTTCGGCCAGTATGGGACCGGTGCCCACCCAGCATCGTGAGGCAATTGGGTAGCTACAATAAGTAGCGGCTCCAGGTTGAGGAACCAGCTATAACGGCTGGGGGACTCGACATGCTAACCACATGTCACCCCTACACTGGCTGTTGATCATCTACCTCTGTGATTGACACATGTGGATGTGAAGGGCCAGCAGCCGGCTGGTAAAGGGCAACCGCTGAAAAGTGGAAAGACCCTCAATCGGACAAACTAGAAGAGCACAAATACCTAGGGAAAGAATATTTAGACAGAATGGACAATACAAGATTTGCCCAAAATGATCAACACCTACAAACCGCATGGAAAAAGATCTTCGGGACGGCCAAGGAAACAATGGACTTGAGACCAGAACAGATCGCATTGACCAAATCCTGGAAAGGAAGAAGAAAGAGAAGAGTAGGCCTATATATATAAAGTATCTTCGAAGTTTTTGTGAACACATTAGTTAGTCTGAAGGTAATACAAAATCTCTCCTTCCATTCCTGGTTTACATTAACCCCTCACTTGGAATTTATTTCATTGGTAGTTTCAAATCCATTGACAGTTTACTTTACGAACAACACTCTCAAAGAATAATTTAATTATGGAAAAATTAAAAGATTCTCAGAAATCCATAAGATAAATATTTCTTGAACTCCTTTCTTCTTGCAAAGTTGTTTTTATAAACAAAGGATACATACTTGAAACTTCTTAAACAAGATGTAATTAGTCTTTAGAATTTTTAATTGGCTAATAAGATAATACATTTTTCTGCTACCAGCATCTTCGACACAACATAATTCTAAACTTTTAAGTGCTTTATTCTTGTTACACAAAAAACAAAGATATTGATTATACAGGCTCAATGGATTAACAAGTGTAGTCTTACAAAACTCTAGAGTTCTTTAAAAGTTGCTAATTATATTCTACATTCTCTATTATTTATGTTTTTTATTCACTGGTTGATGCCCTGTCCGGTATCCTAGCGATCAAACCAATGGTGGCTCTTCAGTACGAAATTTAGCGCGAAAATGAACTATGTATAAGACCGTCTCTTTCCAGGTCCTATCAGTTAACTATGCCAATGCATAATGTTTCTTATATTGAAGGTCCGAAGTTTCTTAATGAAGAGGCGCCCCTGATTTTAAGGTATCATGTCTTAGAGCAGAACTATGTAGCATGCACTGTGCTGGTTCGAGTTACCATGGGAATACTTTTTGTCATGAAATTCTAGCCTGTATGGGACCGGTGCCCACTGAGCATCAAGAGGAATTTGGATAGTTACAATAAGTAGAGGCTTCAGGTTGAGAAAACCAGATACAATTAGGGTACCCGACATGCTAACAACAGATTACAATGTATAGGCCTGTCGCGGCATAGCGTTTTAACTTAATTGTTTAAGGGCGGGTAACTCAGATGGGATTGCTCTGGTCGTGGTCTAGATTATTTATTTGCAGTATAAAGTTCGGATACTCTTCTTCACGCAATCGTGGTCAGATTGTCCATTGAGATACTCAGAATACTATAAATGAGTACTAGGAACTTCAAGGTAAAGACAGATGGAGCGGTAATCACGCTATCTTCTGTTTCTACCTCTCGTCCACACTTGCTAAAACCTTTATTATCTGTTGACGTAACATTTTTATCCTTTGCTAAAGTCTTTAACATTTAGTTCGAATAGACATAACAGTATATTAAAATATTAACCAAAATTTTGTTATTTACATATTTTTATTTTATCCCGAAGCTTGGCCAAACATTCTATGGCACCATGCCTTGGTGCAGAATGGCGGACGTTTCTCATGAATTTCGACCGGCGCTTAAAAACATCGTGAGAAATTTTGATTGCTACGATTTGTAGTGGTTACAGTTTGAAAAAAAAAAGAAAAAAGAAGAAAGAAATCTGAGGCAAATAATGCTCTGTATATCTTAAAGCCAATAATGAGTTCGAAGAAAACATATGGTGCAGCGTACAGACAAATTTGAATATATACAGTATATTAACTTATAAAATATTTTTTGGTCGATGTGACTACTTACTTATACTAACCAATATTGTTGTCACTGGAAGTTAGTCAACGTTCCCACATCTAACCTGGTTGGTATGGAAACAAAAGAAATCGCAATGCTGATATGGACTCAAAAAGCACACGTTCGGTAAGTAAAATAAAACATTTCTTGAATGTTTTGTTCACTAACTCGTACCTTTCTTTAGACTTTTCCTGAATTAATGCAGAACATCCCACTCTCCAGGCTTCTTCAATTTCTCTATCATCTACCATAACTCCTTCCATAATGAAATTATCAAACAGATTCTAATCACGGTACTACATATCAAAATGTCTCCACGGCCAACAATCCTTGCTTATAATAAAACAAATGAAAAGCTACATAGCAACGATCACCAAATGTTACTTTCTCATAGAAGTCATTTATATCCAACCAATATTTTAATTAATTTATTACTATATCTAATAACAATTAGTCACATCGACGAAAAAATAGTATGCAATACACACGAGGTAAGCACGTAACAGATCTCGAAAATTGTAAAAATTCGGTGGAGCGCCTCGTTTTTTTTTCAGACTTTTTCTCGATCAGTAACAATGCTTACCTGACTTGTATCGCAATATACTATACAGTTCTGTTTATTTCAACGTGTATTCTAGAAATGATTGACCCTTATATTAATGTTACTCATTAAATTACGTTATAATGACTGGGGGGGGCAGATATTCTGACAACATGTGACCCTTATACTGGCTGGAAGATCATCCAGCATTAATTGATACATGTGAATGATAGGCAACCAGCAGGATGGTACGCCAAAGGCCTTCTAGACGTATCGGGCCATGGAAAACAACATTCAGAATATTAACATATTAACCTACAATCAACACTAAAATAATTTATTGTGAATTATCACGTTATTTTAGCAATGTTTTGGATTTTTAGAATTTATCATAAATAATGCCACGTGTGATTTGCAATTTATCTAGAAGATTTGTAAATCAAGAGTGAGATTTGTTAGAACTATTTAACGAACAAAATTAAGGTGTTTACTCACAAATCGTTATTAAAATATAGCTATTTTAATATATATAATATATATATATATATATATTTAATGTAAATGGCGATGTTAGAAAACAAATTAGAAATATTTGGTTAGGCCTATGTTTGATTTGTCATCCACTGCAACTTGATCATATTACTTATTGCCGAATAGGATCGCAATATTGTAAGAATGCACCCTAGTGGAGAAAAAATTAAACACATGAAACTGTATATTATAGCCAACATTATAGGTTATTCATTAATTTTTAGGAAACAGCTCAGTAGAATCATTATTTAAAAACACAATTATTGAACACACAATTATATCAAATGTGTAGTTCGAAGGAATCTGTTCATTGTTTGCTATATTCAACGCATTTGTTTGAGAGTCAATCTCTGCAAACTAATGCTCTGACCTGTTCAGAACATTGATAAGGAACATTCTTTATTTTGGTAAACAGAATTCGATAAATATAGAGGTGAAACACGACTGTTATTGGTTGTAAAACAAAATTCATGGGGCATGAGTTAAATAGAACAAATTGTAAGTCCATCATGACGTTAAATATAAAATTATATATTTTAGACTATTTATATTTGTAACGGCTAGCGCGTCTGATAATATCTCAAGAACCTGGGTTCGATCCCCAACTAAACAGTAATACTGATACAACAATTTATAAACTCATTTCACTCCAAAACATGAATTCCTAATATTGTCTTCTGTTAACTAGTGACATCAATAGCTTCAGCTGACAATTGTTCCTCGGAGGTGCAGTTCCACGGATTTAATTAAAAAAATATCGTGTAAGATATACCTGAGTAACCTTACAATCATTACTCTTTTCACAGAATTTAGATTATTCAAATTTCTTTGAGAGAATGAAGGAAAGTTTTATACGTGTTTTATTGACAGCATGATAACTTTGACAAGCTAGCTACAAAATTCAGATACTATTGATTTGTTTGGAGGCAAAAGAGTGAAACGCTTTGTGAGATTAATAAAAAAATCATAACTGGTGCCAAAGCACAACAGCAATCAAAAGAATTCGTCATTGCAGCAATTCAAACAATTTGTGCTACTCGTTGTTATGTTTATTTATTTTCATTGAAGTTATGCAGGAAAATATTTAACTTTTCTCATTAAGAGTTACAACTGAAAAAAATTTGAATTCGTTTGTTTACTACTTTCTTTATACATTTAAAGACGTAGAACTTGTACTACTGTTATCATCATCATCTTCATCATCATCGTAATCTAAGATTTTTTCAACAGCAGGGATTTTTTCACGAAAATTAAGTATACGTTTAATGAAATAAGCAATATACTGTTATTCCTTTCGGGAATTCTCCCTACTTGGCCTGACTCTAATAACAACAATAATAATAACAATAACAACAATAATAACAATAATAATAACGACATGATAATAACAATGATAATAAAAATGATAATATTAATGATAATAACAATAATAATAACAATAACAGTAACAATAACAACAATAGCAACAATAACATCAATAATAACAATAATAATAAGGATATGTATTTTAGCTAAAATGTAATAAAAAATAATAATTAGCACGGCCTTAAAAATGTATCACAACCATAGATACACCTTTAAATACTAGGCCAGAATAATTAGCCATAAGAATTTATTTGTTAGCAAATATTCCTAGCCACTTTTTAAACACGATAATTAGAAGAAAAATAGTAGGAATTAAATTCATTTATGCTTAGGAAAAACTCGGTGCCTTGCAAATAGGTATAAACATTCATAAAGTTGCCAAGAACGTGTGATTTTCACTTTTCAGCTATAAATAAACATTGATATGAGAAAATAGCACATTATAGCGTTCTGAAACATGAAAAAATGAGCCCTGGGCAGATGAAATCGGCTCAAAACGTTTTGAAAAAATAAAAAATCCGAAAAAGTCACAATTTTCACCATTGTATTGTTAGGTCCGTATTCCTTGCAGATAATTTTTTGGAGCTTAATTGGTAGCCTTATATGGCGCCTATCTATCGTGAATTTTTTTCAAAAACATCTATAACTTCCTGCACATTTCGCTAAAATTTAAAAAAAGGCGGCTCAGTAATATGCCATCCGTAAGCTCAATAAAATAATAGTCCCACAGCAAATCTTCAAAATTATTTTTGTTTCTCAAGAGTTGCTCTACAATCATCTTGTATTTAAAAGTCTCATACGTTCAACTAAATGCCTTAAAATACTCAAACGACGTGCTATTTCGGTTTATTGCTCCACCGGCGGGACTCTCTCGATGTTTCGGCCGCTCACCGCTGAAAATGTATCCCGAGAATTTTCTCACCATGACGACCCGTATCCTGCGACGGCGCGTCAGAATGACATAACCCGATTTTAGGGAGTTAATTTATCTCTTTAATTTTTTTGGCGTACTTTTAATTTTGTGGGGGCTGCAGAGCAATTCTTCATGAACAAACGCACTTTTGACATTTGCTGTGGAACTAATTTTGGCCAAATGGATGACATATTGATGAGACACGTGTTTTTACATTTTTTGCTAATTCGGGAAGATACAGATATTTTTGCACAAAAACTTCGTGATAGATATATATCATAAAGGGCTAAAATTTAAGCTCCGAAGAAAGTCTCTGCAACGGTTACGCGCCTAGTAATACAGTAATAAAAATATACTTTGTCTTAATTTTTATTTATTTATTTATTTTTGCAAAAATTGTGAACCGGTTTTTTCTCTTCAGAGCTGTTTTTTCATCTTTGTGAGCGCTATAACGTGCTATTTTTGTTTTTCCAAATTAATTTTTCTTAATAGCTGTAAATTGAGAGAAAACAGTTTTAGCGCATTTATGAATTTTTTGCACCCAGCTACTTCTCCCGCATCGATTCCTTCAAAAACACATATATTGAATTCCTTCGATTTTTCTGCTAATTAAAAGCGGTCAGGTTTTTAAATAATCGAATAGGTATTACCCTGGCTTATAGTCCTGGGATGGCACATCAGGTAGCGTGATGACATCACGTTGTGTTGCATTCAGTACTGCAAGTATTATCAACAAGGTTCGATCTGCAAAGGTCTTGACTTTCAGCGTGGTTTGTTCGGTGAAACTTAAACAATTAAATGTTTAACTTGTAAATGTGATAGTACTACCAAAAATAACGACCTGATATGGCGTTCATTATATCTGAAAGGGACTGTTGATCGTCGAAGAAGGTGACGTCTGAAAGACGTTGGTTGTCGAGTGAATCAACCAACCACCCATGAATTCAACTGTGCTGACAGCAGTGGATTTAGCACTATGACTTCCGTCGTGAGTAGAGGAAATTGGGATATTATGGCCGGGCAGCTACGCAAGCCAAGCCCGTTTCATGCCAAAAATGAAATTTGGAGGATTCTAGATTATTGTATGGGATTTCAGATGGGACGGCTTGTTCCCTAATAAACCTGACTGGCGATCTAACCGCCAAATACTATACCAAGACATTCTGAATGGTTTTGAATTTGCTATGATATTACACTAGTCTATTTAAAGCATTGTTAATACCAGCATGATAATACTCCATGCCATAAAGCAAGAGAACTTTGATTTCATTCGTGAAACAATCTAATTAAGAGGATCACATATTGAGAGGCGTTTAGGAGAAAATAACTTTCATCAAATGGATAAGCCTATCTCAATCTAATTGAACGGGTGTAGGATGCATTATAATATAGACTTCGCTCCAGAACCCAACGATCCTCCATATTAACTTTTCTGTTTACAGCTCTGAAAAAAAAAACAATTCCTATATAGAAACGTTCAGAAACTTAATGAAAAAATCGTTCTGCTAGGAAATGTTAAGGCAATCCTAAAGACAAAGAATGGATCCACTTATTATCGAAGTTCAGTATCTGAGTGTGTGTCAAAGAGAAATAATAACTGTAAGTTGATGTAAATATTCCAATACTTTTGATCATATAGTGAACTTCCATTATTCGCTTTTTTATTGGATAAACATTATCTTAGAACTGCTAAATATATTAATTACGACAATTGGCACGTTTCGGTAAAATTCTGTTCCCAAAATTCGTAAATTTGAAACTTATGTCTTTATATCCATAGCTTCTTATAATTATAATGTATAACGCATAGTGATTAAGGCAAGATGCCTTGGTTTAGATCTATGGGACTTGTGCTAATTCGAATCTCCTCATGAGAAGAAATTTTATCATGGAATTTCGGCTAGTGTGGGACCGGTGTCCACCCAGCACCGTGAGAAATTTGGATAGCTACAATAAATAGCGGCTTCAGGTTGGAAAAACCCAAGTATAACAGCTGAGGACCCAATATTCTGACCCCATGTCACCCCTATACTGGTGGATGATTACCTTCCTCTGTGATTGACATATGTGATGTGAGGTCAGCAGCCGGATGGTAGTCCAAGGGCATTCTACTCCTTGCGCACCATGGACAATGTAGTATACATAGTTTATATTTGACTTCACACAGCATCATAGCGACAGACAATTTCTTGGTCCTGCAATAACACCCTATGATATCCGAGTATACTAATTGAGCCCGTCTCAGTCGATTGGTTATATTGCTCTCCTATGATTAAAAAGTCCGCGGGTTCAAACACCGTCGAACTGTTAAGGGCAGAATATCAAGAGTTTGGCTCTCTTCGATAAAAAAATACATTTTTTGATCCCAGTGTTACAGATTTACGGCATTTTTAAACTGTGTTAAAAAATTCAGCCTAGTACAAATATTTTGTCCACCGCTATGGTCTCGAGGTAGCGTGCTGTCCGGGTTCGATTCCCGGTAGGGACAGGCTCTTGGGTGAGGTTTTTTCGCAGTTTTTCCTCACCTGTAAGATAAATGGCAGGAAGTCTAGAGCCCAATGGTCCCCGAAAATCATCCGGCCACCATGATCATCATCATTATCATCATCCTTCATCGGTGTGGAAAACAACGGGAAAACTACCACATCTATAATTTCCTTGTAAAGCTGCAAAAATAGCATGAAAATGCTATGACTGCAGTGAAAGACCTGCCCTCGGGCAGAATTACTATGGATGGACAAATATTTTAATTATATAGTGTATTTTAATTTACAACAAAAAGAATAATTGGACTGGAGTCACTTACTCATATTGCGAAAAGAAAAACCTTGTCGACCAATATTAAAAGAACTAAGATTGGAAATGTACTATTTTGCACACGTATTTTTACATTTAGGGCCTACGTACGAAGCAATCATGAAGCTAAAAGTCTTTAAATATTGATGTAAAAATCTGGATTATCTAACATTTGAAACCAATGTCTAAGATTTTATTTATTTTTTGCTGTATTTAGATGTAAAGTTCAAATAAATCATTCAATATAATAATTACACTACCGGTATATATGAAAATAATGTCGAATGCACAGAATTTGAGTGAAATGTAAAAATGCTGTCTGGAACAATGTTTTTAAGAATTACCTGTAACTTTAATAGCGTACAGGTCTGACACGGTTGATTACTTGTAAATCCATAGACATTTCAGAGTAATACAACCATTTTTTAAGTTAATTCTTGTTTCTTACTTTTGTGATGTATTCTCAACAATTTAATATTCGTATTTCAGTGATCATAATGTCAAAATACGGATCGGCCAACCTTAGGTTTTCTTCACTCTTTTCTCAATCGTAAATTTACTAAGGTTGAGTGGAGAATTTAATTAATACAGCCTTTTCCATCATTTACTAATATATTACAACTGAAATAAAAATTAGGGTCCACGAAAACGCTGTCTATTTGGTGATCCAGTCGCATTAACATTTGATCGTAGATTCGCAGATCTCATCCCAGAGAAGGTCCATATAATGTTCTTCGTTGAGTCAGATACGTTAATTCTAGGACTCTTCTCTTCCCCCCGGTTTCACCCGTTTTTTTGGTGGGCAAATTCCCAAATGTTTAATCTAATGTCATTACCCTCACGATTACACACGCAATTTTCATACATTGATACCGGGTGAAAATGATTTAAACCGACAAACTCTGGGAGGTTGTAGGAGACACCAAAACAAATATGGTCCCTAATGTCATTTTTTCCTACGAGGATTATTTAAACCCGTGGAGAAAGATTTCTCTAGCGGCAAATTAATTAAACCAACAAACAATTTTGCATTTTTTATTACCAAGAGACAACTCATTAACACAACGCAATTACTTCAATTACAGTAGAGGTTAAAAAATGCCTCCATTGACATGTAAACAAAGGTTACACCGGCGGATCATGTTCTGTCTAACTCGGAAAAAACCTCCAGGAGTATCATTAAATTACTCCTGCTGCTGCTACTATCCGGGCAACCAGATCCTTTTCTGATGCAACAGGAGTTGTGTAAATAAGGTTTCGCATCTCTCCCCCCACAACAAATCCAAAGGGGTCATATCTGGGGATCGAGCAGGCCATGGTACAGGACCACCTCTGCCAATCAACTTTTCTGAAAATCGTTGGTTCAAGAATCGACGCAAACGACGACCGAAATGTGCCGGTGCCCCGTCATGTTGGAACCACATGCGTTGTCTTGTAGGGAGCGGAATGCGTAGCCATTGGACTTAAAATTGGCCGCCATACGGTAACACTAATTTGTACTTATAATCCTCCAGGAGATATAGACATAAATGATATAGAAAATCTGATAGGAACAAATAACAATATAATACTAGCTGGCGATTTAAATGCCAAGCATACTGATTGGGGCTGCAGAACAAGTAATAGGGTCGGCAACAAACTCAGGGGATTTTTTTACGACTCCAATAGGAGCTTTCAAATCCTGGCACCAGATAAGCCCACTCACTACCCTAATAACATACATTTTCGACCAGATATTCTTGATATCGCTTTAATGAAAAATATTAACATTCCCTGTGATATCACGGTAGAAAATAACCTCCAATCAGACCACCTCCCAGTGCGCCTTACACTAAGAGGTAGACCAAGCAGAGTTCAAACAAGACAAATCCCGAATTACAAATTAGCAAACTGGACCCAATTAAAAATAGATATTGAAAATTCATTACAAGATCGACCATTAAACACGCCTAATGATATTGACACGGGGGTAGACAGCCTAACAAATAGCATAAATACGGCTATTAACACTAATATTCCAAAAAAATCTATTAGAACCAACCAGCCGTATCTCCCAGATCATATCCTACGCCTAATTAGGCAAAGGAACGATGCAAGAAGAAAATGGCAAAGGCATCACAATAACTTGCAATACAGGCAAGAAATGAATGATCTGCAACAAAGAATCAAGGTTGCTATACAAACATTGGTGTCAGACATCTGGGAAAATGTAATCGGCAGTCTAGATACTAAGGACATGCCGAGAACATGGAACATGGTTAAAAAAGTAACACACAAAGCGGATACATATCCCCCTCTCATCTTGCCTAACGGGAAAGCCGTCACAGATCAGGAAAAAGCGGAAGCATTTGCAAATCATCAGGAGCGAACCTTTGTACCACATGACCCTCCGAATAACCCGCAATTTACAAGGGAAACGGAAACAATGGTCCAAGAATTTCTAAATAGAATACCCAATAAACAAATCAGAAAAACAAACGTCTCAGAAGTCAAATGGCTAATAAATCACCTTCCCGATAGAAAAGCACCTGGCCCTGATGGCATACAAAACATAGTGCTGAAACAATTACTCAACATCGGATATGCATTTTTAGCAAAAATAATAAATGCTATGTTCGAAATGAAGTATTTCCCAAAAACATGGAAAACTGGGCGTATAATATTATTCCCCAAACCTGGAAAAAATCCTAGAGAACCAGGAAATGATCGCCCGATAACATTATTAAACACAATGAGTAAGGTATCTGAAAAAATTATATGTAAGCACCTTAATCACAATCTAAAACAATTAAATGTAATTCGGGATGAACAGAACGGATTCCGTCCAAAACATAGCACAGTAACCGAGCTAATGAGACATATCACTAGAGGATTCAACGAAAATCGTGTCACGATTGGATTATACTTAGATATAAAACAAGCCTTCGACAGAGTGTGGCATCACGGCCTACTACGGAAAATGGTCGAAACAGGATTAGATGACGGAATAATTCATTTAATAGCTAAATATATAAACAATAGGCAATTCGAAGTTGCTTTCCATAACTCAAAATCCGCCCTGCGGCCCGTCTATAGTGGAGTGCCACAAGGCAGTATTCTAGGACCTACACTTTTCAATATATACATAAATGATATTCCACATGACAATAGACATAACAACACTCATCTATATATGTATGCAGATGACACTCTAATCACTAGTCAATCCTCCCGAACAATACACGCGTCTAGACAGATTCAAAATAATCTTAATATTCTCGAACCATGGTTGGAAAAATGGAGAATAAAAATAAACGTAGATAAATGCCAAGCAGTTCTTTATACAAAAAGGTATTCTCAATATCCATACATGCCCCCACAATTAAGTCTTTATGGGCACAACATCGAGTGGAAAAACGAAGCCATTTATTTAGGTGTAACACTCGACAAAAAACTACTGTTTAAACAACATATCCAAAATACCTTAGGCAAAGCGTATGGGACATTGAAGCTGCTATACCCTATTTTAAATAACCATAACAAAATTCGAATAAACACAGGGCTAACAATCTACAAGGCACTATTAAGGCCAGTACTCACGTACGCAAGCCCCATATGGGGACACGCCGCTAGAACTCACATAAAGAAACTGCAAGTTTTTCAAAACAAATTATTATATATGATTACAAAACTACCGCGTGTAACACCGGTTGACATATTACACGATCAAACGGGTGTAGAAACAATCGAGGAGTATATTAAACGCATGGCTCTTAAATTTTATAATACATGTGAAGGCCATGATAATCCACTCGTGGCATCGCTGGGAACCTATGAAACAGCCAACAACAAACACAAGCGTCCAAAATGGATCCTGGACAACACTTGACCAGTGAAAGCTGATAGGGCACACACACACACACACACACACACACACACACACACACACACACACACACACACACACACACACACACACACAGAAACACATTACACAATTATTCAATTACAATTACAACATTAGCATATAATGTACATTAATAAAATATATTAACACAACAAATTAAAAACTAATAACTAATCTTACTGCTACAGGTTCATCCCACCAGTTCCAGAGAAACTGACATCACCTGACAACTACAGATAGAACAGCAACAACTGAAGAATACAAAAAAAAATTAAAAATGCACGTTACCATAATTGTATGATTAATTGTAATAATCTGAAATGTACGCACATTATATTTAAATAAAGAGAAGCCTGGATGTCCTCCCAATATAGAGTCATCCGAAAGCCAAACTTGGCAAGATCCCGCGTGATCGACTATTCCGATTGAGGTTTTAAGCGGTTTCCCTCAATCCAAAGAGCAGATGCTGGAATAGAACCCCAAAAGGTCCGCTTCCGACTTCACTCTGCTAATTAACTTCAAAATTAAATTCAAAATTTAAACCGGGGCTAATGTATTTTACAGGAACCCGGGGTTCTACCTATTAAGGTGGACCAAAATGGATCGCTCACCGCCAACACTTAAGTGATGGCCGCAGAGCTTTCCATCTATCTATCTATCTATAGGGAGCGGGACGTCATCCAGCAATTCTGGCAATGCTCTGGCGAGAAAATAGTAATAATGCGTGCCATTTAATGGCCTAAGGAGGAGATATGTCCCAATTAAACAGTCCCCAACAACACCGGCCCACACATATCAGTGTACTCACTCCAGGTGTACCGCTCCATTAGTAAACAGATACAATTCACTACTACACTGGTGGACAAAACAATTCCTACCATCAACAGCAGTTGCAGTCATGGCAACTGAAGAGTGTAATACGCCCTCTACCGGTTTAAATAATCCTCATAGGAAAAAATGGTATTAGGGAAAAACATTTGCTTTGGTGTCCCCTACAACCTCCCAGAGTTTGCCGGTTTAAATAATTTTCACTCTGTATAAACATTAAGCCAAAAATAAAATATATGACTAAAACAGATATCCACAGCCTATGGGACATACACAGAGACTACGTATGGTATAACTTAATACTTATATTCAAGAGCCTTAAACCGGATCTAATATGCTATATTCCACTAATATTTAATATTATTCTAATAAGTGCATTTTTCGCGATACTCTATGATGCTAGAGTACACTTGTGTATATTTTACCTGAGGAATTCTTGGTGGAAGTGATCAATTTGGATTTACACATATAATTAAATTGACTATTTAACTCATTCCCCAAGTAGGAGTCAATGATCAATCACGTTTCAATGAATTTTGTTTTACAACCAATCACAGTCGTGTTTCACCTCGATATTTATCTACTTCTGTTTATCATATTAAAGAAAGCTCCTCCTTTTTAATATTCTGAACAGGTCACAGCATTATTTTTCAGTGACTGACTCTCCAACAAATTAATTGAATATAGCAAATAATGAACAGATTCCTTCGACCTACACATTTGATAATTGTATGTTCAATAATTGTCTTCAAATAATGATTTTATCGAGTTGTTTCCTAAAAAATAATTAATAGCCTATAATGTTGGTTATAATATACGGTTTCATGTATGTCATATTTTTCTCCACTAGGTTTGCATTCTTACTATATTGCGATCCTATTTTGCAATAAATAATATGATCAAGTGGCAGTGATGAACAAATGAAACATAATCAAACATTTCTCATTTCTTTTCAAACATCACAGGTTACATTGAATGCATACATATTTTAAAATAACTATTTTTTAATAATGATTTGTAAGTAAACACCTTACTTTTATTCGTTACATAATCCTAAAAAATGCCACTCTTGATCTCCAAATCGTCTAGATAAATTTGATATCACTCATGGCATTACTTACGGAAAATACAGCAAAATATATATTACTATAAAAAATTCGAAATTAAACCACGAGAAAGAAACTGCATAACTGAAATTCCAATGAGAGTTGCATTTAATCTAAAGCCAATAAACGTTTCACCCTCTTATGAATAGATTCAGAAATTCTCGATCCAAGCAATTTTACTAAGAAATTAAGGAAGGAAGGAAGGAATATTCAGGGGGGAAAAAAACTTTATATTGATATATTAGAAAAGGAAATAATAGAAGAAATTGGGTATGTGTGAGTGTACAGTTTTCTGGTTTGTGTGGCATCCTTCAACCACTCTTCTTAAGATATTGAGTTCCTGGTCACGTAATGCCGTTTAGAGTTAGCTACAGGAGCTTCATCGTTGGGTGTTGAGATTAATTACTTTATGTGGGAAACGATGTGGACAAGATTTGTAGCAATTCCATCCACTCTTGACTGACTGCAAACTGTTTCCAATAGCTGCCAGCTTCATCGCCTGATGCTTTGATTTACGGGGTCTCTACAATTAAGTTGCTTCCCATCACATTTCTCCAGCTCAGCGATCCCTAACTCAGGGTAACTGGGGGAATATTATTTAATTAACCACAATGCAATTGAATGGTGAGTAAATGTTGGTTTGGTTACTGATTGAGTAGTTTGCATTTCCATGTTCCCCGCACATGTATGAACATCGATTATTCATAAATTTATCTTTCCATACCCAACGAGTTGGTTCAAGCGGTAAAGAGTGCGACTCGTATTCAGGAGTTCTTGGGTTCATACCCTTATGCTGACCAACCTCGTTCGTTAAGCCAAGTGATGAGTTGAAATTCAATTACCAAGACTCATTTTATCATATTCACAATTTCATTGTTCCAATAACAAATACATCTACAGACGCCATATAACTTACATGTTAAAATTTGTGTGTGTGTGTGTATATATATATATATATATATATATATATATATACGAGGGCGGATCGGAAAGTAACGCACAATAATTTATTTCTGCCTTGGTATTGCAGCTAGAATGTTGAAATTTCACAGAGATATAGTTTGAAGTTTTTACTACAGATGGTATTTTGTTCTCAGGTTTACCTCTTGCGAGAGAAGCTTGATCTATGCAACAAAGATGGCGCGCATGCTAGAGTCATCCACCTGTGAGGAACAGAGAAGTGTTGTTCGATTTTTGTGGGCCAAAGGGCATAAACCCAGTGAAATTCACAGGGACATGCGTGGCGTGTATGGGGATGATTGTATGGACCGTAGCAATGTCTCCAGGTGGTGCACATTCTTCCAAGAGGGACGCGTGAACCTTAGTGATTCGCCACGCTCCGGCCGGCCGACAACAGCAGCAATCCCGCAGAATGTCAGAGACATTGAGGCGGCAATTCTGAACGACCGGCGTGTGCAACTGCGAGCCTTATCGCAGAAGTTCAACAATCCTATGGTGCGGTGTACGATATTGTTCATGAAAATTTGAAATTCCGTAAAGTTTAGTGCTCGCTGGGTGCCTAAGAACCTGACAGACGACCACAAGGGCCAGCGAATGATGGCAAGCTTGGACCACTTAACGCGGTACACCGCACAAGGACATGACTTTCTGGAAGGAATCGTCACAGGTGATGAGTCGTGGGCGTACCACTACACGCCCGAAACAAAGCAGGCATCAATGGAGTGGAAACATGCTGGTTCCCCAGTAAAGAAAAAATTCAAAGTGACTCAATCTGCCAGGAAAGTGCTTGTGACAGTGTTCTGGGATATGCATGGTGTTTTATTGGATGGACTTTGCTGAACACGGGACCACTGTGAATGCTGCGGCCTACATTAAAACTTTGGTGAAGTTGCGTCGTGCCATTCGTGACAAACGTCACAACATTAACGTTAAACTTCTTCATGACAATGCTCGCCCCCATGTTGCTGCTGTCGTTCGTCAGAAAATCGCCGTATTTGGTTAGGAGGTGCTCCAGCATCCACCATACAGTCCGGATCTTGCACCATCGGACTTTCATCTGTTTGGTCCCATGAAGAAATTCCTGGCCGGCAAACGCTTTGAGACAGATGTGGAAGTGAAATCAGCAGTGCGCAGATGGCTACACTCCAACCAAACGGACTTCTACGAACAGGGCATATTGAAACTGGTAACACGATGGGAAAAATGTGTTGAGAAAGTTGGTGACTATGTCGAAAAGTAGGTAAAAGATGTAAGTTCATTTGTGATTTTTTTCCTTTTTTTTACTATTAAACTTTTAAAAAAATATATTTTGCGTTACTTTCCGATCCGCCCTCGTATATATATATATATATATATATATATATATATATATATATATATTAGTAATAGTTCCTGTCAATCCTCTTGGGCCTTTGTGAAAGCACACACTATCGACTCTGTTTTTTGCCAAATTTCAGCTTTTCCTTTGTTGTTGAATATCTGTTAGTACTATGCTGCGCCATGTAATTTTTGGCGTTCCTCTTTTCCTAGGCAATCTCTGTGGATTTCATTCCAAAATTCTAATTGGCACTTGTCTGGTTCACTTTTCAGAGTATGTCCAACCCACTTCCATTTACGATATTTAATATTCTTCCATATTTCATTATGAACTTATCTTCCACAATTATTCGTTTCATATGGTTTTTTTTGCCACCATATTCTCGAAATAAATAAAAATATGAAAAAAAAGTTGAATTAAAAATACTCTCCACGTTGAATTTTTCCTTATTTAATTAATCAACATAGTTGGGACAAAAACCCTATTTGGGCCACTGCTTTCCCAGCCCTCGCCAAATTCATTCACAAGAGTCTTTACATCATTTAGTAATCCATATACTTGTCTAAGTTTAGGTTTTCTGTTGTGCCTTTTTCCTTCCACAGTACATAGCAAAACAAAAAGTTTCAATAATCATTACTCAGAAAAAATCTCTCAACAAAAACAGATAAAACTGTACAGGATATTCGGGAGACGTTCGATTTGTTGAGTGGAATTGTCTTCTTCTTCTTCTTCTTCACGGTTTAGGTTTATTTACTAGCCTGTTCCGGCTCCAAATTGCTGCTTTTTCTATATTTGGAATTGTAAACCTTTAAAATGTTTAATTTATCTTTAAATCTTCTACATATATGATATAATGATCCTTCGTAAAAATATATATATATTAATTTCAATATTTCCATCATTTTGGAACTTCCTGGACTTTCAATGTTATATAGACTGCATATAATCCTAGTGTCGGCCGCTGTTGACTAGTGCTTATGTTCGTAGCTTCTGATCCCCAGGGTCACGTGTTCAAAGCCGGCCAGATTCGATGGATTTTTTTAGGAATACTATTTAACTCATGCCCCAAATGGGAGTCAATGACCAATCACATTTCAATGAATTTTGATTTACAACCAATCACAGTCATTTTTCAATATGAAAACCGATTGTGCAATTCAAACTCCACCTACACGACATGTATCAATATGATCTGGTCGCAGTGATGAACAAATGAAATACAACGTTTCTCATTTGCCGTTCGCATTAAGCATATAAATATTTTAAAATAATTATATTTAGATAATGATTTGTGAGTAAACAGAATAATTTTATTCGTTAAATAGTCCTAACATCATTGATGTTAGATCAGTTAGAGGGACAGACGGCAATTCAGATCATCATCTGGTCAGGGTGAAAATCAGACAACGGCTATCGCTTATGAGAGGAACAAACGTTAAAAATGATTCTGTAAAATATGAATTAAAAAACTTGAAAAATGATGAAATGCGGCAAGAATACCAAATCAAAATTGCTAATAGATTTGAAGTACTGGAATCTTCAGATGACAATGTGGCAAACGAAGAAGAAACTGATATAAATAAAGAATGGGAGGCTATAAGAGATACTATTAAATTGTCAGCATCAGAAAGCATTGGTTGTTTAAAAAAGAGGCAAAACAAGAAATGGTTTGATGAGGAATGTGCAGACATTGTAAAGAAAAGAAAGCTAGCAAAAATTAAATGGTTACACGAGCCAAATGAGGTAAATTTAGAGCAATTGGGTAGTGTTAGACGGGAAACCACCAAGTTACTAAAGAGTAAAAAGAGGGAATATTTGAGAGAGAAGATTAATGATCTTGAATTGAATGCAAAAAATAGGAACATTAGAGAATTATATCAGGGAATTAGTATAGAGAAGAAAGGGTTTCAGGCTAGAACAAACATAATTCGGAATGAAAATGGGGATATGATTGCAGATTCCAAGAGTATATTAAATAGATGGAAAAGTTATTTTAATCAGCTATTAAATGTACATACAGAACAGGACATTGAAGAGAATAACTTACAGACAGCAGAAATGCCAGTCGCAGAGCCAAGTGCATTAGAGGTTGAAATGGCAATTGAAAAATTGAAGATGTATAAAGCATCAGGTTCAGATGAGATCCCAGCAGAACTGATAAAATCTGGGGGAGAAATATTGATGGACAAGATACGCTGGTTGCTTAGTATGATTTGGGAAAAAGAAGCTCTTCCAGATGAATGGAAGGAATCAATTATCGTACCAATTTATAAGAAAGGAGATAAAACTGATTGCAACAACTATAGGGGCATCTCATTACTTTCAACTTCGTACAAAATTCTAACAAATATATTAGTAAGCAGACTTACTCCCTATATTGATGACATTCTAGGAGATCATCAATGTGCATTTAGAAGAAACAGGTCTACAACAGATCAGATTTTTAGTATAAGACAGATTTTAGAAAAGAAATGGGAATATAATGGCACTGTACATCAACTATATGTAGACTTCAAAAAAGCATATGATTCAATTAAGAGGGAGAAGTTATATAGTATCCTGCTGGAGTTTGGAATTCCTAAAAAGTTAGTTAGACTTATACGAATGTGTCTAAATGGCTCAACGAGTAGGGTGCGTGTAGGCAAACAGTTTTCAGACACTTTTGAAATCCAGAATGGGTTAAAGCAAGGAGATGCACTATCTCCTCTACTATTTAATTTTGTACTAGAGCATGCCATTAAATCTTTAGAGAATGAGGAAGGCTTACAACTGAATGGTATTAATAAGCTGTTAGTTTATGCTGATGATGTAGTACTACTGGCCGATAGCGAGGAGATACTAAAGGCCAACACGCACACACTATTGAGTAACACTAAGAAATTAGGACTGGAAGTAAATATCAGTAAAACTAAATATATGGTCACACGTAGAAATACATTATATAATGGAAATGGAGAGCTAATGACAAATGAGGGAAATTTTGAGGAATTGGCTGAATTCAAATACCTAGGAACAATAATCACAAATAGGAATGAGATGCACAAAGAAATTAAACATAGGCTCAATTCTGGAAATTCATGCTATTATGCATTGCAGAGACTTTTGATGTCCCAACTCCTTTCAAAAACGTTAAGCTGAAAATATATAAAACTATTGTTCTACCAGTTATATTATAGGGTGTGAAACATGGACTCTTACTTTAAGGGAGGAAAGGAGATTACGAGTATTTGAGAATAAAGTTCTTAGGAAAATTTTTGGACCAAAGAGAGATGAACAGACAGGTGAATGGAGAAGACTACATAACAATGAACTACATGGTCTTTATAGGAAGCCAGATATAATAAGAACAGTTAAGTCCCGTAGACTGCGATGGGCAGGACATGTTGCGCGTATGGGGAATGAAAGACGTGCATGGAAACTTCTTGTAGGAAAGTCAGAAGGAAAACGCCCAGTTGGTAGACCAAAAATGAGGTGGGAGAACAACATTAACTATGATTTGAGGGAAGTAGATTATACAGGGAATGATTGGAAAGCATTAGCTCAGGATAGGGATGTATGGAGAGCTTATGTCCGTGCGGCCATGAACCTACGGGTTCGATAGTGCCAGTGAGTAAGTAAATAGTCCTAACAAATACCACTCTTGATTTCAAAATTCTCTAGATAAATACGAAATGACTCGTGACATTACTTATGAAAAAATCCAAGGAGCAAATCCTCCTGGAGGGATTTTAAGCCATTGATCCCGAGTCTGAATATTTTTAGGCTCCGCAAATAAATCTTAAATCTTAATAAAGGGACCTATAAGCAACACTTACCGACCTTCGACATCCTAGTAATACCTTAATTGCCTACTATATATCTCAATGGGTCGATATGTTGACAGAATACTATTCATGGTATATGTAGGGAAATAAGCGTAACTAAATTAACTTGGTCTAGTAACTCTTAACAAAGGAGAGACTAAGGTCCAACAATGGGTTGTAACGCTATTGTAGATAGATAAATGTAATCCTAGTTGTCCTCCCTAAGGCATGAATCTGGTTCTTCCCGCTAGTATCAAATAAATTGGTACCTACTAAGTAATTTCAATTTCTTTTTCTATTTTTTAAGAAGTTGCTATTTTTACTCTGTAATTTTAGCTGACACATTTTATACAGTTAACCAAACAATTCTAAATTAAGTAATGTAAATTCAATGAAATTATACTCAATTGTGAACTGGATAATTTTAATAATGTCCTATAACAGCATTTAGCTCGATCAATAAGGAAAACCACGAATAAACTCTAGTTCCGTTGATCGTCCTTGGTATTTGATTTCTGAACTTGCTAAATTACTCTTAAGCACTTTCGTTTGTTATAGTAAGTTTATTCTGGATATAAATTTTAAAAAATATATAGCTTTATTTTACCTGGCAGAGTTAAGGCCTTAAGGCCTTGTCTACGACTCAACCAGGTTTTAAAAAAATACAAAAAAATAGTCTTACATCTAAATTACAATATACATATATATAAACGATTACAAGTTATGAATACAATACAATTAATATTTATAATGTATTTTGATTTACTCTAAATTTAACGAGTTAAATATACAATATGTACAAGATATAATAAAAACGTGAAAAACATATTAATGACATAGTATAAATTTAAATAAATAAAGAGAAATTAATTATTAGACAACAGGTAACTGTATAAGCGTGACTTAAAGGTGCCAAGTGTGCGGCAGCCCCTGATATCTTGAGGAAGGAGATTCCAGGAGCGGAGAGGCTATTGTGAAGGAAGTAGAATAGGAGGAAGTGCTATGAAGAGGAATTGTTAGCAGACTGCTATCTTGTGACCTAGTGTCAATATTGTGGTAAGAGGATAACTTCTCAAATCTGGACGCCAGGTAAGTAGGAATATAGGAATTCAGAAACTTGAGAAGTAGTGAAAGATAGTGCAATTTACGTCTGTCAGTAAGACGGAGCCAAGAGAGGTTATTAAAGTGTTCGGAAATATGGTCATAATGGCGGATATTGAAAATGAATCGAACGCAAGAATAAGGTCTGCAATTAATTGCAGAATTAATCAGTGAGACCAACCTGGAGCCGCTACTACTTGTAGCTAATAAACAAATTAGTGGCACCATCAACCCCGAGGTTCATAGCCGCGTGTACATAAGTTCTCCACACATCCCATCCTGTCCTGAGCTAATGTTTTCCAATCATCCCCTGTATAATCTATTTCGCTCAAATCAGGATTAATATTATTCTACCATCTCATTGTTGTTCAACCAACTGGGCGTTTTTTCTCTGGTTTTCCTACAAGAAGCCTCTATGCCCTTATTTCATTCCACATAGTATACAAAATTCTGCGAGAAAATGTATTCCCCTATGGAGACTCGAATGAGCGTACTTCGCTTGGACCATGGTGCGGAACTCCAAACGACAAGCACCAGTAATAAAAACAAAGACTAAACTATGTCTATGATCTTATTATATTTGTTATGTCCGTGACTAATATAAATGAGTATCTGCGGCAACGGTTATAATAGTCGTAGTCGTGGTTGAAACTTTGATTTCGTATTGAACGAACAGAATGTAAAATATTGTAAAATTCATAGTTCTCACATTTGAAAATTAACATCATATTGTTCGCCAAGCCTGTGTTATAGTTATCGGTCTGCACATTCATTATAATCATGCATTACTCTACGAACAGGTGAAACTAGACACATTGAGGCATTTCTATTGTAAAGTAATTGTGGTACGGATATGTCCAGCGAATGGAAGAGGATCGGCTATCAAAATCTCTGTTTTGGAATGGAAACCTGAGGGAAGACGAGGCAGAGGAAGACCTAAAACCTCCTGGAGTCAGGGAATATATGTATACATGAAGGAGAAACATCTACACCCAGGAGATCGGATGGACCGACAAAATTGGCTATTGGGAATCGAAAGATGTCAAAGACATTAATCAACCGATGATCTATCTATCCATAATTAAATCATTGTCCATTACCAGATACACCAAGAGATCGATTATGTCATTCGAAAATATAATTACACTTAATCCATTCGCCTCAAAAAACGAGGTAGACTCGCCTGAAGTTAAATGAGCTTCAACTCAGAAGACGAGGTACACTCGCTTAACTCTGCTGTTATGTATTTTGCAATATTTTGTACATCCCTTGGCAGAGTAATCTTTTGTTAATATTTATGAATAGTAGAGGAATGTGTTTTGGCCTTCACCCTTATTGTGATCTCAGGTACCGTTATCTTTTGTTTGATTTGAATGTCTGAAAATAGACAATACAATTTACGGTGACTTAAATCCGGTTTATGGGGAAATGCATTGAGCATTTAAAGCTGAAGGGAATGGGTTAAGTTATTTTGAAAAAAAAAAACAATATTTCAATGCTACAATCAGTGCACAGGGCATTTCAAAAGTGATGGTCCAAAATGTAGGGATGGGAAGTAAAAATGAAGAGATGGATTAACTGGTTACAAGATAATGTACTTTTGCTGGTTTTGGGGCTCTCAGAGAACTAAATATTAATTTTAACAAAATCAGTGGCAATTGTGAATTTTTTCTGTACTTTACGGCACAGACTACTGCAAGAGGGGAAAGGAGAGTTACTAACGAGTAAACAAACTATAAATAAATCGCAACATTTTACAGAACTGAAATGCCATTATAACCTCAAAGTGCTTGCCAAGTGGTGGATTCAATGAATACCTCTCATTAACATTTCATTTTCAGACCTATGCTTATTGGAGCTTTTGTGGTCTTTCTGTTTGCACTTGAATACTATTATCGACTAATGATTGATAAATTGAATTAAGTTGTCATTGATATTGTAAACCCGCCGAAGCCTGTCCCAATCCAGGTTGAAAAGGGCGAGGGGGTGGAGTACTAACCTCGTTAAAAACCAGGGTTCAGTACGTTCGGCTGATAGCACCCTGTGAGAGCCCCTGCCTAGGATTACAGGTACTGCTGCCTTGAAGTTTGGTGTTGGTTCATCAAAGGCCAGAGGAAGACAACCTTGATCAAAAATCACCCGATCCTTCACGTTAGAGGTTGATGTGTGAGCCAGCTCCTCGCTCATCGTAAAAATATAAAATGCTAAAAAACTGAATCTTAAGCCTCGGAAACAATGGAAGTTTGGACAATGACACAACAACATGTAAACGAATAACTTCAGTTGAAATTGATTTTTTGAGAAGAGTTGCCAGAAAATCTCGACTGGGAAAAAAAAAAAAAAAAAAAAAATTTAGAAATGCAGAAATTAGAAAATGGATGGATACAGAAAGAAATATAATAGATGAGATTGAACACAGAAGGCTAAAAATTGTATGGACACGTAAGAAGAATGCAGGATGGAAGACTACCAAAGGCCGTGTATGCATGGAAAACTGAAAGAAGGAACAGAAAAGGAATACCAAGAACAGCCTGGAAGAATAACATTCAAAATTCAGTGAGGAAATTTGGTGTAACAGATGAAGACACAGAGGACAGAGAACGATGGAGAACTTTAATTAAGGGACATTTGTGAATTCTTGTTGCAAACTGATAGTTTTTAAGTCCGTGGTCATTTATGTTTATTTATTTATTTTTAGTTCATGTTAATTACTAAGATTGGTTGGAGAAAACCCTCAATGATAAGGAAAATTCTCAAATTAATTAATGTAAATTGTTGGAACTGGTAGGCTTTATCAGTGTTCAGCGAGCCCCAATCTGAAAAAAAAGTGGCATCTCGTAGACGGTAAGTTCCATACCCATGATCTATTGTATTTAAATCCTTCATTTTTACAGGTCACATATATATTTTGGACCATCACGTTTGAAACCCAGTGTGTTAGTTAATTATTTGAAAAAGTGGTATGCAAGGCAATTTGCAATAAACATTTGAATCAATATGATGATCTTGATGAAGATTTTCGGGCTGTAGTCGTGAGGCTTGTAGTTCCCCGACGTTTCGCCAGAGACTGCGTCTGGCATCCTCAAGGGTTGTCTTGAGACTGATAATTCTGTCCACTGTCTGTCCTATTTATATTTGAATCAATATTTACGCCGTATATAAAAATTGGTGTGTGTGTGTGTGTGTGTGTCGATCTTTGTGGATTCAAAAAATACTTGAGCAATTTGAATGGGGGTTTTATCATTATTTAGAGATTTTTTCTCGGACAATTAACGATTATAATATATTGCCGTTTGTATCATGGGGCCCGGGCTAACAGAAAAAGAAAAGATGAACTATAAAAAGTGGCTTTTTGGACGTTTAAATGGCTTACGCTGCCTAAACCATAACAAATACACAACATTAAGGTATTAAATGTATCGCCTCACTATGGTGGTTGTCCGTTTATATAAAAGTGGATGCCGCGAGACAATGCTTGACAATGATTAACGTGCGGAATTATTATATTGGCGGTAGTCGGCATCTTTACATTTAATTATATATAACAGCTGCGGGGAAACAAAGCGAGCCGTTGGGTAAACATCACAGTGGGGCTATAATATACAGAATGGAATATTTCAAAATCTACAAAAAAAAGTGCGCGACAGCAAAAGTCTATATCAGGGGTCACCAATTAGATTCATTAGAGGTCCATTTTCAAAGTAGTAAATTCAGTCGAGGTCGGGAACCACAGTTGATTAAACATATGAAGCTTTTATTAAGTAATTAATATCATAAGGAAAGTATTTAAATTGTGTTGTGTGTTTGAATTGCACAAATTAAAGAAAACACATGGTAAATGCTAAAAGGATACAGCACAGTAGAACACAGTCATTAATTCTAATAATTATTAATAAGTTTATGATAAACTTAACATATGGTCAGAGTAATATTTAAATATTTCACTTCACAAATTTCGTGTTTTTTCACGATACCAGGTTACAAACGGAATCCCGTTTATCTTCAGTCAACTCTCCTACCATAAGCAGTACTGCCAACCGAACTAACAATAATACTATCATGACAGGAAATTTAGTGCAACTGGTTGTATTCGATATTTAACCGGTTTAAAAAATGTATTAATTCCATATTTAACGGCCCAGAAACCAGAGCCCCAGGGTCCGGAACCGGACGGCGGTCCTGAATTGGTGATCCCTGGTCTATATTTTTACGGATAACTCACAAGAACCATTTTTATGTTTCAGGTCATTTATGCCAAGAAGATCGGGATAAGTACATTCCCGAGGATCACCAGGCAGCAACACGGGATGTCTAAAAATAATTACGATATAAATTTAGGATATAATTAATTTTCCTTTCACTTCTTCAACTAAACATAAAACACATTTAATTTATTTAGACGTAGCAGCGCACGCCGGGTATTAGCTAGTAATAAATGAGAGTAAGAGCAAATTGTTTTAAATAACTCTGGTTTTGAAGCACTCAACTGATATCATTGGAACTTGAAGTATGAAGGGTAATCCGAACACTGTAGTTGATAGATATCCAGAAAGTTTGAATACTGATTACGTCATGTTAAAGAGAGGGAAGAGGAGACCTCTCCTAACCATGCGATAAATGAAACCAAGCCTCGGAACTAATGAATTAGCTCAGTTTTGTGCTCCCCCTCCCTTTCAGAGCTTTGAGCGCTAGACTGCGAAATTAAACAAGAGCACGGTTAAGATAATTACCGATAAAACAATCACTATGTCCATCCCATGATTAATTACTTAATTAAAGGAACGATACATCCTATTGGAGTAATACAACACTCAGGTGTACGTGCACGATCTATCAATAGCAAACTTGTTAGAAAATTCCTAAATTTAGTTTTATTTTTATTACTGCACATTTTGTCACTTGTTGAAGCATAGCTTTCCGATATTAACATGTTTGCAACTAGGATAAAGATTCGTCGTAAATTGAATAAATGTTTGTACATGTTTAAAAAAAATCCTGAGGAATAATTATTTTTCAAATATGTTTATACTTCCTTTCGTTCTATCTGCCAAATATCGCTGTTAGTGTAATCACGTAGACTTTCACGGCCGGAGTTGCTATGATGATCTTGATGAAGATTTTCGGGCTGTAGGCCGTGGTCGTGAGGCTTATAGTTCCCCGACGTCTCTGGCGAAATGTCGGGGAACTACAAGCCTCACGACCACGGCCTACAGCCCGAAAATCTGCATCAAGATTATCATCGCTGTTAGTGATTATTAAGCTAGAAAACAGTCCATTCACCAAATCAGTTAAAAACAAGTCAATTTCGTCTACCACTGGGCTCAGTCTTGATAATGACTAAGTAGTAGCCGAAACGCGTTGACATGTTGTTTTTAACTGTTTTGGGAAATTGAGTGTTTTTTAACTAATAATGTTTATCTCCAAGAAGATCCATTATTTTAAATTTTAATAACTTAGTGGTATTTAAAATATATATATTTTTAAAATCCAGTGATTTCGTGATTTTATTTTTGTATTTTCAGAAACAAGATACTGATAAATGCATAAAACTGAACGTAGGCCTTCATTAGAGTGAGCAACAAAAAATAAACGTTTTAGTCTTAGAAAGAAAAATATGTGTTTCTGAAGGTATTTTTTCCCATGAATTCAAATATGATATCGATTTTCTCCATCACGCACGATTTCCGAGAGACAGGCATTTATTATAATTTCAAGACTTTAATATTTTCTACATTCGTAACTACACAATATTCGAACATTCGGACTCACCTAGAAAGTAAGAAATGACGATTTTCTGCTATATTTCGCCTGTGGACAATCCCTCTTGATGGTCCAACAATAATCGGCCAGCATATTAGGATTTCATTTGCCTCAATATCTCTTTTCCATAGCTGAAATCTCCTGATAAAAGTGTTCCCCTGCTCATCGGTCACTGCGCCAAGATTTTCGGAAACAAATCTAGGTTTATTTAAAAATATTTTTTTTAATCCATCAATTGAAATTGAAATAAAAAAAACTGTGGGTGATGGAGAAATTCCGAATACATATTTGAAAACACGATAAAAAAAACTGCATTAAATACAACTATTAGTACTCATGAGACCAAAATCATGTTGACCAGTGTTATTAGTTAATATTGAGAAAATTCCAAATTTTTACCACCGAATTACTAAACCCTGCCAAATACTTTTCATTAAAATTGAAAATAAATTACAATTGAAATTTATTCATTATAAGAGTTCAGTATAATTATCTATAATATGAGGACCCAATGTGTAAATAATAATCATATAACTTACAATTTTTAGCAACAACAATGTAACGAGAAGTCCAGATATCAACATATTAAAGAGAAGCTTTTTGTTATAATTAAATGTAACTTAAGATAATGATAAAATTCCATAAGTTGTATTTATTTTTACTGGGCATAGTTGAAAATAAAACTATAAAAACTGAAATCCTACTGTATATCCATAAAAATAGCTAATAAAATACCAAGTGATTATCCCGGATATTTATTTATCCTAATCTTCTAGTCACAAACGATCATAGTGTTCCTGAAAACTTTGGAATCGACAATAAAATAGACAAGACAATGGGGTTGGAAGAGTACAACCACCCTTTTATCTACCCATACACATTCTCCCACGGCACCCCGAGCGCGCACTCGGCAGCCGAGTGGAATTAATGTGCTGGGCCCGTGCCCTGTCTCTTCCGACTACTTTAGGGACTTACGTATGTCCTCTTCAGCCCTTTGATATTGTAATCTAGTTTATGTTGAGCGGTAGTCCAGCCGCCAGTCATCACGAGCCGTCCATCAGGAGACAAAGATCAAGTAGTTGGCATTAACAAGCCTGTTTTCCGTTTGTCATAAGTTGATATTCCTAGTCGCCAAGAGGAAGACCGCAATCGCCACGAGAGCCGCCAATCCCCGAAGGGACAATAGCGGGAGGACACTCTGGGCATTTTATCATTAAATCCTTTTAAACCTTTGCAATGAAGTATGAGTTTGGGCTTAAAGGACATCGGCACTGTACAATTCAACTGAGCGACTCCGAAAACAATGGAATGGACACTAAGAATCGGCCGCTTTCTATTTTTTGCTTGTAATATCCCATTCTCTAAGGCTGCAAGGGGTAAAACGTGGATTTAAATATCAACGGAACTGTCACCAACGAGACTATGTGCTCCAGACAATTTAGATTCGATACTATTCTTGGTCAATTTGGATATTTTATTTATTTATCTCTTCTCAATCCATGCAGATTGGGGTTTAAATTGACTTTAGGCATAGAGAGTGTCACTATTCATCTCAGCGACCCCGAAAACCATGTATTCGGCACTAACATAAGTTTTTTGTTATTTTTACATGTCACTCTACTATCACCCTTCTGGGGGTGCTAGGAATCAAAGTTGAGTTTTACTGTTATCGTGGCAGAACCAAGATCTTCAGCGACCTTTTGAAAACAGGTTTTGACACCATTCTCGGTCATTTTGGATTTATCATTTTTCACCCTTCTCTCCACTAGGGGTATAAGTAATCAAACTTGGGCTTAAATGGCATCTAGAATGTCATCAATAATCTCAGCTATTCCCAAAACTACGCATTTGGCACTAATCCCAGTCCCTTTTGACATTTAATTTTTGACCCCTCCTCAGACTAGAGTAAAATTTGGGTTTAAATATCATCACGACTGTCACCAAATAGAAGTTGCTCCGCAAACTACAGATTCGACGTTAATATAGGTCATTTTCGATTATTTACATGTCATTTACTCTCACCCACTCCTAGGAATAATACGATTCTCTAACTCCCACAGATCATTGTAAGTTATATGTGTACCGAATTTGGTTTAAATTGGTCCAGGCGTTAAATAAAAAAAATCAGAATTAAATTAACTGTATTACTTTTTCAACTAAATTATTTGTAAGAAATTTAAATGTGATGTCACCAGTGGCCTATGATGTTAAAAAATGTAATAACACTTGATCCTTAAGAAACTAAGTTTTAATGCGCGAAGCACAAGAGTGTGAATTATATTACACTGTATATGACGCGACATCGAAATGTTAAGGTGTTGATTTTCAGTGAAATAAAACTATTTAATATCACTATGACATCGTAACATTTAACTTAGTTCCAGAGTTCGTACACACGAAGTCTAGAATTCGATCCGCGGTCAAATTTTGTTTGACTTCCAATTTGCATTTGTTTGTCCTTTTTAAAGATAAAACACTGCTGGTTGTGTGGAATTGTTTATTGATCTACAGCTGAGGACTATTATGAGGGTGGAGTTAGCCAATATAAGATAAATATCACATTTGGAGGTGGAACGCAAAAAACAAACAAAAAACAATTAATGCATTAAATAGAAAGACAATGGAACTGAAACCTCCTGGGTCTGTCATAGCACGCATCCGCCGTGGCATGAAGTCCATGAGATTCTGGAAAATTTCTTGATCCAATGCTACCTCTTCCGATGCATTAACAGAGTAAAAGTGAAGAGAGGAATTAAAGCTCTAATATGTGCTCTCAAAACACAGTAATATTCTAGTATATTTGACATCCAATCAAAACGTTTGTATCGTAAAGGATACATACTAATAATAATAATAATAATAATAATAATAATAATAATAATAATAATAATAATAATAATAATAATATAATAATAATAATAATAATAATAATAATAATAATAATAATAATAATAATAATAATAATAATAATAATAATAATAATATTTATAATAATATTTATTATTATACTATAATAATAATAATAATAATAATAATAATTACTATTATACTGATTCAATAAATTAATTAACTCAATAGCTCCAAATACTTCGAGAACATTTTTATCAAAAATACATATTTTAATTAACTCACGGATAGACTAGACTAGATCATGTCAATCAGTCACATACGGAATTGCTCTAATATAATAATAATAATAATAATAATAATAATAATAATAATAATAATAATAATAATAATAATAATAATAATAATAATAATATTTATGCTAATACTAATAATAATATTTATGATAATAATACTAATACTACTACTACTACTACTAATAATAATAATAATACTACTAATGATAATAATAATAATAATAATACTAATGATAATAATAATAATAATAATAATATTTATGCTAATACTAATAATAATATTTATGATAATAATACTAATACTACTACTACTACTACTAATAATAATAATAATCTATCTATCTTCGGGTTTTTACAGCTGCTGCCGTCTTCCCGTGCCAAACCTCCAAAGCCTACGGTCTTGGGCATCTTCGATGCTTAGCCCTCTAGCTTGCATTACTGTCTTCATGTTTTCCTTCCATGTTAACCTTGGTCTCCCTCTTTTCTTCTTTCTGTTCGGATGCCATTCATATAGTTGCTTCGGCCATCGCTCATCTTCCATTCTTAAGACATGTCCTAACCACTTTAATTCCTTCTCCTCAATTCTTTCAATTATGCTTTCTTCTGCTTCCATTATGTTTCTAATTTCCTTATTTGTGACATGTTCTAATTTAGACTTTCTGGCACTTCTGCGTAAATAATCCATTTCTAGAGCTATTAGTCTATTCTTGTAGTACTTATTGATTGTCCATACCTCACTTCCATACATTGTAACAGATTCCACCAATGTTTTACCAATATATTTTTTTGTGTCTTTCCAAATATGCTTATCCCACCATATGGAATTTAACGATGATATTATTTTGCTACTCAATTCAATTCTATGTTTTATGTTCTCTTTGCCTATACCTTCAATGTTATCCATAATTATTCCCAAATATTTAGTTTGTTTCACTTGCTTTATTTGGATTCCTTCTTCCAATATTAAATTTTCTCGTTCATTGCTATTTATTGCCAGATATTCTGTTTTTTGTAAATTTACTGTGAGACCCCATGATTCATATGTGTTTTTCAACCTTTTTATCATGAATTCCATATCAAATTTGTCTTGCGCTAAAACCAGTTGATCATCGGCAAATTGTAATGTCAGCAAAAATCTGTTGCCTATTGGGATCCCCATACCTTTGCAGCTTTGTTTCCATTTCATTAATATAAATTCTACATAAATATTAAATAAAATTGGTGATAGACTGCACCCTTGTTTCAATCCCTTTGTGGTTTTTATAGGATTAGACATTATATTTCCAATTTTAACATAAGCGGAGTTATCTTTATAGATTTGTTTAATAATTTCTATTAGGTTTCTATCAATATTGTATTTCTCCAATACTTCCCATAATTTGTTCCTCGGAATTGAGTCATAAGCTTTCTCTAAATCTATCATTGTCAAATGGGTTTCTTCTCCAACTGCAGTCCGTTTTTCAATTAACTGTTGTATTGCAAATATATTGTCAACACATGACCTTCCTGGTCTGAATCCATTTTGATCTTCTCCTAATTTGTCTTTAATATCTTTTTGTAACTTTGTTTTTAATAACTTCGTAAATATTCTATATAATGTGTTATTTATACTTAGTCCTCTGTAGTTTTTTGCGTCTCTTCTATCGCCCTTCTTGTATATTGGTACAATGTAGCTTATTTTCCATTCATCAGGAATCTTCTGTATTGCAATGCACTTATTAAACAAGTCCCTCAATCTACCTATTAAATTTTTTGGGCCATATTTAATTAACTCATTGGGTATGTTTCCCGGCCCTGGTGCCTTTTTATTCTTTAGGGTTTGAATTTCTAATTCTATATCTATTGTATCAAATTCCAGGACGTTCATTTCTATAGTTGGATTTTCTATTGTTTCCATAAACTCATTTCTAGTTTCTGACAGTAAAGCTTTGTAATGTTTTTCTGCGTCTGATTTTACTAACAAATTTATCTTGCTGGATCCTTGGTTGGTTTTCAGTGTTTTTAGAAATCTCCATACTTCCGATGATTGTGATCCTCCTATATAACTTTCTATTTCTTGGCATTTGCTTTTCCATAATTTGTTTTTTTCTTCTATCACTTTCCTTTTAACTTTGGCGTTTGTTCTCTTGTATTCTATCCAATTCTCTGTTGTTTTATTTGCCAACCATTCTAAGTAGCATTTTTTCTTCTTTTTGGTTAATTCTTCAATATCATCATTCCACCAATCTTGTGTATTTTGTTTTTTATTTATTGTGCCTAATGCTTCTTTTGCTGCCGAATGTATTATTTCCTTTAATTGATTATATTCTTCTTCTATGTCTTCCTTGTAATCCAAATTCTCAATTTTAATCCTCAGTCTTTCTTTATATAGGTTTTTGATACTATCCTGATTAAATAAATACAATTTAAATTTTTCTTCCTGCTTCAGTTGCATTGTTGATTCCCTTGCTTCATCATGCACTTTTTTCCCTGTAAGGAATTTGGGGATGATCTGTGCTGTGAGTAGATAGTGGTCGGAACCACAATTTGCTCCTCTTTTAACCCTTGAGTCCTTAATAAATAAGGAAGTATTTTGCTTTACAATTATGTAGTCTATTATTGATTTCTGATTGAGACTAGGTCGTTCCCAAGTAAATTTATGGATATCCTTATGATCGAAAAATGTGTTTACTATCTTTAATTTATGTTGTTTGCACATCTCTATGATTCTATTTCCATTATCGTTGACTTCTTGTTCCCCATATTTTCCTACTGCTTCATCATTGTTTCTTCTACCCACTTTCCCATTTAAGTCTCCCATTAGTATTAATTCTTCATTACTTCGTATTTTCTCTATTTGTTCCACTAATATTGAATAGTACTTTTCTTTCTGACTCTGTGCAGCATCATCTGTTGGTGCGTAGACTGCTAAGAACACCATTGTTCTTCCCATAAGCTTCATTTTAATCTTTAGGCATCTTTCATTAATATGTTCATATTCTGTTATGTTTTTACTGTATTTCTTTTTTACAAACATTGATACTCCTGCTTTAGCTCTTTTGGATTTATTTACACCTGACCAAAAAATGTATGTAATTTCCTAAATATGAATTTCCCGATCCTTTCTTTTTTGTTTCCGTCACTGCTGCAATATCTATATTGTTCTGAAATAATTCTCCTGCTACTTCATTAATTTTGTTTCTAATTCCTCGTACATTCCACGTGCTATATTCAATGTCCGTTTTCGTTGCTTTTGTCTTTCATACTTTTTTTCTGTCCGGCTTTGATTGATTTGGTCTTTTAGCATTTTGTGTTTTTTTCTAATGTGTGGGGAGCTGGCCCACAGCATAAACCCCCAACCTGGAGGACCAGGAAAATTTCTGTCTGGGTTTTCCTCCCATAGCCTTTGAAGATCCCTCTTCACCGCAAGGCAGCGTTTCTCTATTTCCCTTAGAGATAGGGTTGCCTCTTCCGCCAGATCCACCGTGATGAAGGACTCCTTCTGCGCCGACTCTGCCGTTGAGGTCTTCACCGTAACCCTGGCTAGGGGCCCTTACAGAGTACTATCAGTCGGAGCCAACTGAACCCTGGTTTTTTAACGAGGTTGTTACTCCTCCCCCTCCTCCTTTCTCATCCGGGCTTGGGACCGGCCATGGCGGAGTTACTTCTACTATTAATAATAACAATAATAATAATAATAATAATAATAATAATAATAATAATAATAATAATAATAATAATAATAATAATAATAATAATAATAATAATACTAATAATAATATATATGATAATAATACTAATACTACTACTACTACTACTACTACTACTACTACTACTACTACTAATAATAATAATAATAATACTAATGATAATAATAATAATATTATTATTATTATTTAGCATTATTATTATTAATTAAACCCATAGAGGAATACAAATATTTGGGAGTAAAAATTACAGAAGATGGGAAGCAGGAAAAGGGAATAAGATTAAAGATAAACTCAGGAAAATATGTAATATGTGCCCTGAATGGAATATTATGGAATAAACATATCATAAAAGAAACTAAAGTTAAAATTTTTAAAACAATAGTTAGAAGTATTATGACTTATGGGTCAGAGGTTTGGACTATAAATCATCAGATGAAAATAAAATTAATGGTAGCAGAAATTGATTATTGCAGATGATCTGCTAGGACATCAAGGAAAGAGAGAATTTGAAATGAAGTTATACAAGTCAACAAGAATGTATAAAACTCAATGTTAGAATTCATCCAAGAAAAGCAACTAAAATGGTATGGGCATATAAGAAGAATGGAGGATGAAAGATTACCAAAAAAATAATGGAATGGATACCATCAGGAACGAGAAGGAAAGGACGACCAAATCTCACGTGGATCCAAGAGATTAGAGAAATTTTGAAGGACTGGGAAATAGAGGAAGAAATGTGTTATAATAGAGACGAATGGAGAAAAATTATAAAGCGAAATTGAAAAAAAAATTTTCGTGCCGGTAAAATGTATCAATATTGTTAAAACCGGAAATATATTATTATTATTATTATTATTATTATTATTATTATTATTATTATTATTATTATTATTATTATTATTATTATATTAGAGCAATTCCGTATGTGACTGACTGACATAATCTAGTCTAGTCTATCCGTCGTTTTCAGGGATTGTCACGAAAATAGACAGGGCAGGGGAAGAGGTGTAAATTATATTTGTTTATGATCACACTAAAGCGGCCCCTACACGATCAATATTTACGTCAATATATTGCACAATAATTGGCATTGTACAATAATATTTAAGCGTCTGTAGATCACATTGAAAGATTACGCAATATATTGAATCAATCAAAAATAGTTTGATTTTTATTGTGCAATCTAGTAAATATTGTGTCGTCTGTTGGCAATATTGGGCAATACCAGTTAAGTTCTGTGTTAACAGTGTTCGAATAAACATGTTGACTGCTTAAGTATCACCCGAGAACCAATATATTGAGCAATAACATTGCACCGTGTGGGTTGGCCAAGTATTACTCTTATACAAAATATTGTGGAATATATTGTAGGTGCCGCTTTACGTCAATATATTCCACAATATTTTGTACAGTAGTATTACTTGGCCAACCCACAGGGTGCATTATTATTGCTCAATAAATTAGTTAGTGGGTGATACTTGTGCAGTCAACATGTGGAATAATAAGAGGGCAGAACACAGAATTGAACTAGTATTGCGCAATATTGGCAACAGACGATGCAATATATACTAGATCGCACAATAAAAATCAAACTGTTTTTGATTGACTCAATATATTGCGCAATATTTCAATGTGATCTACAGACGCTCAATATTATTGTGTAGGGGCCGCTTGAAATCCTATTATAAAAATATCTGCATCATACATTTTCCAAATTGTAGAATTTGCTTATTTCATCATGGGCAAAATTTCAAATTGAAGGTGAAGACATTTATTTGAACCATGAGACTAACAAAAATTTGGAAGATTCATAGGATATATCTATCTTCTAGTTTTTTACAGCTACTACCGCCTTCCCATGCCAAAACTCCAAAGCCTACGTACGATCTTGGGCATCTTCAATGCTTAGTCCCCTTGCTTGCATTACTATCTTCATGATTCCCATCCATGTTAATCTTGGTCTCCCTCTTTTCTTCTCTCTGCTCGGTTGCCATTTATATAGTAGTTTCGGCCATCGCTCATCTTCCATTCTTAAAATATATTCAAAGCAGTTTAATTCCTTCTCTCAATTCTTTCAATTATAGCTTCTTCTGCTTCCACAATGTTTCTAATTTCCTTAATTGTGACATGTTCTAATTTTGACTTTCTGGCACTTCTGCGTAAATAATCCATTTCTAGTGCTATTGGTCTATTCTTGTAGTACTTACGGATTGCCCATACCTCGTTTTTATACACTGCAACAGATTCCACCAATGTTTTACCAGTATGTATTTTTTTGTGTCTTTCCAAATACGTTTATCCCTCTATATAAAAATTAACGATTTAACGATGATATTATTTTGCTACTCAATTCAATGTTATGCTTTATGTTCTCTTCGTAGAATATACAAACACATATTAACAAAATTGGTTAAATATTACTAAGCCGTCATGAAATCCACGTATACAGCCACAAGTACACAGCCAAGAGTCCAGCATAAGAATTTATATAATTTCATTAGCTCTGGCTTCAACACTCTGCTAGTTCATTAATAATGAAAGAAATGCCGGTCCCGGTGGAATAATGTTTTCAACAATCGTCTCTGGCCCCTGGGCCGGGGTAGGTTGATTCTTTTCAGTCCGTATAAATCTTGAGTGTGGCTTCCTTCGATAAAGAAGTACAGCTGTGGGACTTTATCTTACTTTTTCCGCCCTTTCACACTAAAATTTTAACTGCTACGATAATGACCTCTTTTGCGACGAGCGTCATTATATAAAAATAATACGTACAACAAACTTAAACCATACTGAAAGTCGTGTTGTATGAAGTTGCTGCTACAGACACTTGGAGTATACATCGTCATAAACAACAACAACTAGTATCAGAAGCTCATCCTGCTGATGATGGAAGTTAACTTCCGAAAGGCATCCAGATAATATTTTAAATGTAATATTATAACATAGTTGAGGACGACGGCACCTGCCAAAAAGGTACATATTTTCAGTTTTTATCTTATGAAGACAATAATACAAAACACTTATGTATCCTTGATAAAACACAATTGTGTAACAGGTTATTTATGAAGCAAATGTTCTAGCTCGAGTCGAGTTCAGTTTTTATACCGATCTTTTAATTTGGTGGATTTAAATATCCCTGGTTCATCTTTCAGAGATATGATTAAATTTCTAAAATTAATAATCAGATGGTTCGTCTATATAAACTGCTAATTATGGATTTAATTAATTTTATGTTTCTAGTTCTAACAAAAGTAATAAAAAGAATTAATTGGATTGGTCTCCAGTACATCATTCTATCTTCCTGTAATTACAGTGTCGATTATTTCACTAGGCATTATACCATTACACAGTACACCAAACATTTAATGAATTTCTCTAGAATACTCCTCATCCCCAACTTTGAAATTTTTGGATGTGAAAAGCCTTTTTCTTAAATTCACGATTCAGTTTTTTGTTGCAGATTAGACATCTCGTAGAGTAGCCATTTGTTCCAGTTAATCAACTATCCTAGTTATAATATTTGCAAGTTCCTATAAGGTCACGAAGAAAATAATGTTTTCAAAAGATTTATATATATATATATACCGGTATGTAAATTATTCAACATAACTTATATACATAAACAAACATACATAGAATAGATTGGAATAGATTTATTTAGCCTGGTGGAGTTAAGGCCATGCAGCCTTCTCTTCGTCTCACCAGGACAAACAAATGTTACATATAAATACAAAAAATTATAATAATAGTCATACTTAACAATTAATTATCTGTCAAATTGAATAATAATGAAAATAATGTCTAATAATACAATAAAATCAAATACAATTAAAATTAAATTAATGATAGAATGAATACAGGAAGGTATAACAGCTCGAATCTACTATACATAAAAAGAAAAGAAAGAAAAAAAATACAAAGGAAGTAATAAACTATAATGAATTGATCTATCGCTTAATATACAAGACATTAGGTAAATATATTAACAAATCTTAAAACTAGTTTTATTAAATAATAAACAAAAAATTATAAATTAAAAAAAACATTTATTAGAGAGTTGTTTCGGTTAATAATTTTATTTTCAATTTGTTTATGAAAAGTGGTAAAGTTTGGCAGCCTGGTTCTAGCAAGATAAATTGTAAAAGATTTGGAATAATAGGTAGTATGATGAGGAGGGATATAATGGGCACTGTGCTCAAGGGATACATAGACACATAGTTAAAGAAAAAAATTATCTGGTTAACTCTATTATCAAAAATTCTAGAAAAATATATTAATAAAATACTGCAGTGCACAAAATACCTAATACATTTTTGGTCACATTGCAATAAATCTTTAATAATCATTAATACATTTGGATAATATAGGTTTTTTAAACTTTTGATCAAGACACTTTGTTCGAAAACTTCGACAGTTTAATAACATCACGAAGATTCTTTCGATGGAAAATCTAGTGCGTTTTGAAATATTTTATAGAGATTCCACTGACTAATTATTTGAAAACGTATTTTCATATCACAAACATAAAGAATGAGCAATAGTTATCTTTTCTATGAAATTTACAGTTATTTTAGTCGAGATTCTCCACTTACATGCTACCTATATGGAGAAATGGTTTTGATTACATAACTCACCCTCTCCAAGTTTTACACAATAGAGCTATCAGAATACTATATAACTTATATCCCCGTATATCTTATAATTTTATTTATACTTTTTAAAATATTTTACCATTAAAGGAATTACAAAATATATATGATTTGTATATATATTTTTAAAATTATTAAGAATCTGTCTCACCATAACATGTCCTTAATTTTTAATAAAGATATATGTAATTATTATACTACATGTTGTACTTTATTACTCAGAGATACTAATTTCTCAACAAAATCTTATATATAAAAATTAATGTTTGTTTGTTTGTATATTTGTTTGTTTGTTCGTACTTTATGCCCGACCGTTGATCCGATTGTGATGGGGTTTTTTGCAAAATGTTCAGGAGATTCCCGGGATGAACATAGGCTATAAGAGAGTTGTGATACGCAACTCCTACAACCTTAAAAATCGCCCTTTGTAGTGGAGAACGTGAAAAAAAGGTAGCTCTTTGGGCGCTTAAATGGCTTACACTGCCTAAACCATAAGAAATACACAAAATTAATGTACACGGAATTGAATATCTCAAAAAGCTCTACAAAAAAAGTCCGCGACAGCATATGTTTATCTCTTACGGATAACTCACAATAACCATTTTTGTCTTTCATTGATACCAAGGGTCTCGCGCCGTAGTCGCGTGGTTAAGGCAAAATGTTTCGGCGCAAAACTACGGGACTACGCTGGTTCGAGTCTCTATGGGGGAAGAAAATTTTCTCATAGAATGTCGGCCAGTATGGGACCGGTGCACAGTGGGTCAGAAATGAAATCTAGCTGAAAAAAAACTGTTGTGACCCAGTCTCATGAATTTATCTTCTTTTTTTTCACTCTAATATAATTGTTATATGACGGTTTTTAACTTATCTGCAAAGGAGGGTACAATTCTAATGTTCATGACTATGTGACGTCATCATTCACACTTCTTGAGCCACAACAGAAGGCTGTAAGAGGTTTTCTTGCGAACTTATTTCATAATATCTAATTATGTCCTAACTGCTGAATTTTATAGTAAAAAAGTAACATACGTATTTTTATCGTCCGCCCATGACATGGGAATTGAACGTTCGGGCAGGGCATCGTCTGCCGGGTACGCTAGTATGATATAAAAGGGATTCGTTATGCATTAATAAACCCTTACCATAACTTCATCATCATCATCATCACTCCAGGGATTAGGCAATTGCCCGTTCCGACTTCATATTGCATCAGCCCAACGTCTTCTAGGTCTTCCAACATCACGCCTTCCTCTTGCTTGATAGTTCCTGGCTAACAATGGATATCTCTCCTTACTCATTCCATCCATGTGATCAATCCATTTCTGTCTGTAATTCGTGACTTTATCCAATAAAGGCTGTACTTTCAATTCTTCTCTTATATCCTCATTTCTTATTCTATCAAGTCTTGTACATCCTTTTACTTGTCTTAGGAACCGCATCTCTGCCGTCTGTATTCTATCCTTCTGTCTTTTCACTGGAGCCCAAGTTTCACATCCATACAATATTGTGGGAACCGCCATAACATTATACATTTTTATCTTGGTTTCTTTTCTAATTTTATTTTTGAATGTTCTCTGTATTGTTCCACAACACCGTCTGAAATGTATTTATTTTGGAGTCAATATCTCTTTCCACATTGTAGCCAATATCACAGCCCAAATATTTAAAACTAGACACCTGTTCTATATTTTGATTTTCTAAAATAATTTTGGTTCTCACTGGATCTCTTCCTCTAAAAGCCATGGTCTTCGTTTTCCTTACAGAAATCTTTAGATCGTATAATTTACATATTTCATTTAATGCATGCATTGATTTCTGTAAGTCGTCTTCATTTTTCTTGTATTATGATTACATCGTCAGCAAATAGAAGATTATTTATGCACACTTTATTATCCATTCTTATTCCTGGATTTACTAAAACTTTCCATTTATTAAAAATATCGTCTATATATATATTAAACAAAATGGGTGATAAACTACATCCTTGTCGTAATCCAGTATTTGTTTTGATTGCATCTGTTCTTTTGAATCCGGTATCTATAATTATATTTGTGCCTTCATATAATGTCTTTATTGTTTCAACAAAGCACAGCGGGTATCCTTTCATTCGTAATATTTCCCATAATTTTTGTCTGTTTACTCGATCGAAGGCCTTATCCAAATCTATAAATCCTATGTGAGTTTCTAAGTTATGCTCTCTTCTCTTTTCTATGAGTTGTTTCAGTGTAAAGACATTGTCTATACATGACCTTCCCTTTCTGAATCCACTTTGATTTTCACTTATTATTACTTCTGTTATGTTTCTCAATCTATTATTTATTATTTTCGTATATATCTTGTAGCCAGTATTCATTAAGCTAATCCCTCTGTAATTCTCGCAATTTCTCCGGTCTCCTCTTTTGAATATATTCTTCACAATTGCTGTTTTCCAAGTGTTTGGAATCCCATAGGTCTGCCAACATATATTAATTAGATTAAGTATTCGTAGTTTACACAATATTCCACTATATTTGATTAATTCCATATTTATATTATCTAATCCTGTTGCTTTCCTATTCTTAGTGGTTTTCAAAGCCATTTCTAATTCATTTATGTCTATTACATCAATATTTTCCACTTTTATTTCTTCCTCATTGTTCTCTTTTCCTTCAATTTCCTCCTTTTTCCAAAGTTTTTCATAATGTTGGATCCATTCTTGTTCTGGGATTATATTCAATCTGGCAGAATCTTTCTCAGTCTGATTTAGATGTTTCACTAATTTATAACCTATTTCTTGTCTTCCATACATATCATGTTCTACTGAGCTTATAAATTTATCCCATGACTCCTGATGGGCTTTACTTATAATGCTTTTAGCAATTCTCCTTTTCGTTTTATATTCTTCATAAGAGTAACTTACCTCTTGAATATCAACATTTCACGAATGTTAAACAGTTTTTTTAATTGTATAAACATATTTTTCTCATCGCTTTCTTAGTTAATTTTATTATTATTATTATTATTATTATTATTATTATTATTATTATTATTATTGTTATTATTATTGGGAAGTGAGTTAAGATGACGGAAGCACTAGCTGCAAGAGTAGAAAGCGCTCTACAAAAACTGACCAACATAGCGGAGGCAGGAGTATATATAAAAAAAAGACACCAAAGAAGATATCCTGAAAGCGGTAAGTACGATGAAGGAATATATAAAAACAAAGGAAGGAATGGATATTCCGGAAAAGAACGAGGATAAAGAAAATCCAAAAACAGTGGAAGAGGTTAAGAAGCCACACAGAGACACGATAAAGAGAGAGGAAGACAGCCGCGGGGATGGACAAGTGCCGCCATCTGTGAATGCCGCACAAGAACTAGAAGAAGGAGACCGAAACGAGGCGACAACTACAGGAGGAAGCTGTAACCAGGACATACAAAAATACATAAATAATAAATTAAGCGAAGATAATGAAAAGAAGGAATATACATTATATACAATGGAAGAAAAAATCACTGAAAACATAATGCAAAACATAAAGAGTAATATGGATATTATCATACAAAACTTAAAAAGCATGATAAATCAAGAATTGGAAAATATAAAAGGAAAAGAAACAGGAAAGAGACTAAAACACGCTGGAACTGAACAAGGCCCGACAACAGAAGACAGAAACAGAAACAAAATCCAAATGAGCTGAGCAGAAAAGGACCACAAATCTGAAACTCTCACAGCGCCAGAACAAAACCCAGAAGTAGAGGGAGAAGAATGGATGGTAGTGGGTAAAAGAAAAATTATAAAACAGAGTAGTCATAGGAACGAAGGAGGAAAATGGAGAACTACAAGCAGCAAATAGAACAGCATGGCTCTACATAGGAAGACTAACGGAATCTACTACAAACAACAAAATAGAAAGATACCTATCAAGAAACAGTATCGAAGGGCAAATAGAATGCGAAGAACTACAAACTAGAGCAAGGAATAAAGCATTTAAAGTTGGAATACCCTTTGAACAACTAAAGAAAATAGAATCATTAGACTTTTGGCCCAAGGACATAGTGGTCAGGAGATTTCGATTTCGAAGACGGCCGCAAGAAACAGCATCACTCGAATGAAGAAAATACATATAAAGGCTTACTATGGAATGTCAAAGGAATAAAAAATGCAATATCTATGGCACCGACAGATTTCTTACAAGATTTTGGCTTCGTGATCTTAACAGAAACCTATCTGATAGAAGAATGGCATCATCATCACTTCTACAGCAAACATATTTTTGCAAGGAAAGGAGAACTAGGAAGGCCATCCGGAGGCATATCTATACTCATGAAACCATGTATGACACCAATAATAGCATCAACAAGGAAGGAGAATGCACTTCTAGTAGAAACTAAGTATCTGGTGATCATTGGAGCCTACTACCCGCCACATTACAACGCGATGGATATCATAGAAGAACTACATCAACTAATACTACAAAATAAAAGTGTAAAGCCTATAATGATAGCAGGCGACTTGAACTGCCACATAGATATAGACAACTACAAGACCAAGATAGTCATGGAAAAACTGCAAGAAGAAGGATTCACACTCCTAAATGACAGAAAAATTCCCACGTACATATGCCAAAACGGTAAAAGCACCATCGACCTAGCACTGATAAAAGGCCACGCAAAGGGAAAAATAACCCCACTCTGGACAAATGCAGTAACACCCATCCGAAAACACCTACCAATGAAAATTAACATAGCTACACCAAAACTTAAAATCCAAAAAGTAACACCACTAAAGATATCGAGAAAAATCGAAAACGGGAAAATCAAAGGACGCCAGAATGAACTAAAAGAAGCAGAAACAGTTATAGAACAAGGGAATCTAGAGGAAGCTACCGCAATAATAGAACAGATCATCATAGGGGCCACGATGCCAGTAAACTCGAACATGAAGAAATCAAAAGAATGGTATGACAAGGAATGCTACAACAAAAGAAAACAAGTGAAAAGTAAGCTACAACTAATAAAAAAACCTGGAAGACATTGCAGTAAAAGGAGACTACGCAATGGAAAGACTGGTTAAAGAAAAGAAGAAAGCTCATATCGAACAAAAAATTAAAGAGATGGCTGAGGAAGCCCTTAAAGACCCATACATCGCTATCCGACCAAGGAAACAACAACAGACACAAGCCATACAAATGAAAGAATGGGAACAACATTTCACCAACATACTAAACAAGGAAGGAAGAGAGACCCCAGCAACAAGAAATCAAGACCAAAACACAAGACACACAGAATGGACTCCTATCAACCCTGCAGAAATTAGAAAAACAATAAACCAAAGCAAGAACAGAAAAGCATCCGGCCCAGATATGATATATAATGAACACCTCAAAAACACAATTGACACACTGAGTCCCATATGGAACTATATAACAAATGTATGGAACTAGGAAGAATTCCAGAACAATGGAGAAACTCGACGATAAAAGTTATATAGGCCTACAAAGGAAAAGGGGATCCAACAGACCCTAACAAATACAGGGGCATCGCTCTTGAAAACGTTCTCTTCAAGAACCTAACAAAAATAATAACAAATAGAATAAGGGGAAAAATCGAACAAAAGCTCCCTGAAGCGCAATTTGGATTCAGGAAAGAGAGATCAACTCAAACGGCAGTGAAACTCCTCCTTCAAAACATAGAGGAAGCACTCGATAGAAAACAGAAGCTGTACACTGTCTTCATAGATTTTACGAAAGCCTTCGATCTAATGGACAGAGGATTAATAATAAGCAAATTGAAAAGTACCCTAGGAGAGGAGAACATGTGGACCCAAATCATTACATCAATAATGAAAGAAAATAGCATAGTTATATCTGATGGTCTCTCAAAATAAAAAAAAATATACTGCCGACAAATGGGATACTGCAAGGAGATCCATTGAGCCCACTGTTATTCATAATGGCAGCCGAAGAACTGGTAAGGAAAATAGAAGAACTAGGAGAAGAAATTTTCGTATATACATACGCAGACGACATCGTAATCGGATCAACGGATATAAGTAAACTTCAGAACGCCATAATAACTATGGAAGAATGGTGTAAAACCCACAGCTTCTATATAAACAAAGAAATAAATAATAGTTTTAAAAAAACTAAAAGAACAGGCTTTATTAGAATACTAAAAAATGAAAAATAATTTTAATTTCCAATACGCTTGGGATAAAATAAAGTGGTCAACAAACAAATCGTCTTCAACACATGTAGAATAAAATTAGAGTTATCAAGAAAAGTAAAATAATTTTACCATCAAAAGCGTGGGGTGCTCTATATCAATTAATATATTTGATAATAAACAGATATTGGTAAAAGTAAGTTCTCTAAGAAGAAAATGTAAAAATCATAAAAAGCACCCCACGCTTTTGATGGTAAAATTATTTTATTTTTTGTTGATAACTCTAATTTTATTCATATGTGTTGACATATGTTTGGACACGATTTTTTTGTTGACCACTTTATTTTATCCCAAGCGTATTGGAAATTAAAATTATTTTTCATTTTTTAGTTTTCTAATAAAGCGTATTCTTTTAGTTTTTTAAAACTATTATTTATTCTTTATTTTTTAGTTTTAATATTTTACAGAATAAGATAAAAATGTAAATATCATTAAATTCGATACTATTGTAGTATGAGCTAAAAGTAATACTCTTCTATAAAAAAAATCACTCCCAGCCGAATTTGAACCAGCGACGTATGGATGACTGAAATTATATACCACTAAGAGTTCACTGCTCTACCAACTGAGCTCTTACAACGATTGACTAAAATCTCGATAAGTCCGCAACCTATTATACCAGTTTTCATTTTTTTTTATTTTCGGATGATTCTGACCAGGATTTTAGAAACAAAATATGAAATTATTGTATAGTCACGGCTCCTCTACACGTATATAAAGTTTCAAGTCGACCCAATGTTTCTAAGTGGGTGAAAATCGCGTTGAAAGATTCCGTTACATTGATACAAAAACACTTTTTTTGATTTTCTGATGATTATGGCCAGGCTTTTAGAAAATAAATATGAAATTATTGTATTGTCACGAGTCCTCTACAAGTATACAAAGTTTCAAGTCGATGCAATGTTTCTAAGTGGGTGAAAATCGCGTTGAAAGATTCCGTTACATTGATACAAAAACACTTTTTTTGATATTCTGATGATTATGGCCAGGATTTTAGAAAATAAATATGAAATTATTGTATTGTCACGGGTCCTCTAAAAGTATTCAAAGTTTCAAGTCGATCCGATGATTTTAAGTGGGTGAAAATCGCGTTGAAAGATTCCGTTACATAGATAGATAGATACAGGTCAAGCTAATATAAAGCGTGTAAAAACAGAAATTATGGTGTTAAGAAACGGATGAAAGATCCCTGCCACAACAGAAATAAAACTGGACGAAGATAACATCAAAATAGTAAAGGAGTTTAAATATCTAGGCATTACCTTACAACCCAGTGGAAGAAGCTTCACAAAACACTTAGCAGAAAGATCAACGCAAGCAATAATGGCAATAAATGATATACGCAATATACAAGCACTAAGCCTGGAATCAGCGATGAAACTATTCAATGCAAAGATCCTCCCAATAATAACTTACGGGATGGAAATCATATGGCCACATCTTACAGAAGCTAATCTGAACACACTGGAAAAAGTGAAAGCTACATACATAAAAAGGGCAATAGGAGTATCAAAAACGACAAGAGGCCGTCTAGTGTACCTACTGGCAAGGGAGACTTTCCTTATCGAGGACTTGAAAACATCATATCTACTACCAACCACACAACCCTATAAGCATGCGCTACAAAGACTACGCAGAAAAAGAGAGGAAGTATGGCCGGAATTCTTCAGCACCGGAGCGATGATAGATAGGAACTGGACAGAAGCAAATTTCCAGATACGACACGTCATCACGAGATTAAGCGAGCATGGATTCCACCACCTAATGTGTAGAGATAAAACATTCCATGACCCGAAGATGTCATGCATATGCGAAGTATGTGAACAGAAATGCGAAAGATATCACATCGAAACATGTACACAAAGAACAAAAACAATTTGTGATTACGCAAGACCAAGTTAGTGTTAGTGATTTTTAGCTGTGTTATCACCTTTGCACATTTGTGCGCAATCCATTTGTATAAATTATTATTATTATTATTATTATTATTATTATTATTATTATTATTATTATTATTATTATTATTATTATCGTGTTTAGTTTGTATTACTAAAAAACTTACGTCTGATTTTGTTTTCTTGTTTTTATTATTAATTTTTCATGGTCATTATTTGTTGTATATTGCCCCTTAATATGAGCATTCTTGATCTTTGGGGTCTTTGACGAAATAAACAAATACAAATTTTAAAAATTGAAAATGGTTGTACATTATTATGCAGGGTAATATTTTAAGTAACGCACGCCCTCTAAGCATAAATTTCTTTAATCCAGTTTATTATTAATTTATGATACACTAAATTTTCAATATTTAGAGCTTCTTGGTTAATAATGCTGCCCTCTTCAATTTTTTTCCTTTGCATTAATATAGATATGAGACTAAGTGACGAGAAAAGGGATGCGAAGATACAGATAGAATTGTCATTAAGAAAAGCGGTTAGGAGTGACGTTAGTGCAAAGCGAGTGGAGCATTAAGATAGAGATTGGGGCATAGTTGTGGTAATGTGGGGAGAAAAGGGATGCTGGAAGATGTCGCATGTTTCTTAAGTTGTTTCTTTATCAGGAAAACAAGGAAACACTAAATGTTGGATTACACTCTTATTCGCCGGAAATATCCCTGTCGTTCAGAGATACTAAGTTTATTTGCTAACATAGAGGACTAAAACAGTAACTATAGGCTACTGTAAAACTCTTAGTTCTAAATCTTATGCCATATAAAGTGTTCTGTTGCTACTTTGAAACATTTCTCAAATGCAATTCTGTGATATAATGCATACTCTCAAAATGACATCTGGAAAAGTATGCTCTTCTAACATCTGATATATCGATGCAACTGTAGAAGCATTTCATTGAATGTTGTGAAGAATAGGTCAACCAACACTAGTTTTTATATTTTTATATTTCTAACTACATGGCTACATGTATTATGGAATTCCTAGATTTAATGCTACGTTCACTACTAATGAATAATAAAAAAGAATATCAACATAAATGGCAACCAAGTCAAACGTTATAATTATCGTTTAATACCTACATGTATGATAATGTTAGAGTAAAAGGAAATCTATGTTGTTATGCATTGCACAGACATTTGTAATCCGAACTTCTCTCGGAAAAAAATTAAACTGAAAATATGTAAGAACTGATATTTTTCAGTTATACTATGTGGGTGCAAAACATGGACTCTTACTTTAAGAGAGGAAAAATATTAGGTGTATTTGTGGATAAAATTCTTGGGATTTTTTTTTATCAAAGAGAGGTGAATAGACAGCTGAATGAAGAAGATTACTTAACAGTGAACTATATGATATTTTAGGAAACCAGATGTATTAGGAATAGTTAGGTCTCGTAGACTGCGATGGGCAGGACATGTGGTACGAATGGAGAATTAAAGAAGAGCATGAAAACTCTTTGTAGGAAAACTAGAGAGAAACCGCTCAGTAGTAAGGCCAAGAATAAGGTGGGAGAATAAATTACATGATTTGATTGAGATATATTATACAGGAGATGATTAGAAAACATTAGCTCAGGTTAGGGGTGTATGGGATAGCTTATGTCTGCGTGGCCATGAACCTACGGATTGCAAAGTGCCTGTGAGTTAGTTAGAATATTATTGAGTAAGATACAGTTTATAATTACGGTATAATTAGTAACTACGGTTGCTAAGGAGTAGGAAAAAAGCTGCTCTTAATAATAATAACAATAATAATAATAATAATAATAATAATAATAATAATAATAATAATCTAAAGTATAAAAATGAATGTTTGTTTGTTTGACTGTTTGTTTGTTGTTCGTACTTTATGCGTGGCCATACGTTGATCCGATTGTGATGGGGCTTTTTGCAAAATGTTTAGGAGAATCCCGGGATGAACATAGGCTATAAAAAGTTGTGATACTCAACTCCTATACCCTTAAAAATTGCCCTTTGTTGTGGAAAACGTGAAAAAAGTAGGTCTTTGGACGCTTAAATGGCTTACGCTGTCTAAACCATAACAAATTACACAAAATTCAGGCGATAACACAGTGGACATTAAAAATAGAATCATACAAACAACACAAGCAATAAATGCTTTAAACTCTGTTTGGTGGAGCAACAATATTACTAAAAATAGAATCAATATTAGTAAAATTCATATCAAATTCCGATGAGGTGAAGTCATATGATGAAAGTTAAAAATTAAATTGTACCTGTTGGTAGGTGCCGTCGTCTTGAACTTTGTTAAAATATTGAAGAAAAAAAAACTCCAGTTAAAATTAAATCCAGTTAATTCTATATACAATATTTTAACAAATTTGAGGACGACGGCACCTAAAAACAGGTACAATTTAATTTTTAACTTCCATCATATAAAAATAGAAAATTACAAATATATCAAACCATAATTCCGAGCATTTTAACATATGATGTTGACGTTTGGTAAATTCCTACCAGGGAAATGAAAAGAATTTTAAGTACAAAAATGGATGTTTAAGAAGATCAGCTGGAAAATCTAGAATGGAATTAAAAATAAATAAACAAATAAAGGACATTATGGGTGTGCAAGAGGAGCCGGACATCGTAGACATTATAAAAAAGAAAGGATTACAGTGGTACGGCAATCTCAAAAGAATGCCAGAATAAAGATTGCCTAAAACTGTTATGGAATGGAGGAAGATAGGTAGACCGAAGAAAACGTGGATAGAAGGGGTACAAGCGGCTATGAATATCAGAGGATTGGAGGAAGATCAATGGATGAACAGAGAGGAATGGTGTTTGGTTTCCGGAAGACTACGGCAGCTGCTATGATACCGAATGATGATAATGATGAGAACAGCGTGAGGAAACTTGATGTTTTGATCAATAGTTTTGAGTCATTCCCTTTTTGGGAGGTTAACAATTTAAGTAAGCCAATAAGCGGATAAATTCAAAGACAATTGCTAAGACAGCGCATAGTGGTATTCTTGAACATAACCTATTTTTTTCCTGATAATATTAAGGGGCCAACAGTCTTAACATAACCTTAGACGAGTAAATCCTTTTCAGAAGTACCGTATGTTATGCTTTTTCTCTATATATTCATAATTTTACAAGAATTGCAATGTATTTAAATTATTTACAGTTAATCTAACTATCGTAATATTTACAAAGTTTTTACATTAAAATGTTAACCCTGCCGAGTGTCGAACTTGTATTCAGTACTCAAGAAATACACGCTACTTTAGCATATTCTACAGTTTCTACTCATAAAACGAGAGTTTCGTGAATCATAAAACTTCTTTTTTTCTAATTTCGTATGTTGTGCAGGGAATATTTCTATCAATGATCATCATTTATTAACATATTAAATATGGGTCTATATATTTTGAAATTGTGGGAGTTTAAAAGCAGTAACAATTCTCTCGATAGGTGCTAACTGACATTGGGAACAATTTGTAAGCATTAAAGGTAACAAATCTAGCCTTAAAACCGAAATATACAAAATACACCTTATCCTACATTAGTATACGGACGTAAAGGAAATTCAAATGATAGCATGAAAAAACATCGAAAATTAAAGCAGAAGAAACGATATTTATTAGACGAACTGCACGTTATAATTATATAGGAATGTAAATATTATATATCAATTAAATACAGACCCTAAACGTACTTACACACTGTTACGTGTCGCACATAGCGACGTTTGAATTGCGCGGGTGAGTTGCCCCTAGCGAGTTAGGTGACCCGCAGAACCGCTCGAATTGTCTGAAATGTGTTGCCAGACATTTCTACCGGCATCTCCTTACCTTGGAAAAAGATCAGAAGCCAGAAGTTTCTGGGGTTCGAAGTTGCTCGTATCTGTTACTAGAGCTTTCCTCCCGCTGATATAAAAGAGCGGAGGGGAAGGCCTGCCAGTCAGTTTTGCGATACTCGCTCTGCGATAAGTCCTGCGTTGGATGGCGAGATGTTAAGTGTAAGCTAAACTGTGAGGAAGTACTGTGTCTGTAATTGTGTGATAAGTGATTATCAAATAAACTTTGAAAGAAGAATAGTTGTGAAATAAAATTATGATCGAAGATTTAGTGATAATTGTGAGTAGAAAATAAAGTGAAAAGAAAAAAATTACATAACAACTGTGTATTTATTTAAATCGAAGTAAGTAAAAGGAAAATCCTGTGCCATCTGTGACAATACATTTACGGAAACTAAACCAGGAAAATCATGTTAGAAGAATGGACGGAGCACGGATCGCAACATAAATCCTGTGTCATGTAACTGGTGGAAGTAAATTTCTAGCAAGAAGAATGGATTGAGTCCATAAGACTTCATGGTCCAATGGCTAATCCTTATGATGCTGGACTTTCATCTCAAGATCCACGTAAATGTATTACCAATACTCCGATGTCTTAAGAGGTGTTAATTACTCTTTAAGTACATATAAAAAACGAGAGAAATGTGATCCTGTATTATTCCACAAATAGCGGCTTTAAGTTAAACACAGTAGAAAGTTTCAATTGTTACAACTACTTATTTGCTTTGACCCGTCTCTCTGTGAAAATAGAAAGATGCACACTTTGTCTGCAATTAACAGCTATTTGAGTTGTTAACCCTTCAGAACATATTTGTTCATTGTCCACCAACGAAACAAGTCTCTCTGTTTTTATAGTCTTTGCGACAAACTACGTCAAACATATGTTTTATTTAATGTATTTCTGTTAACCACTGGTTGAAGTAATGGAATAAATGAAGCTATGTAGTTTACAAAAGTAAAGCGAGTACATAAAAGATAAATAAAGAAAGTGAAAATTACATGATAGAGTGGTGAGGATAAAGGTTTGTAAAAGTTAACCTCGCAGCAACATAATGACGCTGTTAGCAGACCCACCTGCTGCTCCGGCCTCACCTAATCACCGCTTTGTGCCAGATGGTCACTGGTGTCCCGCCCTGACCGCTACTCAATGTCAGCATCAGATTGTTTTGTTCCACTTCCAACTTGTACATCACACTAATTCCATCTGCGGTTACCGTCAACTTACTAATTCAATTTCCTTTCATTTTTGTTGCTAAAGCATCTATCCCGCTGATTAAACCCAATTTATTATTAGGTAATACAATATCTTACTAGTGAAACTTTTGGCAAGCACTAAAAGAAGCATTAATAGATGGAAAAACAATAAAATGTTAAAATCAATATATTCAGGAAATAGATGCTAATTGAAGTGAGAAGTAAGCTGTCTAGAGATATGTATACTACCAAAGGATTACTACAAGGATATTGTGTGTCACCATAATTATTTAAAATATTTGTAGAAGTTAGCCTAAGAAACAGAACTAGAAAATGTAAACCAGTGAGGATTCCAATTAATCAACAATATGTGTTACACCGTCTACTATTTGCAGACGACCAAGTGGTGATTACTCAGGAAATTAATTGAGGAATACACGAAATGGAGATTAAACATAAAATTGAGAAAACGGGATATCTCACGACATAACTAGAGAATGAAGAAAAATTACAATGTGAAAATGTGGAAATTAAGAAAGTTGAAAAATTCGAATATTTAGGATCAATTTTAGAATCAGACGGGAAAAGTTATAGAGAAATTGAGAAAAGAAATAGCGAAGGAAGAAAAGTAATTGGAATATATGGAGTAAAAATACTATAAATAAAACATTGGTATATAAATCATTAATACAAAATGTTAGGTTGTATGGTGCAGGGACCTGAAGTTTAGGCAGACAGCAAGGAAAAAAATTATTGACAACAGCGATGGATTTTTGGCGAAAGGCATCAAGTGAATCAAGAAAGGAGAAAATTCGGAACCAGAAAATTAGAGAAATAATGAATGTTAAACATAATATTATAGAAGTAATAAAAGAACGGAGATTGAAATAGTATGGACATCTGAAGAGAATGGAGAATAATAGAATCACAAGAATGATGCTGGATTGGAATGCTGAAGGCAGGAGGAGGAGGGGGAAACCCAGGGAAGGGTGTTTGGATAAAGTGAGAAGAAACCTGATCAGCAGACACCTCAAAGAAGAAGATGATGAGGATAGAAATCTGCGGCGGAGTGAAATACAATAGGACTGAAGGATAACTAGTGTAATGTAGAGAAAATCCTTAATAAAAAAAATTTACTCTTATAAGAGTAACATTTGTTCTTAAATCCTGTCTTATATTTTTTAAAATTACTTTAGAACCGGATCATATTAAAAGTGCATCTTAATTTTTTTGTGAAATAGAGAGAGCGATATTGAAAAAAATATCGTTCGTCTAAATTTTACAGGGTATAAGTAATATAAATGGGAATGTATTAAGTACGAATTACTTTTCTTCTATTTCTTCTTCTTCTTCTTAAACTTAATTTGTAGGATTTTCATCCTGTTTATTTCCAAAATCACTCATCAGAAGAAGACGTATTGGCTGTGCATTCACTGTCTATCCATCTCTCGGCTGGTCTTCCTCTTGTTCTTCTCCCGTCTATTGGTCTATCTTCTTTAGCTCTTTTTGCAACCCGCCATAGCCTGTCCCAAGCCAGGTTGAAAAAGGGTGAGGGGGAGGAGTAACACCTCGTAAAAAAAACTTTGGTTCAGCTTGCCCAGCTGATAGTACCTTGTGAGGGCCCCTTGCCAGGGTTACGGTGAAGACTTCAACGGCAGATACAGTGGAAAAAGAGTCCTTCGGTACAGTGTACCTGACGGAAGAGGTAACTTTACATCTACTGCCTTGTACATTGACAAACGGGCGGATGGGGTTCGTTAGTCCTACAAGACAACTCCGAAATAAAACGGGGCAGGCTGAGCTCTGGAGCTGGGTGAAGGCAATCGGCCTAGGGGGGAAACCCCGAATAATAAACCAGCAATGAAAACGGGCTAGCAGCCCACTTCAAGGTGTATCTTATACATTACTCGCAGTCCAAAGGATCACGCCTCGGATCAAAGACGAATTACTTTGAGAAAATAAAAACCAAATATCTAATAGACCCTGAATCGAAAACTTTCTAAAATATAAGTTTCTATAAAAAATTATTCGTACATTACTTTGTAATATTTATAAGAGTTTCATCAGATTTTCATACACTAATAAGGAACATGGAATTGAAAAAAGTTTTTAGTTTTATAAAAAAATATCCTAGATAATATGCGCCCGTGCTTCTTCGTGCTTTCTATTATTACCAATATTGTTTATTTCACACCATTTCAATTAATTTAATTAATGCTTTAATTCCAAAGGGTTAACAAAATTCCAATAGACAAATTAACGTATTTCACTTCTCCTATGTTCTGCGTTCAAAATCAGAAAACACCATGCTCTTTATAAATGAATAGTTGCCCCGAAAAGGGACCTAACCCACAACAATTCGAACGTTGGGTTTTCAGTGGATTAGTTATCTATCGGGAGAGTATCATGTCACAGTGCATGTAAAATTATCCATACTCTCTTCAAGGTCTGTTTTATTTATTTTCAAAGGTTGGTTTTAAGCGAATAATGATCTGTAACAAAATGGCGAAAGCAGTTAATCAAGTCATGAGTAGCAGTGCAGCAAAACAATTACTGCACATGCGCAAATTCATTCCACCACAGTTTCGTGAATTATCAGAATCTTAGAGAAATTGAGTGAAAATAAGAAAAAAAACAAAGAATGTAACGTAAATAAATGGTAAATAAGTACTGAAAACTCATTAAGTTAGACATTTTTCTAACTCAATCAGTGTTCAATATGTATTTTCTATTAACTATTATAGCATATCTAGTTAAATATGTGTTGGATAATTTTTCCATTCTATAGAGACAGATCTCTTTTGAACTCAGTTCTGTATTAAATTGTTAATATCGTCGCTTAAGAAACAATAGTTATTAGCATATTATATATAATTCAAATTGGCTGTATAAGATTGAATAAATATATATCAGAGATAGCGACGTCAGAAGATATAAATATTGAATGGGAAAATATATCAAATGTAATACATAAAACAGCAAATGAGATATTAGGAAAGAAAAATAGAATAACAAATAGGAAGGGCTTGAGAACTTGGAATGCGAATATATAAAATGCAGTGAATGAAAAACAAAAAGCATATCATACATACTTACGACTGAAAACAGAAGAATCTTATGAAGAATATAAAATTAAAAGGAGAATTGCTAAAAGCATTATAAGAAAAGCCCATCAGGAGTCATGGGATACATTTATAAGCTCAGTAGAACATGATATGTATGGAAGACAAGAAATAGGTTATAAATTAGTGAAACATCTAAATCAGACTGAGAAAGATTCTGCCAGATTGAATATAATCCCAGAACAAGAATGGATCCAACATTATGAAAAACTTTGGAAAAAGGAGGAAATTGAAGGAAAAGAGAACAATGAGGAAGAAATAAAAGTGGAAAATATTGATGTAATAGACATAAATGAATTAGAAATGGCTTTGAAACCCACTAAGAATAGGAAAGCAACAGGATTAGATAATATAAATATGGAATTAATCAAATATAGTGGAATATTGTGTAAACTACGAATACTTCATCTAATTAATATATGTTGGCAGACCTATGGGATTCCAAACACTTGGAAAACAGCAATTGTGAAGAATATATTCAAAAGAGGAGACCGGAGAAATTGCGAGAATTACAGAGGGATTAGCTTAATGAATACTGGCTACAAGATATATACGAAAATAATAAATAATAGATTGAGAAACATAACAGAAGTAATAATAAGTGAAAATCAAAGTGGATTCAGAAAGGGAAGGTCATGTATAGACAATGTCTTTACACTGAAACAACTCATAGAAAAGAGAAGAGAACATAACTTAGAAACTCACATAGGATTTATAGATTTGGATAAGGCCTTCGATCGAGTAAACAGACAAAAATTATGGGAAATATTACGAATGAAAGGATACCCGCTGTGCCTTGTTGAAACAATAAAGACATTATATGAAGACACAAATATAATTATAGATACCGGATTCAAAAGAACAGATGCAATCAAAACAAATACTGGATTACGACAAGGATGTAGTTTATCACCCACTTTGTTTAATATATATATATATAGACGATATTTTTAATAAATGGAAAGTTTTAGTAAATCCAGGAATAAGAATGGATAATAAAATGTGCATAAATAATCTTTTATTTGCTGACGATGTAATCATAATACAGAAAAATGAAGACGACTTACAGAAATCAATGCATGCATTAAATGAAATATGTAAATTATACGATCTAAAGATTTCTGTAAGGAAAACGAAGACCATGGCTTTTAGAGGAAGAGATCCAGTGAGAACCAAAATTATTTTAGAAAATCAAAGTATAGAACAGGTGTCTAGTTTCAAATATTTGGGCTGTGATGTTGGCTACAATGTGGAAAGAGATATTGACTCCAAAATAAATAAATTTCAGACGGTGTGTGGAACAATACAGAGAACATTCAAAAATAAAATTAGAAAAGAAACCAAGATAAAAATGTATAATGTTATGGCGGTTCCCACAATATTGTATGGATGTGAAACTTGGGCTCCAGTGAAAAGACAGAGGGATAGAATACAGACGGCAGAGATGCGGTTCCTAAGACAAGTAAAAGGATGTACAAGACTTGATAGAATAAGAAATGAGGATATAAGAGAAGAATTGAAAGTACAGCCTTTATTGGATAAAGTCACGAATTACAGACAGAAATGGATCGATCATATGGATGGAATGAGTAAGGAGAGATATCCATTGTTAGCCAGAAATTATCAAGCAAGAGGAAGGCGTGATGTTGGAAGACCTAGAAGACGTTGGGCTGATGCAATATGAAGTCGGAACGGGCAATTGCCTAATCCCTGGAGTGATGATGATGATGATGAAGATTCCAATAGAATGAGAATTTAAAATGTATATGATGTGATAAAGGTAATAATAGCCTAAAAATTAACGTTATACTTTTTTTTTCATTTTCCCAATAATTTGTAGTTTGTGGGTTATATCTCTTTTCGGGGCAACTATTCAAATGTAGCCTGCATAAATGTCTACATTTTTTTTCTAATAAGAAAGATATACGTTTCTGACCAACATATAAAAGATTTTCATTATGGACTATATATCGTACTCAAAAAAATATGTGCACTTAAATTTTGTAAGATCAGGATGTGATCAAAGGTCATTTGACCAGCCGATGATTATATAATACGAGACCCCCCCCTCCGCCATGGATACACGCGTGTATTAGTACTCTAAAGTGAGTTGTACTTTTACAATACAGGTATTGTTTTGTCACAGAGATGATTCAATTGAAATATATAGACTACTTTCAAATTGCACACACCCGTGCGCGCGTACACACACACAAATACACACACGCACACACACACACACACACACACACACACATATATATATATATATATACATACATAATATTTATAGGAAACCAGATGTAATAAGAACAGTTAAGTACATTGCGTTGGGCAGGACATGTGGCACGAATGGGGAATGAAAAGGGACATGGAAACTCCATGGAAAGCTCCCAGAAGGAAGGTCAAGAATGAGACGGAAGAATAATACCATGATTTGATGGAGGTAATTCATACAGTGGATGACTGGAAGACATTGTCTCAGGATATTGATGTATGAAGAGCTTATATTGGACCTATGGGTTCGATAGTGTCAGTGAGTTTTATAATGTTAAAATACGAAAGAGAATGTGTGGCGTGGAAAGCAATAGTACAGGTAAGCTACCGAATTTATATATATATATATATATATATATATATATATATATCCCGAGTAAAAATGCTAAAATGAAATTATGATTTTGCTGAGTTTGAAGGGAACGACCTGTGCGGAAAACTACGGATGAAAACAAATATAGGCTCTACTTACGCCCTAATAAAAAAAAATTGAAGCGATATTTTGGCTATGCAGTTAAACCTTTCTTCAAGCGTATGTTTGGCTTACCCATTATGGCATGACATCTTCCACAGATATCAACGAAAATTATAAAATGTTTTAGTGTGATTGTAGCTGTATGCCAACGCTCCTCAATGTCTGTGGAAAGACATTTCGACTTCGGAATATTCCCATTTTAAATTGTCCTATGGTTGCTTAACAAACATGCTAGAGTATTAACAATTTGTTCAAACATCATGTTTGGGCAAGTGGGGTTTCATTCCCATCTTTCATTCTCCATTCGCTTCACATCTCCAGTTCATCGCAATCTACAAGATTTAGTGTTCTTATTACACCTGGTTTTTCACAAATAGGCCTATCATGCCATTCATCTGTCTGTTCGTATGTCTTTAGTCCAAAAATGTTCCTAACATTACATTCTAAAATAGGCCTACTCGTAGTATTTTACATTCTCTTAGACTAAGAATACAAGTTTCTTTTCCATGTAACTAGACGGAATCACCGTTTCATGTATTTTCAGTTTATTTTTTTTTTTTTTAGAGAATTTGAGATTACTAGCGTCCCGCAGAGACATTCAAAAACCGGTCAAAAGTCTAAAATATGAAGTTAATTATTACACTGCAAGGGCCCCTGAATTTTCAACCTTAATAATCGATACATATATCTTTAATCACAAAGGTCACCCACGTGCATGCTTCATCCCACATAGTTCAGTCGAACCTCAGTCATTCTCGGAATTTACGCCTGTTTTCAGCGCTTGTATTTGTTTACTGGATTACAGTTGACATTGTGTTTTCGGGTGCTGGTGTGTGAAAAAAAAAGCATTATGAATCTGGAAGTAGAAGGTAAGATTATTTTAACCTAATAGTTGTAGTTTAAGTAATGTGTATAAAGGATGAAGAAATATCAACCGTAAATTGGGATTTATTTATAAGAAGTGTTTCAATAATTGCGTGTGGTTTTTTTTTGCTACAATAATCACAAATAGGAATGAGATGCACACAGAAATTAAACATAGGTTCAATTCTGGAAAATGCGTGCTATTATGCATTGCAGAGACTCGATGTCCCAACTCCTTTCAAAAAACCTTAAACTGAATATATATAAAACTATTATTCTACCAGTTATATTATATGGGTGCGAAACATGGACTCTTACTTTAAGGGAGGAAAGGAGATTACAAGTATTTGAGAATAAAGTACTTAGGAAAATTTTTGGACCTATGGAGAAGACTGCATAACAATGAACTACATGGTCTTTATAGGAAGCCACATATAATAAGAACAGTTAAGTCTCGTAGACTGCGATGGGCAAGACATGTTGTACGTATGGGGAATGAAAGACTTGCATGGAAGCTTCTTGTAGGAAAGCCTGAGGAAAAACGCCCAATTGGTAGACCAAGAATGAGGTGGGAGAGTAACATTAACTATGATTTGAGGGAAGTAGATTATACAGGACCCCGCGCCGTAGCCGAGCGGTTAAGGTAGGAAGCCTTGGCGCAGAGCTACGGGACTTGCGCTGGTTCGAGTCTCCATGGGGGAAGAAATGTTCTCATGGTATTTCGGCCAGTATGGGACCGGTGCCCACCCAGCATCGTGAGGCAATTGGGTAGCTACAATAAGTAGCGGCTCCAGGTTGAGGAACCAGCTATAACGGCTGGGGGACTCGACATGCTAACCACATGTCATCCCTACACTGGCTGTTGATCATCTACCTCTGTGATTGACACATGTGGATGTGAAGGGCCAGCAGCCGACTGGTAAAAGGGCAACCGCTGAAAAGTGGAAAGACCCTCAATCGGAGATTATACAGGGAATGATTGGAAAGCATTAGCTCAGGATAGGAATGTATGGAGAGCTTATGTCCGCTCGACCATGAACCTACGGCTTCGATAGTGTCAGTGATTAAGTAAGTAACTACTTTTTTTTTGCTTGTCAAAGCTTGTCAAGCCTTTTTTTTTTTTTTACAAGCTTGTAATTAAGGATAACCTGTTACAAAAAAAAGAATGAAAAAATGCGCTTTACTTTCGTGTGCCATTTGTATTTGTGGTGCATTGAAGCCAATAAGTTTTATCTCTTTTTAGATACTCCAGAACCAGCTCTAATTTTCACGAGGAGAGTTTTGTACGATATTATGAGAGAATGGAAAGGAATTAAGGTTAATGAAAAATGCGACATTTTAGTAAAACAACTTTCTGAATTTGTTCATTGTCCTAATGATAAATATGGTATTTTAAATCGTACCTTGAGGTATTTCAAGACTCAATTCAGACAGAGATGTGTAGCGCAAAGAAGACCGTTTCATACAAATAACGAAGAATGGCTCAATTCATCTATACTGTTGCCGAACATCAGTGCATAGCAAAGACTTGAACAGTGGGCATCCCAGAAAATGATTTATGTACTTGAGTGATCGTAGTAAGCGACGAAAAACTAGGAATTATGGAATGAAACACCCGCTGAAGAACTAGTATATGTAGATGGTGTAAGTCAACGAATTGTACAATAGCTTCCTAATAATAAGGTAAATTATGTTAACACCTATAAGAGCTAAAGAAATCCGTAAATCGTTAGTATCAACTAAAAAGCAAGTAAGAGTAAAGAAAAACACGCCACAAGAGCGCGCTGGCAATTTTTGTTGAAGCCAAAGTGGCAATGGCAAGTAATTCACACTGCAAATAAGAATCTACATCCCTTCTACTCTCTTATCCAAAAAGCTAAACAAGACTGCTACCCCAAGGCGAAATAAATGCAGGTCACTAAAACTTGAATTGATGTAGAACTGTAAGCGTTAATTGATCATACAGCTTCACGATTGTATAAATACCTAGCCGAGATAGTAGAAACATGCACACAGGAACAGAGAGAAAATTTGGAATTGATTTTAAAACGGGGATGTGATGGGTCCCAACAGTCTCAATATAAACAAATATTTCTAAATAGCTCAGATAGTGACGCCAAAATATTTCAAATTTCGCTCGTTCCTTTGCGACTGATTTTGACAATTAAGGGAGGAGAGAAAATCATATGGCAAAACCCAGTTCCTTCTGTGTGATTTTGCAGACCAGTGAGCATACGATTCGTTAGAGAATCTAAAAATATCATAAAACAGGAGATAGATTAGCTCTAGATTAAAATATTTTGTAAATAATAATTATATTGTACACGTATTATGTATATTTATGTTTATTGTAATTTAGACGTAAGAATAATTTTTGTATTTTATAAACCTGCTTCAGTGGTAGACAAAGCCTTAACTCTGCTAGGTAAAATAAAGCTATTATTATTAACCATTTATAGGGCACGAAACTGGGGCATTTCAGATTTTTTTTACCTTTTTGTATCACAATGAAACTAAGAAACAAGAATATATACAAATTATGCGTTATTTTACTCAATTATTGTGAAAAACATGGTGGGAAATTATCCCAATGGTTGTTTAGTAGAACAGTTATTACTGAAATGGCATTGGGATATTATTTTCCCCCTTAAACAAAATATCACACGTATTTTTAAATCATCATTTCATTAACTGAAGATCATTAATTATACAATAAAATATAATGTTGAATGATATTTGCACGTAAACATTTGTATTTTTAATAATATTATTCAATAAAAATATTTATTGTACTCGTATTCACTGAATGTTAATAATCCTTACGTTACATGCATAAGTTTTGTATTTCTCTATCATAAAAACTACAGGGTTTCCAATATAAAACCGGACACGCCTCACGGGGTTTCACCCGTCAGGCTGCGCTCTCTCCTCGTCCGCATTTCAATCTGCCAGCCGCAGAGTGTCCGGTTTTATACTGGAAAGCCTATATATACAGTAAAATTTAAATGCCAGGTTATAAGAAAATGATTTCAGGATAGGATAATTAGAGTACAATAAATAATTAATACAATCATATTATGGCTATGATACTTCGAAATACAAATTAGTTTTCCTGAATGTTAAAAAATAATACCGAAATATTATATAACATAAAATTATAATTATACAACTATAGATTGATAATATACTCATCAATTAGAATTGTGGAAGGGTTTGCATAATGCAACATTACATTTTTCGTAAACCATATTACTTCTTTTCTCCTTTATTTTTGTTCAGCAATAAGCACATTGGCGTTAATTTTTTATCACCTTTGGTAAATGCATTCCAGCATCAAACAGGCGTACTGTATTTTGAACAGTTGGGCCACCATTAGGATTGTTTCTCTTCCTTTCAAGTCCTTTTGCTGCTGCGTGACCATAGTGCATTCTGCTTGTAAAATTTCCAATTAATTCATCCACTAGAAGAAATCTAAATAATAGATGGTAGACGGGCTTTTGTTTATTTTTCTTCATGACTTCCTTGTACAATATAAATGAATTCACAATTGAGCAATCAAGGAAATAATAAAAAAAAGTTTCATCCACCATCTTCTTGACTTCTGCCCCACTGCGTAAGTCGCCATGAGTTGATCGAAACAATCTACTCCACCCATATATTTATTGTAATCAGCAATTGCCTGGGGACAAATAACTTCTTCACGTAGGCCTACTTCTTCGTTTCTTCGCAAAACTTTGGTTCTGCTTACTGCATTGTGCATATTACTATTGACACCGACTTTTTTCCGTGGTCCATCCATTTCATTATGCTTATGTCATTCCACTGAAGAAAATAGGAACCTCGTTTAGATAAATCTTTATCTGATTTTAGGATGTCCCTTGGGTAGTATTTCCTATTTGTTCGGAATTGTAAGGTAACGTAATATAAAAATTAACAACGGTAAGACGTCTCACTTGACAATATAATTTAATATGCATAATAATAATAATAATAATAATAATAATAATAATAATAATAATAATAATAATAATAATAATAATAATAATAATAATAATAATAATAATAATAATAATAATAATAATAATAATAATAATAAAACAAGACAATTTATAGTTTTCACCCACTTCTCTTCAGTATTAAAATGAGAGTAATAGGGAGAAATATGGGGCACTGAGCCCCAGTTCTTGGGTATATGTCTCCTCATAACACGTAATATAAGGTTTTTCAATATTTGGTTTTATTATTCCCAAGAAAATTGTTCTGTTTTCATCAATGCCCAGCATGGTCAGTAGAGGATGTAAAAGACATTATCAGTCTGTATTTGGATCTCTGTAATATCTTTGCCATTATTAATATATAACATGTATTAATTAATTTACCTTTGCTACACACAAGGGCACTGATTTAAATTGCAATATTGTGTGAAAAATCAATATTTAACAAAAAAAACACAAAAATTAAAATACAGTGAAACGTTTTTATTGACAATTATACTTCATGTCTCGAATATTGACGCTCTATACACGCATATTACTACAATTGTATTCTTATATAATTATATTCATGTTAGAGGGATATTATCTTACCATCAAATAAATTATCTTGTCTTTCTTCTCCAAGAAATCAGCTGTTAAGTTGGGTCCCGCTCGAAGAAATGACAAAACGCGCGCGCTAAATGATCAGTGGGATAATAATTTCCCACTTACATATTTAGAGGTCATTGCACAGGAGAGAATGAATTCAACTTGTGCATTGATATGACATCTATTATAGGCTTTAAGAACTGTATGCTTTAGCATAAGTGGGAAATATCTATCCCTAACTGCATTCTCGGAATATATGGTGGGAAAGTATTATCCCACAGAATCATAAAGGGTTAATTAATTATTATTATTATTATTATTATTATTATTATTATATTATTATTATCATCATCATCATAATCGTCGTCATTGTCACCATTATTATTATCATCATCATCATCATCACTATTATCATCACTATTATCATCACCATTATTATCATCATTATTATTTTTGTAATTATTATTATCATTATCATTATCATCATTATCATTATATTATTATCATTATATTGTTATTGTTATTATTATTATTATTATGATTATTATTATTATTATTATTATTATTATTATTATTATTATTATTATTATTATTATTATTATTATTATTATTATTATTATTATACGTCCACCGCTGTGGTCTCGAGGTAGCTTGCTGCCTTGTCACGCAGCGGGCCCGGGTTCGATCCCCGGTCGGGGCAGTTTTTCTGGATGAGGTTTTTATCGGGGTTTTTCCTCACCTGTAAGACAAATGTCAGGAAAACTTTAAGGCCCAAACGGTCCCCGAAATCATATGGCCATCATCCTTATCATTATCATCCTTACCATTATCATTATCATCCTTCACCGGTGTGGAAAGCAACGGGAAGCTACCACACCTACACAATTTCGTAGTAAAGCTGCAGGCATAGCATGAAAATGCAATGATTGCAGTGAAGGACCTGCCTTCGGGCAGAATTACTATGGATGGATTATTATAAAGTACATTGAAGACCAAGTGAAAACACTGAAAAAACAGAGATATCAGCTCCTGATGTAATCGTAAAAATAAAACACACTATGTTATTCACAATGATTGATGGAAAGATTTGCAATGCCGCCCCTGACACTTTATCTACTTCACGCTGCTATATTTGTGGGCAGACTGCAAAAGATTTCAATAAACTGATTGAGGAAGAGGAGTTAATATAAACGCATTTCAGTTTGGTACATATGTTCTTCATGCAAGAATTCGCTTCTTTGAGTCTCTACTACATTTGGCTTATAAACTCCCATTAATAAAATGGCAAGCGCGAACATCAGATGAAAAGAAGACTATAAAGAAAACAAAAGAGAAAATACAGACAGAATTCAGAGAAGAAATGGGGTTGCTAGTGGATATTCCAAAAGCAGGATTCGGGAACGCCAAGGACGGTAACACATCACGAAGATTTCTTTGCAGATCCGGATATATCTACTTGAATTACTGGCATTAATGCCAACATAATCAAATGATTTCGGGCAATCCTCGAAGTTATTTCTAGTGGAAACAACATGGATGCTGATAAATTTGCCACATATGAACATGAAACGGCAAATGTGTATGTTGAATTGTATAGTTGGCATCCTATGTCACCTACAGTTCATAACGTTTTGATCCATGGAGCCAAAGTAATAAGCCAAACAATTTTGCCTATTGGCCAATTATCTGAGGAAGACGCTGAGGCCTGGAATAAAACTTTTCGAAAATATAGGCAACATTACTCCAGAAAATGTTCACGACGGATTATAACAAGGACATCATGAACAGATTTTTTGTCGAGTTCTGATCCATATTTACGTTCCATTAGATCTAAGCCGAAGTTGAAGAAAAAGGCGTTTTCCAAAGAAGCACTGAATATGATGGTTGCAATCATACCTCCACCATTGTCCTCGTCACCTTACGATGAAAGTGAAGATGATGACGATGAAGATGAGTAACTTTCCTGCAGTAATTTTCTCCAAACAGTGTTTTGGAGCCATCATTGTACTTTTTTATAATTGAACACAATACTATTTTTAAAATCGTTGTTTTCATTTCAAAGGACCCTATATATAATTTTGACCGGGCACTTTATGCCAATACTCCTATGTGCGTCGGTGTAATTCATACAAGCATGCGTTTCCAGACCCTATGTATATTTATTATTTCATATTTATTGAAGGAAAAATTACGTGTCTCATCTTAAATGCACGTATGGTCTCGTGGGTGGTTCCGGCGTTGAGCGGATGACTGAACTTAGGAGGCCATTCATATTATTGTGTATAAAAAAAGATCTGATCCAGTGTTAAATATCGTTTCCCGACAGATCGAATCCCGTATGGCCCGGGTGACGTGGGGCATTTAAAAAGTGCTTACAAAAGATAGAGGATGAGCAAATGTAAAAAAAGAGATGAAAAGGGAGACGAGGAAGACGGAGAGAGAGAGAGAGAGAGAGAGAGAGAGAGAGAGAGAGAGAGAGAAAGCGAACTTAATATTCATTTTACTGTAGTCGGGTGACGTGGGGCAAGTACAAAAGTGCTTATAAAGGTAGAGGATGAGGAAAATTACATAAAGGTAGAAACAGGAAGAGAGAGAGAGAGAGAGAGAGAGAGAGAGAGAGGGAGGGAGAGGGGAGAGAGAAGTCTTAATACTCATTTTACGACAATGTGCCAAATATTAACGCTTAGCACATAAAAATTCCTTCCCTATCTGAATAATACTTTTTATGAAGAAATATAGGGTATCAGAAAATCTACATAAAGCCCATTACCAAAGCAGGGAAGACAGATAAGTGTTAAAAGCCCTGCTTTGAGGAGTAAAACCATAGCTCCAAGAACTGGGAGGCAAGAAAAAAGAGGAATGGATGAAAAAAACCTACTTTGTGCTATAACTAGCCTTTTCGTGTCTTCCTATGCGTTTTACTTTTTTGTAGTTTCGTCATTTTAAAGCCAATGATATTTATATAAATGCATTTGTATAAAATAAAAAAATAAACACATTGGCCGTAATAAATAATATTAATCAAGTTTACTGACTGGACTCCACGTTCCTTCTTTCTATGTATGTTTAAAATCAGGATTAATTTTCAATCACAATTTTTAATGAAAAGTGTATTACCTCCCCCCTTGTTGTTCAGCTTTATTATGGAATACTTGACTTATTTGTTCTCAGTTTCTGTCCAGACATTTTTATTCCAAAAACTTGGCTTTCGTTCTTTCATCCATTTTATTGCATCAACTTCTTGACTCCTCTTTTATGCTGTACGACGTATTTTATTCTAAAATGTCTTCGCTCATTTATTTGCCTCTATTATTTTTGTATGTTCTAATCGCTTTAATGTTCGTATTTTATTCCTTTCATTTACAAGTGTTATTTTAGAATAAATTATACATATGTGTTAACACTCTAATCATTGTAGAAACATACTGAAATTATCTTAGAAGAAGAAATACTACTCAGACACCTAGCCTGAGACTGACGCCACAACGGTGTTTGTAAGATACAAAACATCCATTAGAGAGAAAAATAAGACTCTCCTAGGCTGATAAAATGTATGAAAAATAAATAACGTGAAAAGATACAAGGAAGAAAATCCCTTTCCAATCTGTTTAGCTATCACTTTCTCGTTCCCCAGGATAAGAAACAAATCACTGCTTTTCCACGTACCTTCCTGCAAAGTAGGGTTTTTATACCGCGCTTTCTCCTTTCTTCTTCACATTAGAATAAGGATTGTATAACACCAGACTAAATTCTGTTTTCTAATGGAATTTCAATTGCACCTCTTTTGAGAACCATTTTTCTTGTATGTAAAATATTTTCAACACTTTTTTTCCGTACTTTACAAAATCACACGATTTTATTTGGATACATTTACGATATCCATTGAGAAAATATTTTATCAGTTATTGTGTAAAATTAATAATACGAGATGAAAATAAGAAACAGCTTAATATGAAATAATAATATGAAATATTTCTTCATACATGTTTACGTGAAAATATTTATTAATGCTCTCTGAAATAACTAGAAAATAAGTTTTAGTTTTTTCGTTTTCATTTTGTCTACATTAACTAACTACCTCACTGGTAATATCAAACCCGTAGGTTTGTGACTGCGTGGACATAATATAAGCTCTCCATACATCCCTATCCTGAGCTGATGCTTTCCAATCATCCCCTGTATAATCTTCTTCCCTCAAATCATGGTTATTGCTATTCTCCCACATTAATCTTGGTCTACCAACTGGGTGCTTTCCTTCTTGTTTTCCGGAAAGAAGCCTCCATGCAACTCTTTCATTCCCCATCCGTGCTACAAGTCTCATAGTCTACGAGACTTAACTGTTCTCGCTACATCTAGCTTCCTATAAAGACCATATAGCTCACTTATGTAGTCTTCTCCATTCACCTGTCTGTTCATCTCCCATTGGCCCAATTTTTTTGTCTAAGAACTTTATTCTCAAATACTCGTAATCTCCTTTCCTCCCTTAAAGTAAGAGTCCATGTTTCGCATTCATATAATGTAACTGATAAAAAATAACAGTTTTATGTATTTTCAGTTTAACATTTTTATAAGGAATTGGGACGGCAAGAGTCCCTGTAATGCATGATAGCAAACATTTCCAGAAATGAGCCTACGCTTAATTTCTTTATGCATCTCACTCCTATTTGTAATTATTGTTCCTAGGTATCGGAATTCAGCCAGTTCTTCAAAAGAGCCCTCATTTGTTATTAACTTTCCACTTCCATTATACAAAGTATTTCTATTTGTGAACATATACTTAGTTTCATTGATGTTTACTTCCAGTCCCAATTTCTTAATATTACTCAAGAGAGTGTGCGTGTTGGCCCTTAGCATCTCGCTATCGCTCAATAGTACTACATCATCATCATAAACTCACAGCTTATTAACACCAATCAACTGTAGGCCTTCTTCATCCCCTAAATATTTAATGGCATGCTCCAGTACAGCATTGAACAGTAGGGGATATAGTGCATCTCCTTACTTTAATCAATTGCGAATTTCAAACGAATCCTCCGAAAACTGTTTGCCTACACGCACTCTACGTTTCGTGCCATTAAGACACATTTGTATAAGTATAACTAACTTTTTAGGAATTCCGAACTCCACAAAACTTTTCCCTCTTAATTGAATCGTATGCATTTTTGAAGTCTAAATATAGTAGTTGATTTACAGTGCAATTATATTCACATTTCTTTTTTAAATTTGTCTTATACTAAAATTCTGATCTGTTGTAGACATGTTTCTTCTAATTCCACATTGGTGATCTCCTAAACACCAGTGATTATTATTAATATTATAATTATTGGCTATTTTTTGTCACACATTGTTTGTGGCAAGTCATTCACTCAGCCTCTTATTTCAGAAAATAAGTACTTTTATTAAGGGTGAATAATTTATGGACATGTAATTATTATCAGAAGTAGGGCATATTTATATTAAAATGAATTGGAATTAAAATAGGAATTAATTGGTAACAAAATTAAAATGATATAACCTACCACAAAATAATTTCATAAGCAATAAATAAAACACTAGTACCACGCAATTAGCGACGGTCATAGACCTGGACCTCTGCTATTGTAGTGAACGCAACTAGTAAACGTCATACAATGGAACCGTAAGCCCTTATACAATGGGGAAAAAGTCTGCAGTTTCCTTTGTTAAAAGGACTTACAAGACAGCACTATTATCAAATTGTTATAACAATGCTAAGCCCAAAAACTTCATACAAAAGACTGGGAAGTCGCAAACAAGCAACTGGATTTTCCTAGGTAAACTGTGGAAAGAGTTATCCCCAAGCCAACTTTAACTAGGACATGTCGCTAGCAGCAGATGCCTTCTTTGGCGGCATAAGGTAGATGCCGACAGACGATAGCTGTCCTATTAAAGACCACTCCATTTGGTCAACCCTGGAAATATTATATTAGGAGATAACTAATTTAAAGGGGGGACGCGGCCACTAACACCTAAGTTTAACACCTCCGACAACGCCCTTAAGATATAATTTACCAATCAAAATTAATGTAACATATGAACTGTTTGTGAGACGCTAAGACTTTTGGTTGAAGGGACAAATACCGGCCCACTCAGAAACAATAAATATTTTTACTTAGCGAAAACTAGAGTTAGTTCGGTAGCGTGGAGTAGGCAGCCAGTAGTCGGTTGCGAGCAGAGTCGCGACTGGCGAATGTGCCGGTAGAGGCGGCACATCGCCTTGTATAAGTTACAACGCTTTGTTGAGTGTTATAAACATTGTTAGTTCTGACCCACCAACAGCCTTCGCGTCAAATCGTCGTCTAACACGACAAGTGTAAACAACGAGTGACAATAAAAGTGCATCATCCAGTGGAATTGATCACATATATCTTCCCAGTGAATGTCCTTTCTCAGAATTCCGGAGATATAAGTCCATTGTTCTACCGAAACCTGAACCCAACTAGTTCGGAGCAGAATTATCCATGAACCCATATCCTAGGACACAATAAAAAACCTTAAACCCAACTACAAGTCCGTTCTATGTTACACAGATTAAAATTCTCAAAATAGAATCTGTTGGTCGCAATGCACGTCTTCCAATGTTCACACAACTCTTGGAAACATGTCTAAAAGTTATTGACTGGAATATATTTCAGTGCTTCATGTGATACAGTGATGATCTCTTCGGGAGACAGAAATCTATACCCATGCGTCTTTTGTTTCACACAGGAAATATAAAGAAATCGCAGGTGCGAGATCAGGTGACTATGGAGAGCGAACCAATTCCTTTTGGACAAACACAAAACGATGTGTAGGACGTTGTCAAATTTAGACAGCGAGTTATTGCTAGGCCAAAGCTCAATATCCTTACTACGACTGAATTGCGTTGATTGCGAAGGTTTCCCTTTTACCTGTGCTGGATTTTCACAGTTGGATCCTGTAGGATGAATTTTGCATCGAAAACCCACTACGAGTTGTCTTGTTTTTGACTTGTCCTTTCGCGAATTTTTTTACCTTCGTGGCTATGCTGTTGATTTCCAGGTGGCTGATAGTCGCCTTAATTAAGGACAATATAGACAATACCATGTTTTTCGCCCTTTGTTATGATCAGACTGAGAACTTTCTCATCATATTTGGCACAACGGATACGATCTCCGCATATGGTCATATGATAGTCACTTTGGTGTTGCGTTAAGATGCATGGAACACTGTGTAGAGTAACATGCGACATGTCAAAATAATCAGATAGAATTTAGTAAGATGCACCATGATTAATCTGTATAACTACTGCATGGTTATCTACCAATTAGGACTTAACTATAAACCAAGTGCTTGGATCTTTGGTTCAGTTCAGACCGTAATTCTTTGAGCAGTTCCAACATCATCCTCCAAACTGCATCACCTTATAAAAAAACGTTGTGCTCCTTAACCACCGCACTGTGTCCCGAGAATTCGTCGCCCTACACTTTTTTTAATTATGTACAGAGTGATTCAGAAATATGGCTATACGTTTGATCGCATTTTGTGACGAAAATATTATTATTAAAGGATATTCGATGTTATCATTGAAAAGGGAATCCTTCAAATTACAACAATAGAACAAAACAAACCAAATCACTGCTCACGTGCAGCTTGGCGGGTTGATTTTTGTGGGCTAGCGTCGAACGCCTCAACAATTCTCTTCGTTCTTTCTGAATCCGTGCTAATGCGAGGCCTTCCAGGAGGTTTGATTTTCTGCATCCTTCCCGTTTCCAGCTGTCGTTTTCTCCACTTCCCCACAGTCGACGGCTGTATTGCTACGTTAAACTCACGTCTTGCCCGTCTTGCGGCCTCACGATCATTAGCATACGTTATTACCCATGCAGCAATTGTAATTTGCTGTTGCATATTCAACACCATTTTGACTAATGACGTAAGTTCTACACTGTTTTGTTTTATTGCATTGTTGTAATTTGAATAATTGCCTTTCCAACGGTAATTTCATATTTCCTGTAATGGTAATATTTTCATCACACAACGCGATTAAACGTATAGCCATATTTATGATTCACCCCGTACTGCATAGGGTGTAGTCACACCTCATCTTTTGCTTAACATTGGTATATTTAACCTATTTTTCTGTTAAAAGAAATTCCCATTCCATGTGTATTTCTCCACCCTCATGTTCTCTGAATCTATGGTTTTATCGTCAAGTTCCTGTTATCCTCTTCACTTCGGACAAAATGAAGAGTTACGACTGCACTCCGTATGCATTAGAGTGAACTTGTGTATGCAGTAATTCTAATAATATAAAACAAAACAAACGTGAGTTACTAACTTATTTACTACCAAAATAGAGAAAGACGCACTGTTGTCGTTTACATTTTCCGACAATAGAACTCTAGTTTCCTTCACACCAGGAAGGGAAAAAAATGTATTATTGTCGAAAATGCACAATGGAAAATCGATTAATGAGAGAAAAAACCTGAAGTAATATATTTCTAAAACTCTATAAGAAAACGTGTCTATAACTATGTAGATACTCGGAAGACAAGTTGACGGTCAGTGATATGGGATGCTGGAAAAAGCAATGATAAATTCTTTGGTTTTACTAATTAACTCTAATCACCAAAGTAACTGGAGAAATAATACCAGAAATCGTGTCTAGAATTGTTAGGCCTCTCACTTGCAGAACCATATATGGGGGAGACTGGGAAATAAAATTAATCTATAACTGAGAAATGTAACCGAAAAACTTCTGCAACCTCATAACAGGAGGAAAGCAGCGTCTGGCAGCCAATCATCTGAAGTTGAAGTGAAATCCCAAAAAACAAGAAGATGGATATCTAATCTGTCCTCGAAGTATGTACAAAAAAAAAACCCTGAAAACCATGTGCTCAAATTGTGCAAAACAATTTCTTCCTCAACACAAATACGAAGTTGTGTGTGTGTTTAAAAAGTAAAAAAATATTTTTCATCCAGTATATGAGCGGAGTTAAAATTTGATTCATTTATTTTTTTACTTTTTATGTGATCCCCTGAAACTGTAAGTACTGTGATTTCCATTGCAGTTGTTTTCTACGTAGATGGGCCAAATTACTTTAAATTACATGAGTTAGTTATTAGCTGTGCAAATACATTTCCATTTCTATGATGCAATTAATTAATTACCTTTGTTAGTGCTAAACACTCTCTGCAAAAACACAACCGCAGGAAATATGTAAATGTATATATTACATGCAGTAAAATCATACTACAATTTAGCGGGGTGTGTGCGCACCCCGTATGAAATAATGGTTGAAAGAATGCGTATGCAGCCCAGGGTTAATCGATTTCAATCTGTAAGGGACCTGTGGCCACTCAGCATAATGAAGAATTTGAGTAGCTTGAATAAGTAGTGGTTCCATTGATAAAATTAACTATACGAGTTTGGGAACCAGACTTTCTGACAACATGTCACCCCTATACTGGCTGGATAGCCATCCAGCTATATGGTTAATACATGTGGATGTGAGGCCAGTAGCCAGCTGGTAGTCCAATGACCATGTAGGTCTATCATACACCCAGAAAAACTTGCTTAATCATCGTAAAGCTGATTTGTCATATTTGGCTAAACTTAATGTTTTTCCGTTCCTAAAACAAACATTTTCAGATAAAACTGTCCGCATTCAGCTGTCCTTCAAACAACGGTCATTCTGTACACACGTACCATTTCTTATTGGAACGAGATAAGAATTGATATGTACATTCCATTACGCAACCTGTGTGCTGTTGTGTACTCCAACGACACTATGCACCTACTCCAAGAATTTAATGACTTTATTACGTATTATGGATTACATTATTGTAATTTAAATCACATTTAATTCAAAGTTTTCTATCCAAGGAAAGGTTTTTACTGCAAGCTCTCCATTATCCATTCTCATCTTTATTCTCTTTTCGTTTCTGTATTGAGTGGATTCTTTATATTAAATTGTATAATTTTACAAATTCTTCCCCGGTAACTTATTCATTCTACCATTCCTTTAAGCGCATCCTTCATCACGCAGTTTCCTCTTAGCAAGTGGCCCAATTCATTTTCCTGTTTTTTATCGTTTCCATCTAACTGAGATTTCTGTTACTTTGTTTTTAACTTTTATCTTCTATTGATAGATTTTAGGTCAATAAATATTAAATATACCGTATATTGTAGCACATCTCATTATTATTATTATTATTATTATTATTATTATTATTATTATTATTATATTTTCAGTGTCTTACTTTTTAATTGCTGGAATTCGCTACCAGACAGAATCAAAACTGCTGGTCAATGTCCGTTTTCAAACAAAAATAGACAATTCCTAAAATCTCTGTTTTACTGTATCATTTGATAGTAATATCATGAGTTAATTGTTAAATTGCAACTTCTTTATAAATATATTTATTGCTACTTAATATATAAAACTACTCAATTTATTGTAAGTGTATTTTTATGTTTAAATTTAATATTCCTTTGATAGTTATTGAAATATATAAACACAATTTTGTATTACTTACTTTATTCATTGTGCCTGCCGTGCTGGTTCAGTTGGTTGCTCGCCCGCTTCCAGACTAGCGGGGCCAGATTCTATACCGGGGGTTGAACATTTTAATTGTTAGATTAATTACGGTGAATTAAAATAAATTGTAAAGTTTTCAATTTCGGGACAAAGAGGGGCGGGAGTGATTAATTTTTAATACCTAGATTGTGCACCAGATTTATTTATTAAAATGCAAATACCTCTGCAATACATATGTTGAGAGGGCATGCGGTACTGGTTCAATGGAGACTTTAAATCTGACGGTCCCCTTGGTGCTTTTCGATAGGAGCATGCTACGTGCTGGCACCGGGTTTCATTTTCTCCCTTCTCTTCATCATCATGCTTCATACAGCACTCTTTGCACTTATACAAACACATCCTGCACTTATTCTACACTCCTCTGTGTACACAATACTATAATACATACGCGTGAAATGGTCTGCCGAAGTGGTGCGTAAAGTTGAAAATATGCTATATTAATGCCATCTAATCGCCCAGCTAGAAACTCGGAGCACGTAGGCTGCAGTGGATGTCATTAGAAACCCACACTGTTGACTGAACGGAATAAGGATTTATTGAAACTAGTGGTAGCTCAGCGCAACGGTCGAAATTCGACCACAATTCACTAATTTTTTAAGTTTATCATAAATACGTCATTAAGCATTTTTTTACTTATTTTAAAAATACGAACGTTAGGAAATATGTGGTGCAGCTTGGCTAAGCCATATTTAAAAACAATAACGTGTCATTTGACATTTGTATACTATTTATACTATTTAAATTTGCATTTGGCCTATTATGTGTACGGGGATATATATCACTTCTCTGTATCTCACTCCTACCCGTCAGTGTTCTACGCCGAGGCATAATGGAAGTAGATGCGAATATCTAAGTATTAAAAAATATGATACGAAATTACAGAAACCAAGATTAGACAGGGTTTAATTTAAATGTAGGCCTATATATAATAAAATGTACTCACTTTCTTAAATCACTAATAATGAACCTCTAATAATAAATACGCCAGAGTAAGTCAAGTCTCATTGCTGCTGCCCAATTTTATTTTTGCAACAATGAACTTTCAGTATGAACGTAAACAAATGAATAAGTACACAAATGAATGAGTAATACACATACATTTCTTAGAGACAATGTACTTTATTTTGTTTAATTTAATTTATTTGTAATATATATAATACACAACTTTTATTTTTCTGCTCTCCTTCTCTATAAGAACTTCAATTATGTCAAATATCACACCCCTCCGTGCGCACAATGTGCTTAAAAGAAGTGATATATATTCCCTTACTTACTTACTCACTGGCACTATCGAAACCCGTAGGTTCATGGCCGCGCGGACATAAGCTCTCCATACATCCCTATCCTGAGCTAATGCTTTCCAATCATTCCCTGTATAATCTACTTCCCTCAAATCATAGTTAATGTTATTCTCTCATCTCATTCTTGGTCTACCAACTGGGCGTCCCTGTGTTTGAGCTTTTGGCATGGGTTCCCTGAAGTAGTCCCCGCCCGGAGAACCGAATGGGGGACTATTTAACCTCCGGAAAATTTTACCCCAGTTGAACCCATGTCCGCATTTCTTGACGGTTGTATTTTTACGGTGAAAGATCGTCACTCTTTCGCCCAAGGTACTTTTTTTCGTCTGGCTTATCACCTTCGACCAGTCCGGCATGGGTAACCCTATCGGCAGCAATGCTACCGTCGGCATAGCTCTCAGGATCATTTAAGCACGCAAGCCACTCCACCACGACAAGGTAAAGATACCATGGAGGGGGATATATATTCCCTTACACATAATAATAGGCCAAATGCAAATTTAAATAGTATAAACAGTATAAAAATAACATGTTATTGTTTTTAAATATGGCTTAGCCAACCTACACCACATATTCCCTATCCTTCGTATTTTTAAAATATGCAAAAATAATGCTTAATGACGTATTTATGACAAAGTTAAAAAATTAGTGAATTGTTTTCAAATTTCGACCGTTGCGCTGGGCTACCACTAGTTTCAATAAATCCTTATTCCCCCTTTTTCATTCACGTGTTAATATATTGATAAAGTCAAAGGAGAGCAGATGTCAAAAACAAGGGAAATAGAAAGAGATGTACAAGGTCATCACTATTTATCATCTATCCTTGTTAACGTTTACTTGGAGGATATAGTAACGTGGGAGGGGTGTTAATAGGAGGAATAACAGCGTAAGTGCTCAAGATTTTGCGGATTACGCTGCTTTGATAACAGAAGATTAGGTGGCAATACGGGACATGGTAATGGGGCTAAATGACAGATCCGATCAATATTGTAAGAACACGAATACAAGAATACAAAATCTATAGTTGTCGGAAGGTAATCGAAGAGGATGACACGCAACCTCAAGACGAGACTGTTGAGCAACTAATCACCTTCAAATACCTAGAATGCAATATGAAGAGCAACATCAGTGCTTGAAAATTCTTTTAACAGAAAATAATGAAAATACTAGTGAAATTGTCTGATTGGTGTGTGATTCCAGTCTAATAGTCGTGAATCTATTGCATTTCTTAATGATATTTTTCTTTGGAATTAATAATATCACTGTCTCCGTGAAGTCTTCAGACCATTAGCCTTTATCACAGATTTTTACTGATAACGATAGAATTTTCTTCCCAAACATTTCCCTACTTCTGAAAGAATTTTATCCAGTCCTGCAGATTTGCTATTATTTATTTCTCTAATCGATAGGTCTTCTATTTTCTTCAAGATTATAATACTTTTTTCAGTTTACGATACATGAATTTCACTTTCTATATATTGTGACGCGTTGTAGTAGGGTCGTTTAAACTGCGCGAGTCGGCGAGAGAAACCTCGCATTGGTGGATTGGATTGGCAAATAGCCAATCGCGAGTCGAGGGATGCGTACCAGTCACCAATATTTCTCGGCTAATAGGCCAGAGAATTCTACGAACATCTACGGGAAACATCGAAGACGAGAGGGTTCCATATAGAAACATCTCGTTCAGGGACCTGGAAATTTCCATCTACTCGCCTATAAATATATTGTGAGGACGGGACGACCCCCAGTCATGTGTTGACGGCGAGAGGTTAGGTGTAAGAGAAACTGTGAGGAAGTACTATGTCTGTAATTGTGTGATAAGTGATTATCTGATAAATGTTCAAAGAAGAATAGTTGTGAGATAAAATTGTGATCGAAGATTTAGTAATATTTGTAAGAAGAAAATAAAGTGAAAAGAAAACTTTTATATAACAATTATGTATTTATTCAAGTCGAAATACATAAACGCAAAAGCCTGTGCCATCCAGTGACAATATGTAAGGCATCTAGACTATTAATATTCCATGATCGTATTATACTAAATACATTACATTGCTGTATACTACATAATACATAATTACAGTATATACACAGTAGGGCATATATTTTAATGCAGTACAAGTAAGGATTGTAATATAGTACAATTAAAAGTAAGACTTCTGTTTTTGTCTTCGTTTCACATACAAACAGTTGAAAAATGTAGTGAGAAGTTAGACATCTGACTGTCTTTTGCCTTGGTTTCACACACAAACAATTGACTAATATAATATTATCTGTTTTACATTAAAATCCTTGCCCTAGTGATTAGTATATTACCATACAATAATTAATATGGAAGACAAAGTTTTACTCATGAGTTGAAATATTTATGCCGGAGTCGAACTCGTCATTAATTTACAACGAATACATTTTATCTTCTATATTTGTATTGTATTATCGCATCACTATGATGCTGTCAGGCGACTCGCTTTGTTTCCCCGCAACTATTATATATAATTAAATACAAATATTCCGACTACCGCTACGTGAACCTCAGTCATTGTTAAGCATTGTCGCGGCACCCACTTTTATATAAACGGACAACCATCTTAATGAAGCGATTTTTATTTCATACTCTGTTGAATTTCTTATCTTTAATTAAATTAATAACTTACGTAAATAAAACATAATGGGTACTATTATGATGCTCAATTCAGGGCCGACATTTAGAATGTCATCAAACATATTTGGAGTGATGTATCGAGTAATTAACTAGAATCAGTAAATTCTTGAATTATTACCGATTTCTGAACAGAATAATATTAATATGTTTTAAGTGAAATATTATATGGAGCAGATCTTTTATATATGGGCCTACCTCTTACGAGCTAAGTTCCAATTGTAGTGTAAACAAAGCAGATGTATGACTGCATTCTCATTGGTTGAATAACGATTTTATCTTCGAACGTGTAAGAAAATGTAATTCCCTCTATAATATTCGAAATAGAGGAAATAAAAACAATAAAAATTATATATTATCTAGCACAAGTACACATAAGATATATAAGAGAATATTAAACATGTAATTAAATTTTTAATAGATTAAATATATTTTTATATATTCTCTCCTGTTATCGCAGTTATTGTAAACCACTTCTGAGATTCGGGCGTTTCAAGGGCGGAGTTATGGTGCCCCTAAACTTAATCTAATGAGGCGAATATGATTATGAAGGCCAGATCATTTTCGGGGAACGTTTGGGCTTTAAAGCTTTCAGCTATTAATCTGACCAGTGAGGAAAAATCCTGAAAAATATTCAACCGGGATATTTGTCCCGACCGAAGATCGAAGTCGGGCCCGTTGCGTGACAAGGTAGCACGCTACCTCTAGACCACAGCGATGGACTTAATAAAAGCATTGTTTTATTCTTTCGTATGCGCAATATATAATAATATTGTGATATAAATTGTTTCGAAATGGCCGCTTCTGTAAAATTATAAGATATTGCAGCACAGTTTTGTTTTATGTATGTATATATATATATATATATATATATATATATATATGTATGTATGTATATATATATATATCATCCGGTATCATGGCAGCTGCCGCCGTCTTCCGGAAACCAAACGCCTTTCCTCTCTATCCATCCATTGATCTTCCTCCATTCCTCTGATATTCATAGCTGCTTGTACCCCTTCTATCCAAGTTTTCTTCGGTCTTCCTCTCTTCCTCCTTTCCATTGGGATCCATTCCATAACAATTTTTGTCAATCTTTGCTCTGGTATTCGTTTGACATGACCATACCACTGCAATCTTTTCTTATATATATATATATATATATATATATATATATATAGATGGTGGCCGTGGATAAATAAATATTAATGTGCTTAAGCGGACAACGACAATTCCGTACACAATTCAGTCATATGGCGGGTAAAACTACCACCACGGTTCAGTCCAATAGACGGTGTATATGCAATTTTATTTACAATACAACTGGAACTTAGGTCGGAATTGTTATAGCTAATTTTTTTCAACAATTCTCATGACAGCAAGTTAATTATTGGCGCCCGCGGCATTCAATTTTTGTTTCAGTAAAACGTCGCCGATTTGATGTATGTGAGATGTTTTAATGAACATTAATAAGTTTTCTATTTATAGTAACAGTTCATGAACGGGTTAATTACAATAAACATCCTTTTAAAGGTGATGGAGTCTGAAAAAGGTCTAGATTGTTGTTGTTGTTGTTCTTTTTCTTCATCATCTAAGGATTAAGCATGTTGGTTCGTTCCGGCGTTGGTTTAATGAAAGCTAGAATTGATAAAATTATTCAGACCATCTTCTGTGTGGGCGTTCAACATTTCTCTCTTCCGTGTGGTTTACAATTCAGCAATAATTTCGGAAATCCTTCTTCTGGCATTCTATCAATGTGTTCTTTCCAGGCGTTCCTATATTTAATTATTCGATCTGTAAGTTAATGAGCAAAAAAAAAATAGTAGGAATTCAGCGGATACAAAATTTATAAGTGATTGTAGTGGCTGCAATTTTCGATTTTTAGCAACGAAACTCAGTGTATGCGATTAAAATGAACGGGATAACTGCTTCGGAATCTTACATTCACACACACAGACATATACCGAGTATTCTTAATATTGCTTAGGTTAAAATGAGTCAACACACAGTTACATTTTTGTTTTTGTGTTGCCGAAAATTGTGCGTAGTAAAGTATTTGAGAACTATAATGCTGATCTCACATCCAAGTATATCAATCACAGAGGTGGAAAATTATCTAACCAATATAGAGAGTGATATGTGATCAGCATGACGGATACTCTAGCAGTTATGGTTGGCTTGCTCGACCGAAAGAGTTAAATATTGTAGCTGCCCAAGTTCATCATGATTATGGGCGGGCGCCAGTCCCATTGTGGCCGAAATTCCACGAGAAAATGTATTCTCTCATGGGGACTCGAACCAATGCCCTCTATTGAGGCATCTTGACTCAATCCATTTAGTTACAGTGTGGGACTTCATGTGTGACAGGAAATATTATTTTTCTTAATGGGTCAAGTCAACTTAGCGGCGATGCAAGGGAGTGAAATAACTGCATAAGCGAATCTCATACATCGATGTTATGAAGTGAGTCATCAGAAGATTGTGGTGTCGGGCTAATTGGAGTTTTGTTTTTATGATAGTTTAAAAATAGAATTCACTACATCAGCAATTGAACAGAGCTTTCTCATGCGATTATTAATAATTTTTTTTGGAAGTACATGCACACTGATGAATAATTAACGTATTAAGAATGTGTATACATTCTGGAAGGCATATTGTAAAATGCATGTTAGTATTTTTTTTATTTGAATGGTTCAATCTAGAAAAAAAAATATTAAATCATGCATCACGTAAATAATCAGTTACTATATATATATATATATATATATATATATATATAATTATAGAACGTATATTTATCAATAGAGAAGGAACTTTGTTATTAAGTATTTAATATTTATGTTATTTTATATCATTTAAAATTGTACATGGTAAGCGAGTTAATTTATTTACATTATTGATTTAAATTAATACCTATTTTACAGTAAAATAATTAAATTTAACATTTTTCGTAGAATTCATAAATTTATAGTTATTTTTTTAATCTCCGTTACCGAAGTTGTTTATCTAGTTTCATACTATTTTGAATTTCTAAATAACATTCAGGTGTGTCAGTCAGTCACAGAATCAAGTCAGTCACACACCACATATTAAGTCATAACTCCGGTCTTAATTGTTATTTATATTTCATTTTCATTTAGAACGTAACTTGAAATGTGCCCTCCAAACGGTATTTTGGAAAATTGAATTAGGAATGACACATCAGAGAATGATGTAGATGAACACGTTAAGCTGCATGACGAGTTGATATTTATATCAGTCAGTCACACATACTTGCATAGATAATAAATTAAACTGTTGTATTTCTTCAGTAGTTGTATATTTATATACAATCTTAATCACACACTTTCCCTCTATCATATCACGTAGATAACACCCCTAATTTTAACCAATTGTAATATTTATGCAAGCATTTTGCTGCAAAAATGTATTGTAAATGTTAGTCACATAAGGAATCCCTCTAATATAATAATAATAATAATAATAATAATAATAATAATAATAATAATAATAATAATAATAATAATAAAATAAAAATAAAAATAATATTAATAATAATAAAAATAATAATAATAATAATAATAATAATAATAATAATAATAATATAAATCGTAGCCTGTATGGAGCAATATAAAATGATACAATTAATCGTCCCTTACAGTGTATAGTATAATTTATAAGTAGGCATCTACCATATAATATATATATACAAATGTTAGGAATCATCCGGCCATCATCATTATCCTTATCACTATTATCATCCTTCACCGGTGTGGAAAGCAACGGGACGATACCACACCTATAATTCCCTAGTAGAGCTGCAAAACATAGCATGAAAATGCTATGATTATAGTGAAAGACCTATCCTCGGGCAGAATTACTATGGATAATAATAATAATAATAATAATAATAATAATAATAATACATATAAATCGTAACTTATATATAGCATTATTAAATGATAAAATTCATTATCCCTTACAGTGTATAGTAAAATTTAATGGTAGAAAACTATCATAATTAAAACCATGTGTTATATAAACACTGCATAAAACAAACATCATATAAGGCTGTATTTCCAAGTGTCGTTACTGGACAATTGAAAGTTCCATAAAAGACGTTAGGAAGTACTTGAGATTTTTGTCGACCTAGAAGAGGAAATCGTATAGGGTCTATATAGTACGGTCTTTCTTCTCTTCTGAGTGTAGTTGCCGAATGGGTACCCGCTTTGCAATGAAGTCGATCGATCCTGCGTATACGCGAGAGAGAGAGAGGGGGCACAATACTATCCTGGACAAAACCACCCCTTCCCTACCCATACCATACACATTCTGCAGATACGCAGTGCAGTTTTGGAACCCGTCAGGGAGACTGAGCGAGGGAGTGGGAGAGCAAAGGTCGGTCACTACAACTGTGTTAGATTCGAAAGAGAGAATAGGGGCTAGTTATAAACTATATGTATGCTTATAGTGCCCTGCTTATAGTGTATGCTTATGTCTTTGGTTAGATTACAAGTAAAGTATGTATATTAATATAATTTTATAAGTAAAATTATAATATTAACAAAATGGGATCACCATTATCATATAGGCCTATTACTAGTGTCCAAAACTGGCCTTGGCCTTCATAATTCTTGACCTATATTATTCTCTATTCATCGATTTCATCTCCCAGTTTTTACATTTAAGCAACGAATAACCATCCTCCTTTATGACATCCATTCACCTTCTTTGTGGTTTACCACTGTGTCTCTTCCCAAACATTGTTCCTTTCATAGCCATTTATGGGGATACCAGTTTGTTCCATCCGTTGAACACGTCCAGCCCATTGAGTCTACTAAATTTGACAATTATAGGCGACCTCTACTTCTTTCTAGTTTTCATACAATTCCCTGTTATATCTAATCCTCTAAATGACATGGTCATTCATGGATCCGAAAATCCTTCTAAGTGACTTCATTTCATGTGAATTTAAAATATTATCTTGGTTATAACCCATACTTTACATCCATAAATAAGGTATGGTTGAATTACATTTTTATATAGTCTTACCTTTCATCCATATCGATGCACACTAAGCAAAAAAAAAAAAAAAAAAGAATAAGCGGACACTTGATGTCAAACATTTCAAGTTTTAACGCGCGATTCACAGGAGTAAACTATATAATGAACTTTAAAAATTAAAATGTACCAACCAATAGGTACATTTTAATTTTTAAATTTCATCATATGACTATTCACCTCAACGGAATTTGATATGAATTTTACTAGGAGTAAACCTATTGCACAGTAGAACTTAAATACGTTCCCTTCTTCCATTAAAGTGCATTCTTTTATGCGCTTAGCTCAGTGTCTTATGGCTTGCTTAATATGCAAGAGGTCACACGTTCGATTCCCGATGAGGATAAGTTTTTTAATTGTTACAATGCTTTCAATTTTATTCTGTCTGTCCACTCTTAAAAAACGAACTAACTATTTGGAAGTATTGCTATTTATTATTATTATTATTATTACTATTATTATTATTATTATTATTATTATTATTATTATTATTATTGAGATAGGATGGACGGACAAAATTGGTTATTAGGAATCGGACGATGTCGAAGACATTAAACAACCTATGATATATCTGTTTATTTTTATTATTATCATTATTATTATTATTATTAATATTATTATTATCATCATCATCATTATTGTCCATCATCTATGGGCTATTATTATGATGAACTTAACCTATATTAACTAAATATTTTAATTGAATGGTGAAACTTTCTCCTCACTAATACGTAATATATATATAGCTATATTATCTTTTATTACGTAAATTTATACTAATATTATTAAAACGTCCACCGCTGTGGTTTCGAGGAAGCGTGCTGCCTTGTCACGCAGCGGGCCCGGGTTCAATTCCCGGTCGGGACGCCGAGTTTTTTCGGATTTTTCCTCACCTGTAAGACAAATATCAGGAAGCTTAAGGGCTCAACGGTTCTCTAGAATCATCCGGCCATCATCATCGTCCTTATCATTATCATCATCATTCTTCACCGGTGTGGAAAGCAACGGGAAGCTACCACACCTATAATTCCCTAGTAAAGCTGCACAGCATAGCAGGGAAATGTTATGATTGCAGTGAAAGTCCTGCCATCGGGCAGGGTTACTATGGATGATGGATTATAAAAACGTGATACAGCACACACAAATTTATACCGGCAATTAATTGTGTTATCGAATTTACGAAGGCGTGAATAGGTTACTTAAAATAGTTTAAACTACATGTATATTACGTTGCTGGAATTATATTTTATAGGATGTATCTTGCGTTAATATAAGTAAATACCAAAAATCGTTGTCGGGGATTTGAAGCCTGGTTCTCACACAATTCATTTTTTTCGTAATTGGTTTAACGATCTACGCTACTTGAACGTCGGATACTAGTCGTCTAAATCTTGGTTGTTTTGTTTACTTTTACACTATGCACGAGAGTTGAACTTTATTTGAAATGTCGCAGTTTCAGTAATATTGTATATGTCGAACACTCGTGTATATATATATATATATATATATATATATATATATATATATATATATATATATAGAAACGTGTCTCCTTCACTGCTCTGTAAATACTTCAGACAATTAAAACCAAATATAATGTATTTAAAACATTATCAATGGGTTACCTCATGAACCACAGCTTTACGAGCATGTGCAGTGGGTCATAACACGGACTCTGCGTATTGAAGCCGCTCTTTTTTTTTTTTGCTAAGAGTACATTATTAAATATGAACATTTACAAACGCTGAAAACAAAATGTATTAGCTATGGTTATTCTATTTATATCTCCTGTAATTCAATATGGTTGTTATTGATTATAGAACCAAGGAATGCAAAATTCGGGACAATATCAGTTTTTTTGCCGTTCAATGACTAAACACTGTTCTTCTCGTTTTAGTCTTGATAACATTTAGACTTAATCTAACCTCCTTAGCTGTTTCATCCAACATTTTATGTTTTTCATATGAGATCCATTATGTTTGTGTCATGATACATCAGCATATGTTACTATATGTTCCAATTTATGAATTAAAATATAATTAACATTCACATCGAATTTTGTAATTACATATTCAGGGACCAGGCTGTAGAGTGTCAAGGCATCTTGTTTCAATCCATTCTTCATTGCTAATAGTTTCTGTAAAGTCATTATTTATTTATATTATAAATATTGTATCATCCATTGTAACCTTTATCAGTGTAACAAATTTGGTTGCAATTTTAAATACCATCACGGTTCGATACAATTTATTTATATTATATTTCACCGTCCCTAAAGGGGATCTATATCGTAATTTTCGCTATATAGCTCAAGTATTGTCCTACGTGGATATTTAACAATTCTGCTGGTAAGCTTATATTCCACGAGCAAATACAGTGTTCTTCGGATACAGGGTGATTCAAAAGTCTCTTGACATTTTCCTCAAACCAATGTTTTATGCCAATCTTGTTCTTACATGTGGAAGGTAACGACTACTGGATGATAAAATCAGTACATTTCAATGTGGTGGTCCTCTAAGTCACGGCACAGACCCCATCTTTCTTGTGTACAGCGAAACAATTTTGCGAGAATAGCCGGTGTGATTGCAGCTACCGCTGCAGCTAATCGGTTTATCAATTGCTGTAAGGTGTTGATCTTCACTTCATACACTTTGGACTTAACAAAACTCCAAACAAAGATGCCTAATGGTGTCACATCTGGAGAGCGGGCCGCCCAAATTGTCGGTAAACCACGACCGATCCATCTACCAGGGAAAACTTTGTTGAGGTGGTCACGAATAATGATGGCAAAATGGGGTGATGCACCATCTTGCTGGAAAACCACAGTATCTTGTACATCATCGTGTTTCAGGTATTGTTCTAACATGTCAAGATAATTACTTCCAGTTACTGTTGTTTCCGCAAACATGAACGGCCCGTAAATGTTTGTTTTTTGTTATTCCCAGCCATACATTTACATGGCGTTTGGCTGTTCGCCTGCCCAAATCCTACAATTATGCCTATTGACAGGTCCACATGTGTCGAATTTTGCCTCGTCACTGAACAACACATGTTTCATGAGGTTTTCATTTTCAATGGCGTTTAACAGGTCATCACACGTAGCTTGTCGATCTAAATAGCCTTCTGGTTCAAGCTTGTGTATTATCTGGATGTGATAAGGGTGTTTGTTAAGTTTGAAGCGCAAGGTACGCCATACAGTGCTTTGAGACATATCTAACTCTCTGCTGAGTCTTCTGGTTGATGTGCACCGGGACTTCGTGAGATGGCATCCAGTATGGTTTGCATGTCTTCTGGTGTTGTAGACGGCCTCCATGTACGTGCCCCATCAGCAACAGATCCTTTAATTTTCATTTTCAGTACCAGATCTCTAATCATTTGCCTGCTAGGACCTGATTTTCTGAACTTTCTAGTGAATTCTTCTTGGACCTGCCCATACGTCAATCCTTGTATACGAGCGAAAACGACAGCTAATATTTCCTCTATTTTTAGGGTAGTTTCCAATTACATATAACAAAAATACATAAATTAACGGTATGAGGAAAATGTCAAGAGTCTTTTGAATCAACCTGTATAATGATTATAGCTCTCGTCGAATATTCAATTCCATAATTCTAATATTAAATATAAAATAGTGAAAAAACAATAAAGGGAGAACCAAAATAGATAGAGAACATATATAATATTTAAGCAGAGAGTCTATGCGCTGGGCCCGTGATATATAGACCTGTTTCATTCCCTCAACAAGCATCTGCTAGTTTTATATTCAGGCATATTAAATAAATAACAATCTGGTCTATAGGCGATATCACTTTTCTAATATCAATAATGAGTGAGGCTTTGGGGAAAGTAAATTATGTAGTTTGACTAAACTCAGTTTCAAAAGGAACACTTGTATTGTGTAAATGATTAACAAACAAAGTTAACTAAAATAAGCATATATTTCAAATATCAGCAATGTCGTGAATAATCAAATTAAATAAGAGCAACAATAGCTGTGACCAGGTTACAGATACGAATTACAAAAATAATAAAGCATTCTGGGTATACGTCCTCCTCAAATATATGTAACATATCCATTCATCCATAGTAATTCTGCCCGAAGGCAGGTCCTTCACTGCAATCATAGCATTTTCATGCTATGCTTGCAGCTTAACTAGGGAATTGTAGGTGTGGTAGCTTCCCTTTGCTTTCCACATCGGTGAAGAATGATGATGATGGTGATGATGATTATGATGATAATGGCCATATGATTTCGGGGACCGTTTGGGCCTTAAAGTTTCCCTGACATTTGTATTACAGGTGAGGAAAAAAAACCGATAAAAACCTCACCCAGAAAAACTGCCCCGACCAAGGATCGAACCCGGGCCCGCTGCGTGACAAGGCAGCACGCTACCTCGAGACCACAGCGGTGGACATGTAACATATAAATAATATAATAAACACTAGCATACCATCTCAGACTCGTAACTGCATTCATACTAAAAAATACAGTCCCTCTTCTGAGCCAGCATAATTAAACAAAAATCAAGATGAATCAGCTGGTGGCCGAGGGATCCGTACTCTCGAACCCTTCTTCAAACGAAGACATCAAATCTTCGAAGAAGACTGTATATAGTTTGGTTTCCGCAACCACGGACATCCCCAGTCGCCCCGATCAGATGTGCAGACAGACGGAGGGGTAAAAGGGTGCGTTCGGAAAGGAATCAAGGTAAAGGAGACACAGATAACAAGACAACATAGTAATATTATGGCAACAACGATAGTGTACGCTAGCACAGTACAATATTATTGTAGGCTTGTTTAAAATCATCGAATATCTGATGCATATCTGTAGCTACTGAATTCCCAAATTTTTCATAAAATGGTCTCGGCACAGATAAGTTGATTAATTGTGGACTTCCGTTTCCTAAATCCAGCTTTACACCTGCCAATACACTGCCCTGCATATAGCTCTAGTTTATTTTTAAATAGATAGATAGATAGATAATCGATTAATTAATGTAATTGACATGGTCCGAATCCTAATAGTTAATTTTGTTGGTCTATTGAATCTCCTGGTTGTAGATTTTTCTCCTTCATGTATACATATATTCTCTGACTCCAGGATGTTTTAGGCCTTCCCCTGTTTCGCCTTCCATCAGGTTCTCATTCCAAAACACATTTTGGTAGCCGATCCTCTTCTATTCGTTAGACATGTCCGTACCATCTTAATTGCTGAGTATTAATATAATCTAAAACAATGCCTTCAATCTTCATTTTCTCCCTTATAACTGAGTTTATATTTTTTCTCTTCTTGAGATTCTTGCTGCCCTTCCTATAAAATTCATTTTCGTTGTTGTTAATGGCGAAAGTTCTGCTCCATAAGTAATGATGCTTTTAACAACTGTATGTTATACATATTCATTTTATTTTTATTACTTATATTTTTTCCTCGCAATATTCCATTCAGGCAAGGAATTGCAAATTTTCCTTTATTATTATTATTTATATTTCATATTTCCTTTTCGTAACTTCCGTTTCTATTTATTTTAATTCCTACATATGTAATCTTACTACAAGATTTTATTGTTCCTCCAGTCTCCAAAATTAATTTTTTTCTGGTTCACCAACTGATAAATATTTTGTTTTCTTCATGTTCAAAATTAATCCCCATTTAAAATATACTTGTATTAATTTTCTAGTCACGTATTCTAAATCTTCATAATCTTGTACAATTAATAATTGATCATATGCAAAATGTAAGTTGTATAAAGTTTCATTGTTTCAAATATGAATTTCCATGCTCGAACATTTTCTCCTCCAATCCTTAATATTTTATATATATATATATATATATATATTTTTTTTAAATAGTCGGTGATAGACAATAACCTTGACGTAGACCTTTATCTATAGTGGAGGAAATTGGTATAAAGGCACTAACTTTTAGTAGTAAAATAACCTGAAATATTTATGCAAATACCGTATGTGTGTCATAGATTACATATAATTATCTAGGACATAATTTCATACAGGTCTCCACATTTTGTATTTATTATATACGTAGATATTACGTAAAAACTAAGAAAACGCTGTCCTAGGGGTGGAAATCGGTATAAAGGCAGGTCAACTTCTGGCTCTTACACAGACATAAATGTAAACAAAACACTGCATTTACGTGGAGAAGACGTGTCTGTGAGCATCGTTCATCAGTTACAAGTCAGTAGTGCGTACAATGCCTCGAGGAAAGCCTCTTTCAATTGAAGAGAAAGCAAGAGTTAGTGTCCTCAAGTAGATGGGCCTTTCCAATCGACAAATAGCTACGAAATTGCAACGTTCAAGATGTGTCATTGATAATTTTGTCAAACTGGGCTCACAATATAGAAAAAACGGGAATAATGGACGGACAAGAAAATTGTCTGAGCGCACTAAACATGTCATTTTACGTAAAGCAAAAGGTAAGGGTATGTTTTCTTCTCAATTCCAGGCTGATTTGAAGTTGTCATTAACAGCCAGACGAGTAAGTCAAATTCTGTCAGAAGACAAGAACCTAAAATTTAAAAAAAGTCTTAGTAAACTACCTCTGAACAATGCACATAAGAAAGCTTGAATGACTTTTGCTGAAGAACACATGTCCTGGACCTCAGAGTGGAATAAAGTAATATTCAGTGATAAGAAGAAATTTAATCTGGACGGGCTGATGGTTTTCAGTATTACTGGCACGACCTCCGTACTGAAGAGCAAGTTAGAATGAGTAGAAACTTCGGTGGTGGAGGCGTTATGATTTGGGCAGCATTCTGCTTTAAAGGAAGATCAAAACTGGCATGGATACGCACCAAGATGAATTCTGGGTCCCACACTGAGGAGCTTCTGGAGTTCGAATTGATACGAATGTATGATGAATTTTGCAAATATCTAATTTTTCAGTCAGATAATACTTCCATGCACGTGTCTGCCAAATCAAAGGAGTAGTTCAGGAAGAAAGAAATGCCTCTTTTGACGTGGCCAGCCAGAAGTCCTAATTTAAACCCGACTGAGAACTTATGGGGGATTCTGGCAAGGCGTGTGTATTGCAATGGACGGCAGTTTGGGACAATGACTGAGCTCAAAAATGCTATTCGGGTGGAGTAGGCTTGAATCTCAGTGGAAGAAATAAACACCCTCATGAAGTCGTAGCCAAAGAGAATCTTCCAAGTAATTAAGAACAATGGAGGTTCAACTAAATTTTAGAACTTTGTTGTAAACTTTGTACTCAGTCTTTTTGGTTTAATCTGTGAAATACACGAAGTGCCTTTATCTAATTTCCACCCATATGTGAGAGTGGTTTCAGTTTTCATGTACTTTTTTGGACGAAAATGGATAATTAATTTTGACATTATTTGTATGTGTTTTATACTCAATCACTCCTAAGTTAAGAAAGAGTAAATAAACGTGTGTTCACACTTCTAACAAGTGCCTTTATACCAATTTCCTCCACTGTATTGTAAAGCAAAGTGACAATTTACTGCCAATTTCAATTTTAGATATGAAATTGTCATATACATTTTGTGTAGCTTTAATTATTATAGTCTTATTTCCCGTACGTCTTAAAGCAATCCATAGTTTCTCTATAGGGACATTGCTGGATGCTTTCTCAAGATCTACAAATAGTAGGTGCAAATGTTGTCCATATTATTTTTAAGTAATGTTGTAAATATTTTGTAGCATGAGTATTGTATAAATATACCTCTATAGTTCTGACATGACAACTTATCACCTTTTTTCTTGTACTCAGTACACAATACACTCTCTTACCAATCTTCTGGTATCAGCTCATTTTTTAATCTATTCACAATACGTGTGTATATCTCTTTTCTCATTTAATTATTTCCAATTTTGAGCAATTCAGGCGAGATTCAATCCCAAATGCCAGGCAACTAGTCATATATATTCATATATATATATATATAGTATATATATATATATATATATATATATATATATATAGGTATACCAGCTAATACCCGGCGTGCTCTTCTGCGCGTAATAAATGAAAATTAATGTACTTTTATGTTTAGTTGGATAAGTAGCAGGAAAAAATAATTATAAATTTATATTTTTTAGACTAACCCGTTGCTGATTACCCGGCGTTGCCGGGGAATCTACTTATCCCGATCTTCTTGACATAAATGAGCTGACATACGCAAAATTAAATGTTTTGTTTAGGTTAAATAAGTAGACGCGAACTTATACATCGTAATTATTTTTAGAGAGCCCGCTGCTGTTTACCGGACTCTTGTTTTGGCGGAAATTCTATTCCATCCCGATCTTCTTGAGCATAAATGAGCTGAAATCCGGAAAAGTATGCTTAATCTTAATGCATCTAGTTGAATAAGCTAAATGAAACATAATTATATTATGTATATAGCTAATGATTTTTAAGCATTCCGATGCCTGATTACCGGTTGTTGCCCGGGAATCTACTTATCACGATCTGTATGCATTAAAGCTAAAATACGAAATTCGTTATTGTGAGTTATACTAAAACAATACCCGTCATATGCTGCTATGCTTGCATAGGAATCTACGTACTTGTCTCGATCTTCTTGGCATCAATGAAGGACAAAAATGGTTTATGTAAGTTATCCGTAAGAAATAAACTATGCTGTCGCGGACTTTTTAGTAGAGCGTTTTGAGATATTCAAATCTGTGTATATTAATTTTGTGTATTTGTTATTGCTTAGGCAGCGTAAACCATTTAAGCGTTCTAAGAGCTACTTTTTACACGTTTTCCACTACAAATGGCGATTTTTAAGGGTGTAGGAGTTGAGTGTCACAATTCTCTTAAAGACTATGTTCATATATATATATATATGTGTGTGTGTGTGTATAATTGGAGTAATTCTATTATTCTATGTTCACTTTCGATATTTGTTTGATTCATAATTTAATACTGAAGTTTTGAGTATTATTAACACTTAACATACAGTGGAAACCGTGAGTCATATAGCATTAAGATATTTAAAATATCCAATTAATGCATACTAATTTGTAACTAACTATAACTTTGATATAACTAATGTAACTCACCCTTCCAGAAATGTGATTATGAAGACTATTTAACTCATACCCCAAATGGGAGTCAATGACCAATCACGTTTCAATGATTTCTGTTTTACAACCAATCAGAGTCGTGTTTCACGAAATATTTATCATTGCTAAATTTACCATATTAAAGAAAGCTCCTCCTTTTTAACATTCTGAATAGGCCAGAACATTATTTTGCAGTGACTGAGCCTGTAACAAATACGGCTATTACCCGTTTAAGGAGTAAGCGCAGTTGTTGACGGAGGGCACTGCAGTCGTGTTTATGCAGGAATAGAATACGTGACACTACTATCTATGAGTGCAGAGGGGAATGGGACGTGAGACGCTGACAGTGTACACTGCCTTATATGACGTCACGTGTAGCAACAAACATAGCTTCGTAATTCTTCCGCCTGCAGATATAATTCGAATGACTTATAACAAATTGTATATATAGTGCATGAATGTAAACAGATACTGCTTGCAGGATATAATAGAAAAACATTCGTAGTAATTATTGATTATATCACCAATAAAAGAAACAGCTGTTTGCACTTTCTAAAATGCATTATTTCCCAGGAATTTACGTTCCAGAAAAATACAATTTACATCATAGGACATCAGAAATGAATTAATAACCTATAATGTTGATATATACAGTTTGATGTGTTTTATTTTTTCTCCACTAGAGTGCATTCTTACAACATTGCGATCCTTTGGCAATAAATAACATGATCAAGTTGCAGTTGATGAACAAATGAAACAGATGAACCGTACCTATTTGCAATTTATTTTCAAACATCGACGTTTACATTGAATATATAAATATTTTAAAATAGCTATAGTTAAATAATGATTTGTGAGCAAACATCTTAATTTTATTCGTTAAATAGTCCTAACAATTACCACTCTTGATTTCCAAATTCTGTAGATAAATTCACTCCCCACTTCGTGAGTCGTCAATTTATCGATAATTTGGAAATCACTCGTGGCATTACTTATGATAATAACAATAATACTAATAATTATAATAATTTTAATAATAATCCCCGATCCACTATGGAATCTGATTGTGCGTTTTAGCTGGTAACCCGACCACGTAAAAAAATGTCCAAACTCATCTCTCTCAGTGTTCAGCCGGCAACTGTGAGGCGGAACAGGCAATTTGCCTAGCTCGTGAAGTGAAGAAGAAGAAGAAGAATAATAAGATAATAATAATATAATATATTGATATTCTTCTGTTATCCAAAGCATGCATATATATATATATATATATATATATATATATATATATATATATGGAAGAATGTGTATAAATGACAAAAAGAATAAGATGCGCTTGTCAAAAAATTTGCAGATACATTTTCAATTCACGAATGTTCAAGGGAATGCGATACATTATCTCTTCCATTTTCAAATTTGTACTAGAGCTTGCCTCTAATCCGTAGATGATAAAGAAGGCGTAACCTAAAACTTAAGGACATTAATAAACTTCTGCTATATCGTGAATTAAGTGAGAGTGAGGAAATGCTAAAAGGAAAAACTCACACTCTATTAAATAAGACTTAGAAATTTGAGCTGGAAGTAAATATCAATTAACTGAATATCTGGTAACATGTAGAAATAGATAACGGAAATGTACAGTTTTAAGAAACGAGCGAAATTATGAAAAAGAAGCTTAAAATTGAAATAGTTAGAAACAATAATTAGAAATAGGAATGAGGTACAGAACTCTATTAAACATAGCCTCAACCCTACAAACGCGGCTATTACTTATTAGAGAAACGACTGCTATCCCAATTTCTCTAAAAAACACGAAACTAAAAATAAGTAAACGATCACTTTTTTCAATTATGTGGATGCGAAACATGGTCTCATACTTTGTGGAAGGAAAAAAAGATTACGAATATTTGAGAATAAAATTATTATGAAAATATTTGGACCAAGCATAGAGGGACAGAGAGGTTACAGACAAGTCTACGTGTCAATTAGGTATGTGATCTCTAAGGAAAACCAAACATAATAAGAACAATTAGGTCTCGTAGACTGATATGAGCAGGACATGTGACACAAGTCGGGAATGAAAGAGGCGCATGGCAATTTCACGTATGAAAACCAAATGGAAAGTCCCATCAGGTTAGAAAGAATGAGACTGGAGAATAATAATAACCGAGATTTAAGAAAGATATAGCAGATGATTGGTAAACATTAGGTCTGGATAGGGATTATATGTAGAGATTATGCCCGCGCAGCTATGAACCTCTGGGTTCGTAAGTGCCAGATAAATAATAAATACGTACATACTTACCTTCTACCTACTCTCAATTCTGAAAATGCTTGCCATTATGCATTACAGAGACTCTTGACGTCTCAACTCTTTTCAAAAAACTTTAAACTGAAATAAAAACTATTATTCTACCATTTATATTATATGGGTGCGAAACATTGACTCTTACTTTAAGGGAGGAAAAGAGATTGCAAGTATTTGATAAAAAGTTCTTAGGAAAATTTTTGGACCAAAGAGAGATGAACAGACAGGTGAAAGGAGAAGACTCCATAACAGTGAACTACATGGTCTTTATAGGAAGCCAGATATAATAAGAATCGTTAAGTCTCGTAGACTGCGATGGGCAAGACATGTTGCACGAATGGGGAATGAAATACGCGCATGGAAGCTTCTTGTCGGAAAACCAGAGAAAAAACGGCCAGTTGATAGACCAAGAATGAGGTAGGAGAATAACATTAACTATTATTTGAGGGAAGTAAATTATAGAGAGAATGATTGGAAAACATTAGCTCAGGATAGGGATGTATAGAGAGCTTATGTCCGCGCGGCCATGAACCTACGGGTTCGATAGTGCCAGTGAGGTAGTTAGTTAGTTACCTTATAATTATTAAACTGGAAAAAATAACTTACATTAAAAAATCATGATCTGGGTTAAATAAATCAGATATCAAAATAAATGTTTCACCCGAAAAATATATAAAGTTATTAAAATAAATGATTCGTAAAAGTGTAATTCCAACACAAAGTTACTACCAAGAAGAAATTTCTGAATACTTCTGTAGAATTAATTAAGTGAACGATTCCGCATATGAAGTTTTAAAAATCTTGTGTTTTTATATTTCTCTACAAGGAACTTTCCCTTGTATCTCTTCCCTCGTATTTCTATCTCTCTCCTTACTTTCCCCTCTACTCAATCTCCACTTCAATTGTACAGTGCGTCTCACTCGACATGTGGCCGCTGGCGGGTAAAGTGATTGCGGTCATTGAGTCAACTCCCTCTGTCCAAGCAGTGAAACTGAAGCCTGGTGGCGTGAGTCAGTCAAGGTGCATGCTTATAGGGTGAAACTGCAATACTATATACTCGTGTTATAAAGTAAAATTAAGTAATTAGTTCTGTTCTATAGTGATCTTAATTCGTAGTTATCATCATTATGCCTCGATCTCTGATCACAGTATAGCATAGGACATTTATGTACGATAATTATGTAACAACAGAGTCTTGCAGAGAAGTAGTTAGACGATCCTGAACACAGTTTCCAGTGTAAATATTCCAAAATAGAGAGACCGTTCCACGATTTGTAAACAGATTTAGAAAACGGGTTCTGTGCTCGATAAGAAACTACGAGTGCGTGTTGACTGAGGATAAATTAGACGAAATAGGAGAAACATTAGAACATACGCCAACAAAATCTTTAAGGTAACTTGACCAAGAAACAAGTTTGTGAAAACATTTGATTTAAAGTTTTGGAATAACTGTCATTTCAGTGTTATTTGTCGGTATTTCAGCTTCACTTATAACCATGTACACATAATATGTAATTACATAAAATCCAGGTTCTAGTAGTATATCAATACATAATTATTATAAAAAATAAGCTAGAAAATGGAACATATAGTTTAAAACGTTTCTCAAAGGAGATGAAAACAATAGTTTATTAAGGTTATGAAGTGGTTTTTACACAAGCGAGGAAAATATTCTGTAAAACACTTCACAAACGTGCGTTGTACATTATTTTTTGCGCGATGGTGCTTTCAAAATAATAAATAATAGTAAAACAGTAACATCTTTATTAGAAATATTTGCGTTCATTATAAACAATTGACTTACATTAAAAGTGTGGATAATGCTTTTTAGTTGAAACTACAGGAGGCCGTGAGACCAATTAGTGATAAAATGACGGCAAGTACGTACGAGTGTTTATTGTTTTATATTGTTTCAAATCAAGTTCAGTTCATTTAAAATGCAGTGATTTGTTTCGTATAATGTATATTAACACTACCTTTTGGATATTTTTTGTATATACATTGTATATAATATACATAGAGGGCAATGGTTTTACTTCCCACACGCGTTTTCAAATATTCAATATTACAGCATAGTTATTTTATTACAGTACAGTTATTTATGTTTGGATACCCGAAATGTAGGAAGTTGAAATTTCAATCATGGTCGCCATTGCTGTATGTACGAATAAACGCACTATCGCGCAAAAAAAAAAAAAATATGAGAACGAATTCCGGCAAATGCACAATTTTTCCGCTAGGTGGCCATAAATAGTAGGTCTCGATAACCGTTGTATTAAAAAAGTTCATTTTCATAGTACGTCCCATTTCATTACTTTACGGTCTTATAAAATATCCGGAAAAAGGAACATTCCAATAGCATGTACTGTATGCTTTCAAAAAAGTTTATAACTTTTATCTTCTTTTTGAACAAACTTTGGCAAAGTTAATTTGTTATTACACAAGAAAACAAACAAGGGAAACGAACCGAAATTATATGGACGTGAGATTTCATTTAAAATATATTATATAATAGCTTTTAGAGCAGAAAATACAATACCATTTAGGAACATGTTGATGGAGCTAAATGGCAGATGCGAGGATTATGGGATAAATATTAATACAAATAAGGCAAGGGCCGTGATTATAGGAAGGAAACCAAGCATGATAGACATGAGGATTGAAGATGAGGCCATTGAGCAGCAGAGATGAAATTTTAAGAAGAGTGAAAGGATGCACTAGACTGGACCAGACAAGAAACGAGGATATCCGTGAAGAAATGCAGGTCCACTCTATAAAAAAAAGCTATTTAACAACAAGATTCAGTGGAAAGACCATGTAGAAAGAACGGATGAAAGTAGATTACCAAACAAAATCTTACATTATTTTCCGAGAGGAAGAAGAGGTGTCAGACGTCCTCGGAAGAGATGGTCATAGATCTATTAGTGAAGACGGAATTGGCAACTAATGCCTAAACCAGGAAGTGAAGAAGTAGAAGAAATTATAGAAATGTATGTTTCAAAATTTGTGATATAAAATATGTATTTTATTTTACCAATTGGCAGCGATTATGAAGCAGCCATCATTTGTTTCATTGTTAATTGTAAAACTGTAAATGGCTCACTATATTTTCTTAACGGAACGTTGCATTTTGTTAGCATATATTTTGAGCATATTACTTGTATTCGTATTTTATCTGTAAAGAGCCAAGATAAGCTCAACAGTGCATAGCCTACTAATAATTGATAGTGAGCATATTTAGAGATATCGTTTGGTATCAGGTGTTAAGGAAATAACTTTATTTATTAAAGTAATACATTATATATTTATTAAACAAATGGAATTCTATCTTAATATGAAATAAAATTAATCATATTGCAAGGATTGACATCGTTTTACAAATTCGTTCCGAAATTCTCAAATCACTCATAAACCCAACTTTTAAAACTTGTAACGTACCTGTCTAAAACTAGTACACATCTGGGGCATGATAGCGGACATGAAAACAAACATATCTTTATATTTTCTGTGACAAATCTCCTGCAGATGTGTCTTTTTTTTTTTGCTAATTGATCTTAAAAGTTAAGTAGTTCTATTTCCATCACATCACTTACTAGTAGGAAGTACGCAGGAAATACATTGTGCATTGAATTAAGTGTTTATGCAATTCTAATAATATATCTAATTAAGATTAACATATGTTAAAATATAGGTGTGTCTTAGTGAAATGTTCTACACAAAGATTTGATATACCACGGACGTCGAACGACACAAACCTTATGCCTAACTACCGGATAAATTGTCTACCTGTCAGAGAGCTCTTATATAAAAAGTATATTTCATTTATCACTTCTATTATCTCTGTAACGTTGTAAACTAATTTTTGACACCCACGATATTTTAATTTTATATTATTATTTTTCCTTTTTATTATTATTATTATTATTATTAATTTTTTATTTATCTATCCATGATATTTAATTATAAGTAGGGCTGAAAAATAGGTTTTAGGCTAGGCTGTGTTTATAAACTGCATGTTGACAGGCGCTACTCGTGGCATACTTCTAGTACAGTCCGTTTTGTGTAAGAATGGACTCATCTTTATACAATTTTTGTTTCGGCATTCTGATACAACCATATGTCACGTAAACAGATATATTACCGAGGAGAGTCGAACACACATACTCTCCGCTCCGAACAGGCAGTGGAGACGCTCGACAAATACACGCATTTTGTAAACAACGTGTATAGAAATTAGTTACTACCCTGATACCGATACTGTTTTCACCCCTAATTATAAGTTAATGAGAATTATATCAACAAGGGAAATGTCAACAATTGCATGCCGAAACCTACTCTGAAATGTCTCCCAGAGAAGCTTTGTGCTGTACCAACGCCGGGCCCACAAATATCTGCCGTTTTAAAATGCAAGGCACATAAATCGAAGCCAGGATCCAGCAATGACAACCCACTGTACGGAGCAGATGCACATCCCTGCATTAGTTAAGTACAGAGTGGAGTGAGGCGGGACGCGGCGCGGACGGCGGGTAGTAAGGGTTTTCCAGTCTGCCACGACTTGTATTATTTCCCTATAGTTTAAATGAGCGATTTGGTGCTGGAGTTTAGTGTTTTGCAGTTAAAAAAGCATGTATTTTTTCGGACACGCCCTTTGTACATCATAATGCTTCTCTGGAAGAAATTTAAAGATAGATTCGGCACGTAATGGTTGGCAATTCCCTTGTAGGAGAGATACAATATAGACAATGATGATATTGACATTTAAAGATTAATGTCGTTTATCCGTTGAATTATTCTAGTTAAAGCCGTTACTAGACTTGTTACTCAGAGATACATGACTAAGGAACGGATTATTATGCAACATAATATATTGAATAGACTTGTTCCCTCAATCAATTGAAAATGACGTCGTTAATTTCTTACAAAATATAACTTTAAAAATCTCGTGAATGTTTTCAGTAATGATTATCAGTATTACGTAGATATTGCATTTTGTACTTTTGTACAATACAATTTGTACTTTTGTACAGGGAACAAATTACACAGGTCAACAGTGGTTTTGTTGCTCTTGATACAGGCCTAAGATTAATTTCGGATATATTTATGTTCACAATTCTTGAGACTATCAATGATTTTGGAATATTTGCTCTGTTTTTTTAATCTTTGTTTTCATTTTACACTACAAAAATCGGAAAATATTTTTAAAAAATAACATATTTATATTGTCAATTGTTTTTTTGAAAAATTAGTATACACTGACATAAATAGAAAGAAAAATGTCGAAAACCCATGTCATACTTCAGTGATACGCCTTTTATATGATTTTCTTCTATATTTTTTAGAGCACAATCAGCACTTTCATGAATATATTCGTAAACTGTGCACTTGAAAACATAGAAATTCGCAGAGATAACCAGGGCAACATTTTTTTTTTTGTAGAGGTGTGTTATGTTCCGGCTGCCGGACATTGGCATCTTTTGAAAGAAATCTAAATTTATATTTGCTCTAACTTCGACTTCATTATTACCGAGTGTAAGACATGTACATTAATTGGCGTTTCTGGTATAATTTATCATATTTATATAATAATAATTATTATTATTATTATTATTATCGTAAGTATTATTATTCGTATTATCGTATAAAATGTTGTTTGTACATGAAATTTACATTGCTACATTTAATGTATCTATAACTGTTTATAATTAGTATAATGTATATCTATATTTGTCAAATATGTATTTGTGCTGGTTGAGTGGAAGAGAAGGCCTTATGGCCTTAACTCTGGCAGAACAAATAAAACATTATTATTACTATTACTATTATTATTATTATCATTATTATTATTATTATCATTATTATTATTATTATCATTATTATTATTATTATTATCATTCTTACTATTATTATTATTATTATTATTATTATTATTATTATTATTATTATTATTATTATTATTATTATTATTATATTAATACAGGCATCACACTAATCTCTGTCGTGGTCTTAACTTCTAATGCATAACAATTCATTACTTAAATATGACAATAAATGTCTCCAAGTTCAAGGGATATATTCTTATGCTTCAGTGTTATATCAAAGAATATTCAAGTAGTTTGACGAAAAGTTGAAAATGCGTTCCGGTAGTTTCGGATTAAAATAGAATGACGAAACTTTAGAGAGAACATTAACTCGTAAAGTAGGGCAGGAAGTAGATATTTAATTATTTCTTGATCTTGCTGCCTTGATTATTGGCTTTGACGATGTTATTACTTACCAGTCAACTAATTTGCAAAACAAGTTTTGGGAAAGTTTGAAAGCGGGCCAGACCAAGTTTTGCAAACAGAGTTATATAATATTTCCTTTGATGTATTTCTCAAGCAGATTCTTGCATTATTTTCAACAGGACTGAAATATCAAAAATAATTTATCAGCATATTTCATCACATTAGTGTCCTACTAAAAATTAATCGATACAAAATATGTGGAGGCTTATATTCTGGAGTTTCCAAGATCAAATTCCATAGACAACACACTTAACGTTTTTTTTTTCAGTTTTTCTTACAGGGGAACTGTCTCCCTTGGAAAAATGGGATCATATTTTAAACATTCACAGTATAATCCGCATGTATTGAAACAAATACGCACTTAAATAGTACATTTCAGAGTGTTTCAAAAAGGAAATTGTGGGGCCTCAAAGTTTGAGACATTCGTTTACGATAGCCTATACTTCTTTCGACCATACTTTAGGTTGTAATATAAACAACAACACGTGGTTTAGTGTGATTTCATTGGGCACATGAACCTAATGAAAACATAGTTCCCTGATAAATCTACATTTTATATGACTAGTATGTACGAACAAAATTACCGCAAAATTGATAATAGTAAAGTAATAAAACACAATATAAAATATGGAAAAACGACAATGGTGAACAGCAAGTATGAATTTATATAAATTTAAATTTAACACCATTTCGCGAAGACGAAGAGGGATATTCAGTTATTCCAACATGGCCGCTCGTGTTGAGTACGTTAAAAATCAGGGAGGGAAACCTTTGAAAAGTGGTGATAATAATTTCTAAAATATGTGTAGATGAATGCGACTTTGGTAAATTATAGTTTTTGCCAAAACTTCAGAACCTCATTTCCAGGAAATACCTTGGACTCATCCGTTCTCTTTCCCCCTCATAAATTCCAGTGCACAGAAGGAAACCCTTCTTATCCTGCTTTTAAATACTTGTGAAGAAAAGCAACAATTGTTCTGCAATTTTTTTTATTATTCTAATAACAGCCAAATGGCCATTAAGATTAATATACGATTTTACTCTTTGTGCTTTGCATATTGATTTAACGATTTTGCCCTCTTTGTGCACAGTTCGAAATGGTAGCGTTCACATGTTTTGTTGCACAATGTTCACTCGCATGATTGGTTTGGTTGATGGTATGTTTTGGTTTTGCAGATGAGATGATGAAATCCATGGACAGCCAGTCTTGTTATTACGTGTCGCAATTCGAAGTTTTCTGTTGTCCATTCTCGGTCTATCATCAATTGTTCTGCAATAAGATGCTGAAATGCTTTCGGTTAAAGGTTTGAAAGTATCGCTAATAGCCGACTTGAGGTAGTTGTGTGGGGCAAGGTTCTTAAGTTTTGGTGAAAAGTATAACGCCACCTGAACTTGACAGCAAGTCAGATGGCGCGTAAAATAGTACCATCGTTCCACCAATCACAGTTGTCTGCGGAAGGATACCTTTTGTGACTTTGTTTACAGTACAACATAAACTAAAGCCAAAAGCAATATAATATTTATACATCCTCGTAAAGTGTCATTATGAAATGTTTATTCCGGACACGTTTATATAGTTTCAAAACATATCTTATTCAATTTCAATCAATTCTGGCAAACACAAATTAATTGACTCTAGTGTTCTCGAAACAGATCCCAAGATATGAACAAACAGTGGCCTACTTCAATCGCAATTCGGTTCGAGAACAGCCGAGTAACAAGCAATTTTCTTCCTTAATTATTCTCTGGTGATATATATGCTACGTTGTCTAGTGTAGTCACCTAAGTGAACTCTACTCATTTAAGTTATGTTTGTTTACATTATATTTCCTGTTTCGGGAACCGGATAAGCTTATAAATATGTTAAATCTATATGCAGTGAGAGAAAAATTACACAATTATTAATAAAAATATCATATAGTGATTCATGAAGACATGCGGACGAAAATATTCAGGTTTATCATTTGTAAATGTTTTGAAGACATCACTTTAGTGTGTGAAACGTGTACCTACAGAAACGAAAATGAGTGAGAAATGAATGATGATGATGATGATAATAATGATAATAATAATAATAATAATAATAATAATAATAATAATAATAATAATAATAATAATAATAATAATATCTATTTTAATTAGGAATGTTCCACAATATAGTGTTTCTCCTTCAACCCAAAGTGATATGCCGCCAGAGGTTCCTTCTAGAGCATCTTCTTCCGTCAGATCTCAAGCTTCCACACTTCGCCTCACTCCATCCATCCATCCATCCATCCAACGTTTTCTAGGTCTGCCTCTTCCACGTCTTCCATAAGCTTTCGAATTAAGGATCTTCTTTGCTATTCTCTCTTCTTCCATTCTCATGAGGTTTCCATACATTTCAAACGTATATCTTATATTTTTTCCAATATGTTTTTTTTTTCAACTTGCATAATTTTCCTTATTGTGCTGTTTCTTACCTTATTCCTTCTTGAAATTAATAATAATAATAATAATAATAATAATAATAATAATAATAATAATAATAATGTTTTATTTGTTCTGGCAGGGATAAGGCCATAAGTTCTTCTCTTCCACTCAACCAGCACAAATACAAATAAATATTTGTCAAATATAGATTTACACTATATTAAATACAAAGAGTTAAAAATACATTAAATGTTGCAATGTAAATTTCATGTAGAAATAACTACATACAATAATACAATAATAACAATAATAATACTTACGATAATAATAATAATAATAATAATATTCTAAATATAATAAATTATACGAGAAACACAAATTAATATATGTACCTTACACTGGGTAATAATGAAGTCGAGATTAGAGCAAATATAAATTTAGATTTCTTTAAAAGATGCTAATGTCCGGCAGCCCTTTATTTCTTGTAGTAGGGAATTATAGTTGCGAGAAGTGAAAATAGTACTGACATGGAGTTATGTGATGTTATATGTTGCGGTATATTAAGGAAGATACTATGTTGCCACATTAGTGTATACATCAGCAGACATAAATTAATTTATTATTTCTGAAAAGTATTAATTTATTATTTGTAATATAGTACGAACCCAGAGCTATACTCAAAATATAAAGCAGAGATAAATAAATGCAACAATTATATACTGTATTTTGTTAAATATTATTTTTAATAATATAGTCAGTGAATAGTTCTTGCATTTGTTTATCTTCACTTTTTGATAGGGCCGTTGGAGCATCTTGAGAAAAGAAGGGAATGATAGGCTGGAAAATTGTAAATGTGTTAGGCATACGGGAGAAAATCCTGAAAATTTTGAATTTCCGTAGCTTAGAGTTCCAAAAAGAGTCCGAAATGCAACATTGCATGGGCGTTTGCTTGAACACAAAGAATGTACTGTGAATGTTTAAAGATTATCCGATTTTACCATAGGAGACAGTACTCTTGTTAATCATCAAGGTAAATGCAAAACCTGCAACTTACATCCCCGCTGACTTCAATTCTCAGTATGAAGTTAAACACCCATGTCAGTGAAGATTATCCCTCTCACCGGGCGGTGTTAACGAAGGCATACGTTTATTATTTTGCCCCAGTTGAATAGATAGCTTGCCGTACAATTGAAGTCTACAAAGTATTAGAGTGTGTAAAATGCATATGAATGTACCGAGAACACATTCTATTGTCAGCTTAAATTAAGCAATAAATATTAATCTCAGCTTATGTAAAATAATTAAAATAACCCAAAATACAAAACACACATATATCACTTTGTCAGAACAAACTAAGTAGTGATTTTAGCCCTAGATAATGAACTGGAAACATTTAAACCGTGACGCTTTCCTTGATAGTTAAAAGTATTAAGACATTATTAAGTTTTTCTTTTGAAACATATGTTGGAATGATACAGTACTTAACATCCCCATATACATGTAAAAGAGCAACCAATAATTAGAACTGAAATCGCAGACTGCAATGTATTTTGTGCCTTTGAATGAAATATTCTGAGGAAGATTGTATACGTAAATCAAGGAAAGATCAAATTAGAAATGAAGAAATAAGAAGCTAGCTGAATAATCAGGCAATAGGCGAATGGGTGGAAAGAAAGAAGTTTTGTATGGTATCAACATATATCCCGCATGACACCAGATAGAATTGTATGCATAGCAAGAGATAAGTTATGAGATGATGGGAGAAGGACACCTGGAAGGCCAAAAGTAAAGAAGGAGGGACTCTTAATTCTGGATGTAACGGGTCATTGACATAAAAGAAGAAGAATTAAATATAAATTTGGCTGAACAGCAGTTATGGTTACCCTTGATTTTTCAGTTTATTGTTGTAAATTATAACTATTCTGTATTTACTAACATTTACTGATGTTTTAAACTTTTTCAAAATAATTTTTTTAACATTCTTTGATAATTTTAAGTATTTATTTAAATACGGAAATCACAACATTATGACGCTGTTAGACAATATTGTGATGCTGACTGCTATTTTCTCCACAGAATATATTACTTAGTCTATAATTTTTCGATTGCTGGTTGGATCGGCGTAATGAAGTGATAAGTAAGTGTACACCCATTTTAATAAACGTTTGGTAATTTTAATATTATTGATATATTCGTTTAACATAGATTAGGGAATGTATTGCAAAGATCGATCATTTAAATTTCAGAGGGACATTCTGCCATCTAGCGTAAGCTGCATAAACTTTAGTAAGATATCGATAATTATCGATATGTGGTTCGGTGGTGGGTTATCGCTGGCTCTACAAACTGTGGCGCATGCGCACTGTTGTTCTATAGGACTTTGAAAATATATGAGGTAACCTAAAGTGCTGTTTTTTCTATTAATTTTTTTTTCGGTGCAAAATTGTCCTAATCCATACAATTAAATTCATTATTCAATAATTCTCTCATTTTAAAATAATATTATTTAAATGTATAATACTGCCGATTAATTTTTCTCCTAAATAGAACCAATTAATGTGTAATAACTAACTAACGCTATGGTTTATGCATGCGTCTTTCTATTTAGAGGTTGTGGAATGATATCCCATCCGGAATCGATGGATTTTTAAGAGCTTAAGAATTCTGACTATAACTTCCTTCAAAAGGGATATAAAGTCATAGGCCTCGTGACATATATTTACGTTACGTAAAAGATCATTAAGCCCGAAATAGCATTCACTGATAAAAACTTCATAGTTATTTTTTCAAATGTAACGAATTGAACTGAGCTGTAGAAAAAGCGTCATTAAATAGCACACTATCTACCTATCCTATAACTTATGGGACCCGTAGTTTTAATGCCGTATTCACTAAGGCCGTCCACTGGTCCTTGCCCTCATGCCATTAAATCCAGTTCATATCTTCAACATACATTTCTATAAGATCCATCTGAATGTTATAATCCCAGCTGCGTCTAGGGCAATATTGATATATAAGTGTATTAATAAAATAGGAAAAAATGCACTTAAACATACGAGAAATATTTTCAAAGTCCTATAGAACAACAGTGCGCATGCGCCAGAATTTATAGAGCCAGCGATAACCCACCATCGAACCACATATCGATTATCATCCTCGATTACTATCGATATCGTACTAAAGTTCAAAAAAAATATTATGCTAGATGGCAGCATGTCGCTATGAAATTTAAATTACCAATTTTTGCATTAAATCCCCAAATCTATGTTAAAAATATATTAATAACTTTAAAATTACCAATCGTTTATTAAAAATGGAAGTGCACTTAATTATCACTCCCTAACGCCGATCAAACCAGCGATAACCCAAAGTAGCGATAGAAAAATCATAGACTAAGTAATATACTCTGTGGAGAAAATATCAGTTAGCATCAGAATATTGTCTAACAGTGTCGCAATATTGTGATTCACGTATTTAAATAAATACTTAAAAGGTTTAATAACGTTATAAAATTGTTTGAAAAAGTTTAAAATATTAAAAAATGTTAGTAAATATAGAAGAGCTAAAGTATACAACAATAAACTGAAAAATCAAGCGTAAGTAAAAAATGCAGTTAGCGATAAAATATACTTAAGATCTTGTAATATATTTTAATGTATGATAACATTTAATGAGATGTGTAATCCTGTGCCTTGTCTATTCAGTAAGATGTTCCGTTATCAACTGCAGGTGCCTTTGACAGCTGGCGACGCTGTTTGTTGTGTCACATATGAGCTGTAAACAGGATATCCACCTAATCACCGGTGCTATAGTCCTCGTGTAACACATGTACAGTGAACACAACAGCATCAGCAATACATAACACAAATCACATAACTTCTCCTTATTCTTCTTCTGCCTAACAGGTATTAGGACTTCTCGCCATTTCAATTCTGACATTGCAACCCAGAGTTTAATATTTGAGTCCAGAGTAATTTGTTCTACCAGAATATGACGTAATATGACAAGGTAATCTGTATGGAGGTAAGGAAGTACTGCCTTAAACATGGAACTTTACGATCAACGAAAAAAGTGTTTAGATCGAGCAAGCGCTTAGTATGGGCGAGTATTATTTAAAAAGTGTATATATTAAAAACAAGGACAATTTATCTGTAAATAGCGTAAATAGATTTGGTGTTTCATACTGAATTATGCAATTAATTACATACTTGAAAATTCAATCCACAAACAATTACAGCAGAACGTACTAAGATAGTTGGCTCAGTACTAATAAAATTCATTGTTTAAGTCCAACGAGATGGGTAGTCATGTGATAAAATTAAAATATCTACCTTCGTTGGTCAGTGTCCGTCGTCCTCAACTTGTAAAATAGATGTGTGTGCTTTGCTTTTCCTGAAGGCCTTTCAGAATATATATTACATCATCAGCAGGTAACTTATAGTTCTTCGCTATATTTGTTAAGATGTTTTTGACGATGTTGGACTTGGTGTAGTGTTGTCCGTAACTGAAGTTTTTCCGACGATATCATACAGCGGGTTGTTTGGTCGGGGAATGTTTTCATTTATTAACAACTTGTTATCTACCGCTTTTGGTACTTTCAAGGTCTTCCAATATGTTGATTTTTGTCGGGATTCCCTCTTTGTGTATTATTGTAAGGGTGTCTTCTACTGAATTCATTCTATGACCGGTGTTTATTATGTATTTTGCGTATTAGACTTTCCATTTGCGTATACGAAATCGGTACGATGCTCTTTAAACGTTATGTTGAAACTTTATTTTCGTTCTACCTACATAGAACTTGTCACAATCTTCGCACGTTAATTTACATACTCTCTTACTATTATATGTATTATGTTTTTCTATATTGTCATTTATAACATTACTAAATAATACCTGGCGTGCGCTGCTATACCTAAATATATGAAAATGTGCTTTTGCACTTAGTTGAATAAGTAAAAGGAAAAATAAATATAAATTTGTGTCATACTCTTTAGATACTCCGTACTGATTACCCGGCGTTGTCCGCGAATCTAAGCATCCCGATTTACTTGGCATAAATGAGCTGAAAGATAAAATTCGTTATTTTGAGTTATCATTATAGAATACCGCCGTGCACTACTATACTTGCCCAGGAATCTACTTAACCCGATCTTCTTGGCATCAATGAGAGACAAGAATGGTTACTGTGAGTTATCTTTAAAATATAAACATATGCTGTCGTAGACTTTTCTTTAGAGTTTCTTTTGAGATATTCAATTCTGTGTACAATACTTTAGTGTATTTGTTATGGTTCAGGCAGCGTACGTCATTTAAGCTTACAAAAAGCGACATTTTTCACGTTTTTCACTACGGAAAGTTATTTTCAAGGGTGAAGGGCTTTAGCATTAAAACTCACGTATAACGTATGATCTTCCCGAGAAAATCATGAACATTTTGCAAAAAAGCCCAATGACAATCGGATGAATGATATGGCAGCACATGCTTGCCCGGGAATCTACTTATCCCGATCTCCTTGGCATCAATAGAAGACAAAACTGGCTATAGTATGTTATTTGTAAAATATATACATATGCTGTCGTGGACTTTGTTGTAGCGTTTATTGAGATATTCAATTCTGTGTACATTAATTTTGTGTATTTGTTATGGTTTAGGCAGTGTAAGCCATTTAAGGGTAAAAAAAGGGACGTTTTCACGTTTGTCACTACAAAGGGTGTTTTTTAAGGATGTAGGAGTTGAGTATCTCAACTCTCCTATAGCCTATGTTCATCCCGGGAATCTCCTGAACATTTTGCAAAAACTCAATCAAAATCGGATCAACGGTATGGCCGCGCATAAAGTACAAACAAACAAACAAACAAAGAAACAAACATTCATTTTTATATATTAGATTTAATGTATTACTTGTCTTGTAGGTTATGTTTAAATGTTTACTTATTTGTCTCAGTGTGTTTGCCAATTTTATGGATTCGTGGCCTGTATAAGTTACATTAATGTAATCCATGTGCCATCATTATTTGTTTCCCTTAAGAATTTCGTTATTTTATTTATGTCGGTTTTCTTCTTTTGTTTTCTTACCAGTTATCTATAATTTTGCTGTTGTAGCCATTACTTATAGCCATTTTTGATATATCGCAATTCCTTATTATAATTAGTACTGTTTAATGGCAATTACAGTAATATTTGAAATCGAATTAGGTGCCGATCAATTGAACTGAACTTTTTTACTGGATTTCTTCAGTCATCATAATAAATAATGGGTTGAAATACCATTACCAGAATCATTTCATACTAGAAAAATAACTACAGATATTTTACGATTAAAACAAATAGGCGATCCCGGGGTAGACGGTAATGCTCGTCTATGGTTCTGAGGTCGCGGGTTTAAATACGGTCGAGGTTTGTAGATTTTTAACGGCGTAAATATCGTGAGTATGTATGCCTTCGGAAGGGAAGTAAAACAGTGATGTAATTTAATGCCACGTAGAATAACCTCAAGTCTGAAATAAGATATCTCTGAACAAAATTTGTCAGTTCTTCTTTGATTGAATTGTTACATTAATAATGTTAGCTGTAAAAAGGCGTCGTTAAATAATATGCCACGTACAAACACCCCAATACACATTCATAGATATTGAACACTCCAAAAGTTCTGAATTATGTATTACCTTAGATGTTAAAGAGTTTTTAAATAATAAGAAAATAGCATTAAATAACAAAATTGAAATTAATCATAAGTAATGCCATGAGTTATTTTCAATTTATCTAGAGGATTTGGAAATCAAGAGTATATTTGTTAGGACTATTTAACAAATAAAATTAAGCTGTTTACTAACAAATCATTATTTAAATATCGTTATTTTAAAATATTTATATATTTAATGTAAACGGCGATATTTGTAAACAAATGAGAAATGTTTGGTTATGTTTCATTTGTTCATTACTGCAACTTGATCATACTATTTATTGCCAAATATGATAACAATATTGTAAGAATGCACCCTAGTGGAGAAAAAATTAAACACATCAAACTGTATATTATAACCAACATTGTAGGTTATTTATTAATTTTTTTTTGGAAATAACTCAGGAAAATCAGTATTTAAAAACACAATTATTGAACACACAATTATCAAATGTGTCGGTCGAAGGAATCTGTTCATTATTTGCTATTTCAGCGTATTTGTTAGAGAGTCAGTCACTGTAAAATAATGCTCTGACCTGTTAAAAAAGAGGAGCTTTCTGTATTTTGGTGATAAAAATTCAATATTTATCGAGGTAAAACACGACTGTGGTTGGTTGTAAAACAAAATTCATTGAAACGTTATTGGTCATTGACTTCCATTTGGGACATGAGTTAAATAGTCAACACAATTCAATATGAAACATGAGCAGAAGACATTAAGATCGTCGTTTATGTATAATTTATATATAATGCGACGAATTTGATTCAGAGGAAGAACAAATTCCTTGAGCTTAGAAATATATATTCAGGCAATTTATACTGTGGTCCATGTAGCTGTCTGATAATTTGTTCTTACAACATGTAAACTTGTAGCCCAGTAAATGGACCCCTGGTGATGAAAGGAGAAACAGTTTCCAAAGATTTCACTAAGGGTGTTAATAATTTAGTGTCAGGAGTGGTTTAATGTTCTCAGCTTATGAAGTTTGTGCTCTTTATAATTAATTCCGTTTTGAGGTTAGTGGAGTGATATGAAACGGAGAGAGTAATGTTGCTTTAAGCCATGAATAACGTATGCAATTAGGCGAGATGACTCCTGTAATCTGTGCTTAGGTAAGTGCTGCTGTCTTTACGCTGTTCTTCCTTGTCTCGCTTAAATGCAATCAATCAGCTTTTCTCTATCTTCAATATTAGACCAAGAATATATTATGCTTCATTCAAATTCTTGCACCTTATAACGTATCTAATGTCCCTCTATAAATTACTCCAAATTTAAGTACAAAATATTTTGTTAAATCAGATTACGCTGCAACAAGAAATTTATGTTCCTAGGGAAACCAAGCCTCGTATACTGCGATGGTCGGGACTTGTGACACAAATAGAGAAAGGAAGAGGAGCGTGGACACTAGGGTTATATGATGAAAGTTAAAAATTAAATTGTACGTATTATAACTTTTGGAGTTTTGTGAAACAAAATATTCCCTGTGCAATGAATGGGTTAACTTTGCTTAAAACCATTGAAAAATATCTTCATTTCAATGAGGTTTAAGAAAAGATCACCCCCAAATTAATATTAAATATTGATATATAAATATATTTGGGGGTGACCTTTTCTTGACGCTCAGTGAAATGAAGGCCTTTTCCAATGCTTGTATGTAAACGTTAACCCATTCATAGCACAGGAAATATTTTACACCCATTCATTGCACAGGAAATATTTTATTTCATAAAAGTCCAAAAATATATAACCGTAGAGGATTATAAATTTTTGGAATATTTGTTGAAATAAAATATTTCATGTGCAATGAATGGGTGAACTTTTACTTAAAACCATTGAAAAAGGCCTTTCATTTCACTGAGCGTCAAGAAAGATCGGCCCCAAATCAATATTAAATATTGCTATATAAATATATTTGGGGAAATGAGAGAGGCATTGAAAGAAATGAAAAATAGAAAAGCACCAGATATAGATGGTATAAACAATGAACTGATAAAGTATGCAGGTTTATTTGCAGAAATAAAATTATTAAACTTAATAAACGAATGTTGGAAGGCATGTAAAATACCTGAAAATTGGAAGATAGGTGAAGTCATATCCCTCTTCAAAAAAGGAAATAGATTAGATACTAAAAATTATAGAGGTGTCAGCTTATTGAACTCCACTTATAAATTATATGCAAAAATAATAAATAATAAATTGAAGAAGATATCTGGCACACTCTTAGAAAAAGAACAAGCAGGGTTCAGAAAAGCAAGATCCTGTAGTGATAATGTGTTTATTATAAAGAGACTAATTGAAAAGAGAAGAGAATTTAACCTGCCAACATATTTGTTGTTCATTGATTATGAAAAGGCCTTTGGCAGAGTAAATATATCTATACTATGGGAAATAATGAAGGAACGAGGATATCCACACCATCTAATAAAATCAGTCCAAGGCTTATATGAAGAAATTAAAGTAATGATAAAAACTGATGGAAAAAGGTCAGAAGAAATTTTAATAAATCAAAGGAGTTAGACAAGGGTGTAGTCTATCGCCCACTCTTTTTAATATATATATATATATATATATATATATATCGATGACATTATGAAACAATGGAAAATTATAATGGACAAAGGCCTTAGATTAAACAATAACTCAAGTATTAATAACTTACTTTTCGCCGATGATTTAGTCTTACTACACCATGATGAAGACCTGTTACAATTGGCTGCTTACAAACTAAATGCAATATGTAGCGATTATAATTTTAAAATTTCAATAAGTAAAACAAAGCAATGGCATTTTGTGGAAGAAATACTCTGTGTGCAAAAATAGTAATTAGAGACGAAATTATTGAACAAGTATCCTACTTTAAATATTTAAGATGTGACATCAGCTATGGGTATGATAAAGATATTGAACGCAAAACACATCAGTTTCAAGCTATTTTTTGTGGTAGAATAAATAGAACATTGAATAATAAAGCCCATAAACAAAAACAAAATTACAATTTTATAAAACAATGGCTGTCCCTGTCCTTTTGTATGGGAGTGAATCTTGGATTACCACTACCAAACAAGAAAATAAAATCCAAGCAGCGGAGATGAAATTTTTAAGAAGAGTAAAAGGCTGCACTAGAATGGACAAGATAAGAAACGAGGATATCCGCGAAGAACTGCAGATCTATTCCATAAAATAAAATATATTTAACAATAAGATACAGTGGAAAGAACATGTAGAAAGAATGGAAGAAAGTAGATTACCAAATAAAATCTTCCATTATTATCCAAGAGGAAGGGGAGATGTCGGACGTCCTCGGAAGAGATGGTCTTAGATCTATTAGTGAAGACGGAACAGGCAACTCTTTGCCTAAACCAGGAAGTGAAGAAGAAGAAGAAGAAGAAGAAATATATTTGGGGTGACCTTATATTGAAACTCAGTGAAATATATTTATATATCAATATTTAATATTGATTTCGGGGTGACCTTTTCTTGAAGCTCAGTGAAATGGAGGCGTCTTGGAATGGTTTCAATTAAAGTTTGATCCATCCATTGCACAGGAAATATTTTATTTCACAAAAGCCCAAACAATTATAACATAAACCCAGTGGACACTCTTGTGGGGAAAATCAGAATGAAAGCGCTCACTAGCTAGGTCAGAATGAAGTGGAAGAATCATGATTTGAGGAGATGGATTATACAGGAAACGATTGGAAAACATTATCTCAAGATAGAGATGTGGAGAGCTTATGTCCCCTCGTCATGAACTCCGGCATTGAGTTAGATAATTAGGGAGAATAATAAATGTGACCAATTCATATCTCCCTTCCCTTAGTTACCACACACTCGAAAGTAGGCTCTACGGATCCTGTATTAAAGTATCTTTATTCAATGCCCTAGGTTGTCATTTCCATACTTCTGGTGTTCTCTCCTGGCATTGGCGTCAATGTAACCCACTTCTGAGTTTGGAGCGCGTGGAAGGCGAGGATACGCTGCCCCGATTATATTATGGGTGACGATGTTGATAGTGGTGTGCCAGGAGAGTCCTTAATCCTAAAATTAATCTAAGCGAAAATATGAATGATGATGAATATGATGGTCATGTGATGTTCGGGGATCGTTTGGGCTTTAAAGTTTCCTTAAATTTGTCTTACAAGTGAGGAATACCTCTGAAAAATGTCACCCAGAAAACTTGCCCTAACTGGGGATCGAACTCGGACTCATTGCATGACAAGGCAGAGACTACAGCGGTGGACTGAGCCCATTTCTTTGTTTGTCTTTTTTTTCACATGAACAAAATGAGACATTCAGACAAAAGCTGTGAAGCGATAAAGCAGGAAGTAGTTTCCGCCTCTATTACATGCATCTTAATTTTTCATTATAGTTCCAGTTAATTTCCGTTCAAGTTATCACTATTGTCCGAAATCAAATTCAATTAATTTCATTTAAACGGCTAAAAGTATAATAAAATTAATCCATCCATTCATAGTAATTCTGCCCGAGAGCAGGTCTTTCACTGCAATCATAATATTTTCATGCTATGCTTTGCAGCTTTACTAGAGAATTATAGATGTGATAGCTTCCCGTTGCTTTCCACACCGGTGGAGGATAATGGTGATAATGATTGCCGGATGATATTCGGGGACCGTTGGTCCCTATGATTCCTGACATTTGTCTTACAGGTGAGGAAAAACCCCGAAAAAACCTCACCAAGGAACTTGTCCCGACCGGGCATCGAACTCGGGCCCACTGCGTGACAAGACAGCACGCCACCTCGAGACCACAAGGGTGGACATTATAAAAGTAATGAACAAACAAAATTATGATAAATACATTCCATATTATATCCATCCATAATACTTCTGCCCGACGGTAGGTCTTTCAATGCCAACATAGCATTTTCATTCTATGCATTGCAGCTTTACTAGGGAATTATAGGCGTAGTATCTTCCCGTTGCTTTCTACATCGATGAAGGAAGATGATGATAATGATAAGAATGATGATGATGGCCAGATGATTTTCGGGGAGCGTTGCGCCCTAAGCTTCCTGACATATGTCTTACAGGTGAGGAAGAACCCCGGAAAAAAAACCTCACCCAGGAGCCTGTCCCGACAGTGAATCGAACCCGAGCCGGCTGCGTGTAAGGCAGCACGCTACCTCGAAACCACAGCGGTGGACTCATATCATATAACAAAATCATTGCAATTATAGATTCAACTTAACCTATTCAAATGAAAAACACACTCATGTCATGATATAGCGAGAGGATCAAACTTCCGCCTCAACTACAACTTTCTCAAAATTTAATGCTGCGATATTAAAAATTGAGAGCCTCCCTCTCTACGTCTATGTATTGTTATAACATTCAAATTAACATTTTTAATATTCTGAATACTTTAACTATCAAGAGAAATTGAATGGCCTCTTCATCCCTTAAATATTTACAGATCATCAACTCAGGTGAAAATTATTGGTTAGCGTGTGCGTATATGCTACTGCGTATTACCCCTTATAACATTACCATACAACTAGGATAAAATATACTCGATACATTCTAGATGTTCATTTAATTGAATGTAATCAAGTGTTACGGTAATCCAATAACTGATATTTCGAGAAGGAAATGTTATTAAACAGCATTTAAAATATTTGTAGATGCTACAGAGTGATCCATATAAACCTGAACCATTTTAAGGGGCCACAAGTCTTGAACCAATAATAGGACACACTTGCAACTTTGGGAGAATATAATTCACAATAGGGAGATTACATTACACACAATTGGGAGATTATATTACACTGTTTACCTCTCAGAGCAAATGTTGAAAGTGTCCTCCACTAGCTTCCATATATATTTGCACTCGTTTCACCGGATTCTGTGAAGTTATACGGAGAGTATCCTCGCCAATATTGCTTATTTCGTTTCGAATTGATTCCTTGAGATCATAAATTATTGTCCGAAGCCTATTCTCGTAGACTCCAATTTTTAGATACCCCCACAAGAACAAATCCGGTGAGATTAGGTCAGGGATTCTGGGGGGGCACAGACCTCTTGAGATTATTCGATTATCAAAGAAATCGGTTACAAGAGCCATGGAGACATTAGATGTATGGCATGTTGCTCTATCTTGCTGGAAAAAACCTTCTCTCAATTCGGTATCATCCAGCTGCTCCATAAATGTATTGAAGATATCCGTATAAACTTCGGTGTCTACAGTCGTATCAAAGAAAATGGGATCAACAATCCAGGAAGCTGACACCACGCACCATACTCCAACCTTTTCATCATGCAGTGGTGTTTTGTGAATCATATGGAGGTTTACAGCAGATATATATATATATTTATTTATTTATTTATTTATTTAGCCTGGTGGAGTTAAGGCCATGTGGCCTTCTCTTCCACTCACCAGAACAAGCATATGTTACATATGAATACAAAAAAAAAATACAATAATAGTCATATAAAACAGGACAAACATATGTTACACATGAATACAAAAAAATTACAATAGTAGTCATATTAGACAGGACAAACATGTTACATATGAATACAAAAAAAAGTTACAATAATAGTTATTGAACAATTCATTATCTGTCATATTGAATAATAATGAAATTAATGTCTAATAATAGAATGAAACTAAATACAATTAAAATTAAATTAATGATACAATGAATAAAAAAGGAATAACAGCTCGAATCTACTATGCATAAAAAGAAGAGAAAAAAAACACTACAATGAATTAATCTACGCTTTTTATACAAGGCATTAGGTAAATATATTAACAAATCCTAAGTCTATTTTTATTAAATAATGCAAAAACGCATTATTAATTCTTAAAAAGTAGTATTAGTGAGTTGTTTCTGTTAGTGATTTTATTTTCAATTTATTTCTGAAAGATGGTAAAGTTTGGCAGTCTCTGACATAGGGTGGAAGTGAATTCCATGTTCTAGCAAGAGAAACTGTAAAAGATTTCGAATAATAGGTAGTATGATGAGGAGGGATATAAAGGACACTGTGCTCAAGGGATCGGGTATCTAAGTTATGTGTATCAGAGAGTTTAGTGAAGCGGTGTGATAAATAATAAGGTAAAGATGTGTGTAATATGTTATAGAGTAGGCATAGGGAATGGATGGTTCTACGATCTTGAAGACGAAGCCATGACAATTGTTCCAGGGATGGTGTAACGTGATCAAATCTACGTATACCACAAATAAAACGTATGCAAGAATTGTGAACACGTTGAAGTCTTTGGGTAAGAACAGTATTTAGGTCAGTAAAAAGAGTATCACAATAATCAAAATGGGGCATTGCGAGTGTTTCTACTAGCATTTTTCTTAGAGAAAACGGTAAACAATTTCTTATACGATTTAATGAGTGTATTATTGAGAAGATAGTTTTGCAAATGTTATTTATTTGTTTATTCCAAATTAAATGTTTATCCATAAACACTCCTAGATTTTTTACTGTCTCACTATAAGGGATCTGAACCCCATTAAGTGACACATGTAATACTGCATTTGTGTTAATTGAGGATAATAGTCTCTGATGGCCCATAATGATTGCTTGTGTCTTTCTAGGATTTAATTCAAGTCCATATTTCTCTGTCCACGCCGTTAGCGAGTCAAGGTCCTCATTAATTTTGGTTACCGCGTCATTTAAAGAATATTTGTCTGAGTGAAGGTAGATCTGCATGTCGTCCGCAAATAAATGATGTTTGCAATGTTTTAGGGAGTCAGATATGTCGTTTATATAGATTGAAAAAAGCAATGGGCCGAGCACCGAGCCCTGTGGAACTCCAGCTTTACGGTAGGTCCAAGAAGAGCGTAATGTAGAATTTCCTACAACATATTGCTGGCGCTCACGAAGGTAGGAGTTGAACCATTGCGTGACACTGTCAGAAAGTGAGAGGTTTTTTAGTTTAAGCAACAATAAGTCCAAGTCTACCGTGTCAAATGCTTTACTAAAGTCAAGTAGTGTAAGAATAGTAAGTTTTCGATTATCAGATGCTTCGCGTATGTCTTCACATATATTTAGTAGAGCAGTATTTGTATTGTGTCCTGTCCTAAAGCCTGATTGGTATTGATCTAAAAGGTCGTGTTCAGTTAGGTAGTCAGTCAGTTGTTTGTGGACTAATCGTTCCAAAGCTTTTGAAAGGGTAGGTAAAATACTAATGGGTCGAAAATCGTTAGGAGTTAAGGGAGTTTTTACTTTCGGGAGTGGGCGTACAATTGCTTGCTTCCATAATGTGGGATATATAGAGGTTTGTAGTGAGGAGTTGAAAACATGAGTTATGGTAGGTAGTATAACGTCGATTATTTTGTTAAGTAGAGTGATATTTATACGGTCAGTACCTTCTGCTTTTGTTTTTATTCGTTTGAGAGCTTTCTTTATGTCATTTTCTGTAAGATATGAAAAATGGAAATGTTCTCTGTCTGGTGGATTTGTCAATAGTAGTTCACTTGTTGTATGTGTTTTGTCTTTAGGAGTAAAGAATGTGCTTGTAAAATGGTTATTAAGTGTGTTCAGAGAAACAGGTAGTTTTTCTACCTGTGTGTCTTTCCTTCCTACACCCATTTTATTCAGATTTTTCCAAATATCTGGGTTATTGTTATTAGGTTCAGTAAGGCTGTATAGATGTCTAAGTTTGGCGTTTCTGATAGTTTGTGTAGTCTTGTTTCGTAACCGTTTATAGTGATTAAGATTTATATCAGTTTTGTCGACTCTATATTTCCGATATGCTGCGTCTCTTTCAGTCATCAAGTCACGAATGTTAGCAGACATCCAGGGAGCAGGGTGTCGTTTCACTAGTTTAGTTTTCAGTGGAGCGTGTCTGTCATATAGTTGTAATATAAGGTTATTTAATGCCTCAACTTTTTCGTCAACAGAATGCAACGTCCATATAGTATGCCAGGGTAATTTTATAGCGTCTTCAAGTAGAGCTGCATTGTTTATATGTTTTAGGTCTCTATATGTGATAGTCTTACGAGCTAGTTTAGGGCACTGCAGTGAATATGCTAAGAATATAATATCATGTGCTGATATTCCGGGAGCTGACAGTTGCCCGTGGGTTAGTACTCTGTCTGGATTATTAGTAGCAATTAAGTCAAGTAAAGTCTCAGAATGATTGGTGTGATGTGTAGGCTGTAAGGGAAGGATAGTCATATCACAAACTTGGAACGCGGACATAAGCTGTTGTGTATGTCTGTTGTCAGTGTCTAGTATATTTATATTAAAGTCACCCATGACGATAACGTGTTCATATTGTATACGTGCGTTTTGTAGAGCGGATTCTATTTCTGCTATTTTTTTCATTTTAGGGGGTTGGTACACTACACAAAGAAGGCATTTTTTGAAGCTTGCGTATATTTCTATAAACATAATTTCAGGAGATGTCTCGTTATTAGAAAAGTATACAGACTTAGGGCAAAGGTCTGTCCTAACGAAGACACCAACACCGCCCCCTCGACTATGTACACGATCATGTCTAAGAAAAGTATAACCATCCATGTCAATTAAACTAGAATTAATGGAGGGAGTGAGCCATGTTTCTGATACGAGAATAGCATGAATATTGGAAGAAGAAAAAATCATACTAATTTCGTCTGTATGTGCAGTTAAGCTTTGTGCGTTCAAGTGAACCACATGTAGGGAAGACGGGAAGGGGGAGAATGCTGTTTCTAGAACCTGTCTTGCATTATTGTTGTTTGGAAGGGGTTTGAGAAGGGTAGTGTCCTCTAACCTGTCAGAGACCGCCAAATGAATAGCATTATTTGGATGGAAAATTTTAAAAATATTTTAACTAGAATTATAAGAAAAGAACAAGTCACTAATATCTTATTCAAATATTAAATTAATAAATAAAGTAAAATTTCTAAATATAATACTAATAATTAATGTGAAATTTCTAAATATAATTTTAATAATTTATATAAAAGTGCTAAATTGGGGATATGGTATCACTGGGCGTGTTTGCACTAGGTAGATTTACATATCAGAGGCCCGGGTGATGATGCGTTTGGTATCTCCATTTTTCACATGTATTGCGCCATCAATTGTCCACACATTTGTGACGCCAAATTTTGTGATGCAGTCCTTTAACAATTTATATCTAATTTGGGTGAGATCTTCTCTTACTGTGATCCCACTGCCTTTCAATTGTTTTTTATTTTGGAAGACCTCCCTTCTCTTTCTATAACTGATGAACTTAACAATAACAGGCCGTGGTCGATCCGACTTTTTCCCAACCCTGTGACTCCTGTCGATATCACAGGTTTCTAATTTAACTCCAATTTTGGAGGCCACGTCGATTGCTATATTGTCCGTATCTTCACCATCCTGTTCAGGTATACCGAAAATACGTAGACACTGTCGACGTTGGTATTGCTCTAGCGAGTCGGTTTTCTCACTTAACTGTTGTTCCAGTTTTAATATTTTGTTGTCCCTCTCCTGAAGCGAGAGTTCCAACTGCCTAATAACTTCCGTATTACGGTCTATAGTTACCTTTAGCTCCGATACAATAGCCTCACGCACGGAGTCCTTCAACAGCTGCAACATGGCTGGATCCCGCAAACATTCTTGGACCACACGCTTAGTTATTTCTTCTTTGCTTTCTTCACAATTTCTTGTTTTACGTGGAGCCATTATGCGTAAAATTAAGCTACAAACAAAATAAATTCGCAATATCGATATTACGTTTATAAAAACAAACTAACACCTGCTGAAAATTGTGCAAAAACACGAGCAACCAGTTTCACTCTTATTCACAATCCGCCATGACACTGATTCACTCTGGCCGTAATCTCGTTTTCTTAGCAACTCTTTGGCATATGCCATATGGATAGCCTGATTCTTGGCTCAATCGACCCAACGATTTGTTTGGAGAAATTCCCGTTGGGTAGTTACCAAGGAATTTGTCTTCCAATATGTTTTCACAATGCAAACACGCTCTCGAAGTGAGTACTGCATGTTGCTGTTATGACTGCAAACTAAAGACTGCCTAGTGTCTACAATGCCATGAAAATGCTCATAATTACCATCGAAATCAACAATATACTCTACAGATGGTAATGATCGATTGTTGCCATGATGGATCGATTGTTGTCGATTCTGCCTGAGCCAGTGAGATCATTAAAACAAATTTCACATACGAGCTTTCAGAGAGACATTATGGCATATTAAAATGGTTCAGGTTTATATGGATCGCACGATATTTTCACCACATTGTAATTAATCTTTATTGCTACTTAATTTACAAGTTTTAATATTGTATTAGTTATTGCTTCGTTCACTTCTCGTTTTTGTTTCATTTAAAATTTGTAATTATGTGTATCTTCATTTTTTTATATTTTAACTACAGCCCTAACACACATTTGTAAAATAGGGCTCCAAATCTTGGATATTTAATAAATAAATAGATAACTAGGATAAAATTAGTAAACGCTGCTTATTATCAGCCAGCGAAATCCATGATCTAATTTGTGACGTGAGAGTATGACGCTACAATAATTACTTAACTCAGAGTGCAGTGAGTTCTGTTGTGCATATTTCTATAATTACATTAAAAAATATATGTTACTGACAGATGTAGCATCATAGCGCGTGTTTGACCGGTTGTCACGATAATTCAAATATCACAATTCTATTTAAATTGTAAGCATGTTGCCACATTTAATTCAAAGAACATATGTATGCATCACCGCATGATATTGGTATCACTGTGGTGAAGTAATATAAGTGCGCAGATTTTACTCATGAATTCCATGTGGGAAATATAATCAAAATATATTATACACATTGGGTCAGAAACGAATGGTTCTTCAGCAGAAAATATATTGTAAATAAATTTACAGGTGCATTATTTCATACTGATGTCTAGTAGTAGTCGTCTGATTTTCACATGTTGCTGTATTCATGATACTTATGGAAATGACACAACTTTTTTGTTTGGGATTTTTTTTATCTCTGGTCTGTCTTAATACACAATTAAATTAAAAGAAACGAAATTACATGAACAGTTTTATTAATTCTACACAAGGGGAACTGACAATTTTGGGGAGCATATATATAGAGGAACTTCGGGTAATTTGGAACCCTATTTCGAATTTGTTGTTTTTCTTCTTTTAATTAGCCTAAGGAATTTGAATTTTGTTTAATTAGTGTGATTATCATTAGTGTTATAACTATGAAATAGCATAGTTGTAATTTTATTCAACTATGGAAAACAACTTCATAATTTATAAACTTTTTACATTACAAGAACTGTTCAGTTTAACCTCCATATTAGGGTAAAGTGGACCCCAGAGTCAACCCTACCTTTTAGACTATTTTTAAGTTTATTTACTCTATTTATTTATACAGACAGGTACAAATTAATCTGAAAATATTTACGGCTGATCGTAATTAAAAAGTGCTGATATTTATTTAATGTTTTGAAAATTATTGTTAATTATAACTTTCGCATGTTATTCATATGCAGACAACGATTTGGGTTTAGTAAAATTACAAGGATATTAAATAAAATTAATTTAGTGCATGGTTTTCAGATATAGCATTCTCATTGATAAAATATACGCATTCGTGTAAAGTGCACCCAGGTTCACTTTAACCGCCTAGTGGAGATTCCACTTTAACCGAATTCCTTTGTTATGTTTAATTATTTTACACAGCCGCCATGTCACATAATACCAAACCAAACCCGTCAGCATATTAAAACAGCATCTACATAATACAATATATTTATGAGATTTTTCAATATTTATAACATTCAATAGAGGAAATTAAGATTTAATTCTTAGCTTGAAAAACTTTTAAACTGGTCGTTTTCACAATTGTCACAAATAAACCTTTCTGCTAACAAAGAATAAAATAAACAGGCATTGAACACGTCAAAGTTGTAGTGCCAGTGAGTTAGTTATTGTAACAATGAAAAGGTACTTTCCAGACACGGGTTCCTCGTATGCTACATCCTATGTCTCATTTACCACCGCTGCAAATGTGCATTAAGGCATTATGAAACACTCTCTATAGGGTTTCCAATTACACATTATTATTAATGCTAGAGTTGTGAAGCGGGAACGAATTAGCACTTTGACAACTCGTTTCAAAAAAAAAAATTATACAAGATATTGGAAGCCTGTTCCTTGAAACTAGTCTGGAAAAAGGAGGAGAGCTACGTCTAAATTTAATTTCTAACGCAATTACTTTATTAAGCTGTTCTACTGGGATGTATCTGTTGATTGATTTTTAAAAAGAAATAGAGGCAGATACAGAGAGATGGATTAAGTGTAAGTGTGTGTGTGTGTGTGTGTGTGTGCGTGTGAGAGGGAGGGAGAGGAGAGAGAGAGAGAGAGAGAGTATGAAGAGATAGAGGGGGGAGAGGGAGCAGAGAGAGAGGTAGTGCTTTCTCTCTTTCTCTTTCTCTTTCTCTTTCCTCTCTCTCTCTCTCTCTCTCTCTCTCGCTCGCTCTCTCTCTCTCTCCTTCCTCTCTCCCTCCTCTCCCCTTCTCCTATATAAATTAACTTCAATGAATTTTTTCTCACGTCTCTGAAATAAAAGTTTTTAATTAAGTTTTAAAAACCTATAAAAAATAATGCAAAACGTGTGTTTGTGTGTGTGTGTGTGTGTGTGTGTGTGTGTGTCCAAAGGTACAATCCCCGCGGCTGATTGAGAGCATTTCATTTTGGCCGGTAAATTTTCATGTTTTATAACCCCTGAATCGTAGCGTGCGGATTTCTCAAATTCGATTACAGTTCGAATAATCACTTAACTTTGACACAGACGATATTGAAAATGAAATACTTGTATCACCAAACGTTTCTGACATATTTAAAAAAAATTGATTTCATATGAATAATTCCTTCGTATGAAACTGCTCTTCTTATTTCCTACTTCAATTCTTATAGAAAATGCGGATTATTCTTGTACATTTTAAATAACCGGCATTCACAATAAGAATTGAAAGATACTATAAGAATAGCATTATTATTTAACATATTCTACGACAATGGTGCATAAGTGATTACTCTAACTGTCATAACTGAAGTTGAGAAATCCATGCACTTGCATTGATAGGTTATATATATATACACTGCTCAACAAAATTAGGGGATATTGTAGAATTACCTACTAAGACTATGTTTTTTGGAATAGTATTAGATGCAATCACTTTCTATTACACCAAGATAATGTAAACAAGAGTTTGAAGTTGTTACGTAACCTTGGTACCACACCAGAGGGCAGTGTCTGTACTGTTGATGTGAAGGGTGGTGTGGGGGTGAATGTTTTGTTGCTTTTTCTTAAATCCAGTCCAGTTTTCAGTTAGTGAATGACTTGCCTTAGGGTGAGTAATGCCTCGACAACGTGATGTACCTGAACCAATGGCTTGGAGGGCCATAGGAAGGATGGAAGCTGGACAGACACAACAAGAGGTGGCACAAGCCATTGGGGTGTCTCAAAGCGTGATTTCCAGGCTTTGGAATCGTTTTCAAAGAACAGATACTGTTCACAGAAGAGCCGGACAAGGTCGACCATGGGCAACAACAGCAAGGGATGACCGTTACCTCATGTTAACAGCCCGTCGGAATAGACAGCAGAATGCAACTCAACTGCGAAATACGCTTCAAACAGCAACAGGACGCAGGGTGTCAACTCAAACTGTCCGTAATCGACTGCATGGAAGTGGTCTCTATTCCACTAGGGTCATAGTGTGTACCAGGTTAACTCCACAACACCATAGAGATCGCAGAAACTGGGCGGAGAAACATCGTGGGTGGAGGCATGCCGAATGGGATCAGTTCTTTTTTCTGATGAGTCGCGATTCAACGTGGAATGTGATAGTCGGTGTGTATTCATCTGGAGGGAAAAAGGGACACGAAACAATCCAGCATTTGCACGTGAAAGATCCCCATATGGTGGCGGTGGATTGATCGTGTGGGCAGGAGTCAGTAGTGGTGGACGTACGGACCTCTCCGTCATCCAATGTGGTACTTTGACTGCGGTACGGTATAGAGATGAGATTCTCCGACCTTTTGTCGTGCCTTATGCTGACGCCATAGGTGATTCTTTTCTTTTTATGGACGATAATGCACGACCCCACAGAGCTGGCTTGGTGGACGACATGCTGGAAGTGGAGGGTATCGAGCGTATGCAATGGCCAGCTTCCTCCCTGGACTTAAATCCGATAGAGCATGTGTGGGGCGCATTGCAGGCAGACCAGCACCTCCCACAACTGTTCCAGAGCTGCACATTGCTCTTATGGAAGAGTGGCCACGTATCCCCCAAGAACTCATTGCTAACCTCATTGCATCAATGTCACACAGGTGTGAGGCAGTGCTGGCCGTTCGAGGAGACTATACACCATACTAAAGAAACATTTTCACCCATGTTAATGCTGCTTTGTTTGTTTGCCATATTCCTAATCAGGATCTCTTAGACATCTGGTGTGGTACAGAGGTTACGTAACAAGTTCAAACTCTTGTTTACATTCCTTTGGAGTAATAGAAAGTAATTGAATCTAATACTGTTCGTAAAAACATAGTCTTAGTAGGTTATTCTACAATATCCCCTAATTTTTTTGAGCAGTGTATATATATATATATATATATATATATATATATATATATATATATATATATATAGTAGTAGGATTTTTAGACAAAAAGTAAGATATTTACAATATTATTTACAAATATGGGTCGCACGGGCAGTACGCTGTACGTGCTGTTGACAGTCCGTTACAATAAAGTAATAATTGGTACTAGTGTAAAGAAAAATAAACAACAAAAAACAGCAATAACATTACAATTACATAAAGAAAACACAATAATATTACAATTAAGTAATAACACAATAGCATTATACACTAGAAAAACATTAACATTACAATTACATAAAGAAAACACATTAATATTACAATTAAATAATAACACAAGAGCATTATACACTAATTAATTTATATATAATTGTTAATAATTAATGGTATTGCATTTTGATAACATATATTTATTCATGAATGAGTGTTGTCCTTATTTTTCGCGTTTTGTCCAGAAATTTACCGAGGTTTATCCAATTTTCTGGATTTACCAATAACTCGTGCATGCCAATCTTTCCCGATTTGAATTTAGAAATCTTTCCGGTAATAACTGACGTCTCCAATATTCTAAATCATTACATTTTCCTAATATATATATCTCATTTTCAAAGTTCCCGCACATTGGACATATTCGCATATCGTGATCGTCGCTAATTTTTAGAAATTTCCATGCTCCTAGCCTAAACCAAGCAAGCGGTCCTTTAAAAATAGTAATAATTTTAACTACCGCAATTAGGGTTAAAAATAGATAAGATGCTAGTATTAAGGTAATGACGTTTGTAGGGAAATTATATAACTTAATTAATGGTAAGGTTGTTAAATTATTAATGGGAATTAAATTTAATGTTTCTTGGCCATGAATAGGGAAGTGGAAATTATAAAATAATAATAATGATAGAATAGGGATTATAATAGATGTAATTAGTATTAGTTTTGTAGATAATTTAAATATTTCATTTGATCTCTCCTTAAATCCTAGGTTGAGTATATACGATTGTTTTCCCCAGACGTGTTTTAGGTATCTTTGTAAACACAGTGAGCGTTTTCCTGTACATTCGGCGAAAGTATCTTGTTGGTTTATATCTAAGTGCCTCCTCCTTATTTTTCTCCATACGTTCTTGCGATTTTCAGTCCCTTTTTCCCATATCCAGCCCATCCCAATCTTTTGGAGTTCTCTCCTAACCTCGTCTGCCCAAAATTTAACATCTATGTTTTTAATTTGGTTGGTCGTAACAAATTGCTCTAAGCATTGTTTGTTCACCTTGGATTACTCGCAACCAGTATTTGAGTACACGAATTTTACAGTTAATGTCGTCCTGGAATGACCCGAATTCATATAAAATTCCACAGTTAGAAACGGCCTTACTAAGTCCTGTAATATACTTTAGAAAATGCGTATATACCTTATTTAGTATTTCCGTTCTTTGGAAACCCCAAATCTCACTACCATAGTGCATTACTGGCCTGACCATCGCTGCATACATTTTTTCTAATGTGCTGACTGGAATATCAGGCACTCGACCCAGAATACCGAGTACACTGTTAAGTTGTCCTCTCCCTTTAAATAATGCTATATTAATATGTTTTTACCACTTTCCGTTCATTTTCAACGTCGTACCAAGATATTCAAAATGTTTCACGTTTTGAAGTACTTGATCTCTGTATTTCCATTCCTCTGCTCCTACCATAAACCGTCCCATTTTTAAAGGTCATTGTTTTTGTCTTACTAGCATTTACAGTCAATCCCCAATTTCTACAGTATATTTCCAGTAGGTCAAGACCTCTTTGCAATCCCTTGATTGTCTTGGAATAGATAATTAAATCATCTGCATACAACAGGACTGGGATTCTAACATTTCCTATCTCCGGAGCCTCAAATTTCTCCTTCTAGCATTACGTCTACAATATCATCAACGAATAGATTAAATAGCATTGGTGATAAAATGCAACCTTGTCTCACTCCCCGATTGGCTTCACTGCTCTCTGTAATGTGCATTTGGTCTACTTTTATACAAAATTTAACATATTTATAAATTGACATTAAAGCATGTATCATTTTATGAGACAATCCTTTCCGATTTAATTTTTCCCAAAGTGCGCTTCGGTCCACAGTATCAAATGCCATCTTAAAATCAATGAATGCACAAAATAATTTACCCCCCTTCATTTTCAGATTGTCATCAATTAATGTTCTCAGAACAAATACGTTGTCCACCGTGGAGTACCCTTCTCTAAAACCTGCCTGATATTTTGAGAGCCTATTGTTCTCTTTAGCCCATTGTCTTATTCGTTTGTAAAGTACTTTACAATATATTTTTCCGAACACTGACAAGAGACAAATTCCCCTGTAACTTCCTGGTATCTGTGCCCCACCTTTCCCTTTCTATAGCGGTTGGATGACACCTATCGCCCAGGCTTCCGAATAATCTCCTCCATTTAAAAGTTTGTTGAACGCAGTTTTCAAAACGTCTGATAATTTATTGGATGATATCATATTTTTCAAGAATTCACCTGGTATTCCATCAATTCCAGGTGCTTTATCATTCTTTAAACATTTAATGGAAGAAACCACTTCATTTTTCGAAATATCCTGATCCAGTAATTGAATATGAATTGGGTCAGGGATCTCAACTATATTTCCTTGATTATATCTTAACCTCTCATTTCCCAGCACCCTATTAAAGTAACTTCTCCATTCCCCGGGCGTTATTCTTGTCCGATTTATGGACTTTACTTTGAGTTCCCTTAACGCTTTCCATATGTCCGCAATGTTCCCACTTTCAGTCGCGACTCTCATTTCTTCGGATTTCTTATTTTGCCATGCTACTTTTATTTCTGCCAATAATTCTTTATATTCCTTTCTCTCTTGCGCATAATTTTTTCTGCTTTCATCTGTGCTTTCTTTTCTAAACTTTAAAAATACTACTTTCGACAAATTTCTTCTTCTTCCTACATGCATTATTGTACCACCCTTTGTCCTTCTGGTTCATTGCGTATTTAACCTTGAATTTTTCCCCTGCTTTTTGAAAAGATTCTGTCAAAGTTTTAATAATTTCCTCCCCGCTAAGATCATTTAATTGCAGATCCTGTATTAGCGTTTCCAAACTCCTGATAAATTCTTCTCTCAGATACTCGATCCATCTGAAACGTGTAATTGGCCGCAATATTGTTGCCACCTCAACATTAACTGTCTCACTAATATCTTTCATATTTAAAATAAGTTTGTTTGGGCAGCGGTGTGATTCGATTCTGGAAACTATACAGAAATTACTTAAGACTGGAATCATGTCTTGTGTGCATATTGAATAATCAATTACGCTACTTCCATTTTTATTCATAAATGTCAGTTCTCCATTTTTATCTTCCCCATATTTCCCATTCAGAATTTCAAGTTCAAATGCATCGCAAAAAGCTAACAATTGGTTTCCTTCTGAATTTAAAATCTTATCTTTGCTTCTCCTACCCTCACCTCGTGTTTCATTATCATCCGATTTATAGTGATATTTTTCTCCCCAATCCTACAGTTAAAGTCCCCTAAAATTATTATTCCCGCTTCCGGAAATCTACCTTTTATTTCTGCCAACGAGTCAGACAATTCAACGAAAAAATTTGGATTGGCATACCTGGAATTTAGTGGTTGGCGGTAAATAGACAACAGACACATTTCTGCTCTTTCTGTATGGTAATATATACAAATTGCCTCTTTTAAAGTAATATTTACCTTTTTAATATATGGGTCTAAGTTAGCTTTATATAAAATGGCAACACCGCCTGGATATCTACCTCTCTTTCCTCTATTTTGATTACCCTTAAAATAACCTTTCATATTACATAGATTTACGCATTCATTAGCTTTTAACCATGTTTTTCCTAGAGGTAATATATCAAAAGTCTCAATAAACTTTACACATCTGTCCATTGAAAGTTTTTGTTTTAACCCTTCGATATTCCATGAACCGACTGTCAACAAACCCTATTGTGTTCCCTTGTCATTAGTCTTACCTGTATTTTTCGAACTTCCCCCTCTCAATAGTTCCTTTTCTGCGGGTAAATTCAGAAGTCTTAGTGATTTTCTTTTTGGAGTTCTTGTGTCCGCCGGTCGTTCACCTCTTAGAGGTTGCTTTTTGCGTTCGGCCGTTTTTTGCTGTATGTTTATTGGATTCCTGGGAGTTAGTATCGTAGTGCTCCCTCTCTCTTTCTCTCGTGTAGAATTTTCTCCCTCCTCTGCTGTAAGGAGACCACCTGCTGTTGAAGCGTCCCCTGTAGGTTTTGGGGACTCGCTGTCAATGACCTCTTCAAATTCATTTTCAGAGTTGTCCATATTTTGTAGTAGTTCCCTGCTCCAGATTCGTCCATTTATAATCAATTTATTAAATTGCATGATTGCATGGCAGCCCTGCCTCCTCGCCTCGAGCATGTGTCGCTTAAGAAAGTCCCTTTCGCGGCGCACCTTCTCACTAAAGTCTTCGGCAATATTGATACCGGTCCCTTTAAGATATTTACTGTCTCTAAGGATCCAACATTTTATTTTGTAGTGTGATAATTTGCATACATCGGTCTCTTTCCACTATTCCAACGACCTACTCTGTGCGCTCTTTCAATATCACTGTCCACCAAATCAATCCCGATTTGCGCCACTACTCTTTTAACTATATGTTCAGTTTCCTCCCAGCTCTCTCTGTCTTCTTCATGCACACCATATATCACAATATTATTACGGCGACTCTGGTTTTCGAGATAGTCTAATTTAGATTCCAGCCATTTCAATCTGTCCTCCATCCGATGCATGTTCGTCTCAATATCACGAACTTTTTCACCCACGTTGCACTTTTCAAACCCCTCTTTCACTTCAGTTGACAATGTTTCAATCAGCTTTCTAACTTCTTCCATAATGCTTTGTCCCCTGCACACTTCAACCACTCTAACAAAAACACGTCCGCTCTTCTCGACGGCTAGCACAAAGATCATATATATATATATATATATATATGTATATGACATAATAAAAAAAATAAGAAAGATGCGTGTTTGAATTGGATTTGCCTGATGGTGTAATGGACAGCACGCTGGGATATCAACCCAGAGGTCCGGGTTCAAATCCCGTTCAAGCATTTATTTTTCTTATCATGTCATATATATATATATTTATTTATTTATAACATAAAAATAATAAATGCTCGGACGGGACTTGAACCACGACATCTAGTAATAATGGGAATATTATATATAAAAGGAAAATGAATGTTTGTTCTAGACTTGCTCGGTGGTGTAATCGGAAACGCACTGGGGTATGAATTCAGAGATCCGGGTTCAAGTCTCGTCCGAGTATTTATTTTTCTTATCGTGTAATATTAAGTTAGCATTGCTCATTGTCAACAATTTAATTATAATATATATATATATATATATATATATATATATATATATATATATATATGAACATTTACCGGCCAATGACATGATTTCAGTCAGTTGTGCAGGGGTCGACTTCCTTAAGATGCTGGATGGGCATCGGTCCCATACTGGCCAAAATTCCATGAGAAAATTTCTTCCTATATGTCTGCATAAAGACATGATAGGCCTATATTATACTTCTCAGCTAGGTAAGGTAACAAACAACTCTCTCTCTCTCTCTCTCTCTCTCTCTATCTCTCTCTCTCTCTCTCTCTCTCTCTCTCTCACACACACACACACACACACATATACATATATTTTTCGTTATATGTTCTCTATACATGATTGAAACTTGATATTAAGTATTTTTTCTTTATTGTTTTTACATACATCCTCTTTTTGTGAAAAAAAAGCAATTAAGGCGGGTCTACTGCAGACGGGGGGAAATTACGTTCAACATATACACCAAGCGGGTACATAAATGTATGTCTCCCAGAATCTGGGGTTAAAGGTGTGAGATCACCTAAATTCCCTACAGATCAGGGAATTTCATTAGCGTTTTAAAGGTAAAATTACTCCCATAAAAAGAAAAGCTATAAAGCACCAATGGGCGAGACGCAATATTTGAATAACGGCAAAAGAAGGAGGTAGAAAGGATAACCCGACTTTACTCCCACGAATGTTGGCGCTTAAAGAGGTTAGCTTATTAATTATACATTAAGCTTGTTAAGTTTGTTACTCGTAAGTGTTGAAACATTTGACTTTGGGAATAGCAACCTGAGTTAGATCAAGGACACGTGCAACTGGGAGTGTATCCTCACGTCTTCGACAGCTTGTTGATTCTGGAGTCCATTCATTCTCCTACAAAATTGAAATGACAATAAAATCATATAGAATGTAAGGGTAGTGCGCTTGAGCATCTTCTCGTATTGAAAAACGCGAATAGGCCTATATATGTTGATGAAATTATATTCTTCTAGGAGAGGTTTTATGCAAATTCTTTTCTAACAGGTAATTTTCTTCATCACATTAATTAAAAACTTATGTACTTAACTAACACATCGTTGCTTGGGACTTACACTGTTTCCATATTCTTCATTGGTTATTGTGGCACTACAATCCTCGTAGAACTCTGGTCTCTCCGAAAATTCTCGTCCAATTTTTCTTATCCAAGCACATCTCCAATTCCTGATTCCCAGCCTTTGCACTCCTTCTCTAACATCGTGATTCCAACTCCTAACTTTCTTCTTCGTGTAGATCAACAGTTTTCTTACTAATTCACTCTGTAACTACCCTTATGACTTGAGCCAAGAAATGAAGCCTCTTCTTCTCTTCCGCAACTAAATGAATTTCAATATAACAAAGATAGCTCCAAAGAATTTTACATAAAACTTTTCTCTACCACATTCGAAGTATGTTTTTATCTTTCTCGGTTAGTGTTCTCCTCTCACACCCTTAGAGTTCCTTATTCTTTATTTGGAATAGTATACATGACTTATTTGTTACCTACATGATAGCAGATAAAGATAATTCAGCAAATTTCTCCAATACATTTTAATATCCACGATATGTTTAGAGTTTCAAAATTACATTTCGTTCAGTTTGATTTAGTGTTCACTTTAATAATAATAATAATAATAATAATAATAATAATAATAATAATAATAATAATAATAATAATAACAACAATAATAATAATAACAGTAATATTATTATTACTTCAACTGTTGAATTGTGCATCCTATATAACAAGCAAACCTTCACCTGGGGTAAACAACAATGGAAATTAAACTAGTATTATTGGAATCAATATAATAAAATATTAATCTTCCCTAAATTTCACAACCCCACTAAAATAAACACATGTGATACAGGGCACAGAACAGAAGCTTTAAGCTATAAGAAAACTTACGTTCTGTCAGTGACTAGTTCACGCACGGGATGAAAAACGATGTTACGATCATATTTTTGCTTCCTTCATCATATTTCCTGACTCTCTTTTTGTTTTTATACAGGAATATATGTGGCACAACAATGATAGTCATTAAAAATGTTGGAAACACAAATTAGCACCCTCACTTCAAAATGGCTGCGTTTGTACAGTTTTGTCACTTTCCTTGTACATTTCGGATACGGTATTCCATTGTGTTTTGGAAGTGTTGTTCATCCCTGGGTGCCAATCCAGCTAGCACCCAACCATACGTGCGCCTGTTGGAATCTTGGAGGAAGAAACTGCTGGTAAACAAGTGATTGCATTTCTATTATACTTGTTACGTTGCTGCAATGTATAAGAAGAATCACCAAAAGCTACATTATGGGAGATGTGTCGAATCATATGGCTTATACATTCGAAAACAAATATCTGTCCAAATGTTGTAAGTCATTATTTGTATTTGTGGGTATGATTTTCACCACTACTTTTTCAGTGTCAAGGTCCCCTTCTTCTAACAGTTGTTTCATTATATTTCCGACGCAGTGAACACCATATGAGTCCAACAACAATAGATTGCATGTTGCAGATTTGGGAAGGAATAATTCTTGTAAGAATTCTCTCTATGCGTTTTTTGTCATTTTTCTCGACGTAGTCCACTTTATTACTAGGTTGTCAGCCTGGAACATGCGTTCCACAACTCTTGTGTTGATACTTTGAGATTCTTGAAGAATCAGTTTTCCAGCTCTTGACACCACCGGCATTATAGTGCAGGAGTGTGTATTCGACCATTTTGATTTCAGAACACCATACGCTTTACTGGTTCCTTGACGTTCTAACGTTCTGCCGAAATACATCTTCTTATTTAAATCACTTTCATCTGCATTTAAAACCTGTTCATCAGTGTATTTGTCCATAAGTGATGTGCACTCACCTCTGAAGATTAGTATTGATTTTTCAATAACTGTCGTGTTATGTACCTGTCGCTTTGTCACATATGATGTTATTTTGCGGCTAACAATCTTATAATACTTTTAAACCTATGTAACCAGGAAGGACTTGCTTTGAAGTAGGATTGATCTATGCTCACCAAATCACTAGCTGTTTCGAGTGCAATTATCTCTATGTCACTTTTCTTTGGAATTTCATTTCTAGACTGCCCCAGACAGAATTCTTCAAATGTTACTCGATGCACACTTTTCATCTACATTTATAAAATCATTATGTCGCTCAACTGCTTGCTTCATTTCGTACAGTTGGCTTTCGTTTGATAGCCACGAGAATCTGTGTTTCATACTACTCCATGACTATGGTTAAAGGTTTTCTTTTTGTTCCTTCGCGTACCTGGCAGAATCCAATATTCAATTACCTTACATTTTCTTCATAAGTAATGACCCGGGATGCTTTGGAGGAGACGAACAATAAAGAGAACCAGAATGCTGTGAAATACTTGATTCTTCTTCTGACGAGGCAATTATTTCTTCTGATTCGCTTCCTTGTACTTGAGGCATGTTCCCATCATCGTCTCATGGTTATTTTCATCAATGTCAAGAGTATAAATATCTTCAACTGATTCCGCTTCATAACTCTTTATTAGGTCGTACATAACATTAGCAACTTCAAGCTCCTTTCGTGACATTTCACATTCTGTCTCTTTATGACCTCCGTATGTTAGTTTAGCGATAACGTTAACCAATCTGTTTACAGGGTTCATCTTCTCCACCTACTAAAAGCAAACGGAACACTCACAATAGGACAACACAACTGACAGCACGCCTAGAAAAGTACTGTCTTCACTCTCGCTTATATCACAGTGCTTGTTATACGTTCCCGCAACCTAAGATGGCCCCATCATCTTACATATTCATTGGTCTGTATCTCTGGTGTTCATTGCATTGGGGTTGTACAGCGTACGTATTTTGCATTATTTCAATGCTTAATTGACCCGTAATAACGACATTTGTTTTGTTTCTTACCCCAGGTGAAGGTTTGCTTGTAAGTCCTCCGAGAAACTCCATCCCTTTTTCCACATTCCTTACCCCATCCCTCACCCCTGCGTTATCGGACAACTTGATACTTTATGTAAGCGCGAGCTATATTTGCACGGTGAACAGTCCGTTTCACTACTTTGGTTTGTTTAGGCGAGGGAGCCGAGCTGGCTCTTTGTGGCGTTTAAACAAAGCACTAAACACACAGTCACATACACATGTTAACGCACATACACAAACAAACAAAAACACTTTATTTTAATTTTATGTAACAACTACACACTTCAAATACCCGAATTGTATATTTACTATGTATTTCAATAAAGATAAGATATAGATAGGGACATAGAGTAGACCCGGCGATAAGGGCATTATGCCCGAGGTAACCCAGGGCTCTAAATAAATAAATAAATAACGCAGAAGATGTTACGTTGGTGTGTCGGGCCTGGGGATATGTATTGTACGAGTGCGTATTTTCTATTATGTTTTGTGTAATTAATTTGGATTATTCAGTAATTCATTATGTTTGTTATTAATCAAAGTTACGACTAAATTTATTATTATATAATTTTTTTATTATGTTTACATAATTATATTTATTTTTATATAAAACATCTAGTGTTGTTTATGTTATTTAGGAATCTTGTTCAACATTAGCTCACTCTGCAATCTAATTCCCATAGTAGGGTTACGTAACTTGCTATGGTGTACTTGATGTTTACGTAAATATAATTCCTCCGCCACTCAAGTTTAGTATTAACTTAATTAATATTACAGCCAGTACATTATTTCACTACATACGTCTAATTAATTGTGTGGTCCACAAACGTTTCAACAGGAACCAATATCAAGCCGCTTCACTGTTATTTTATTAAGAGACGCTTTAATTACAATAATCGTAACACGACTTTACTACAGATTATAACTACCGCTCTGCGTGGTCAGTTAAGTTCGATCTAGGGACATTTGAATTACTGAACGGAGCTACGATATCCAGTGTGACGAACGGTTACATTTAACTACAGTGAGTGGTGCTCTACTTCCACGTTCCACGGAATATCACAGTACAAATACTCAGAAACATCATACTGAAACTCTGGGTTGAGCAGTTAGATTCTCACTTGACAGACTCTGTTGCTACTCCTGATCATCTGATTTTACTGTTGTCAACCAGATGTAATTTATCATCATTATTATTATAATTATTATTACCATTATTATTGTCATTATTATCATTATAATTATTATTATTACTATTATGCCATTATTATTGTTTTATTATTATTGTAATTATTATTATTTTTATTATTGTCTTTATTATTATTCTTATTATTGACATTATTATTTTTATTGTTATTGTCATTATTTTCATTAGTATTATTGCCATATCAACCTACGGGAAGAAGAAGACCAGGACGTTTACTCAAAATACTTCTGGATGGTGTTTCTCTTGAAGCCGAAACAGGTCAACAAATGACCTAAATTCGTGAATGTACTATAATGGTGATGATGATAGTGTCTTATTATTATTATTATTATGATTATTGTCATTATTAAAAACTCTACAAATGGAAACCTATAAGAGGCAGAGCTGTCGGAAGACCGAAGATCAGATGGGAGGATGACACAATGAACGATCTAAGGAAAATGAAAGTGACTAGTTTGAATATGGCAAGAGACAGATTGGCATGGAGGAGGATTGTTGAGAAGGCCAAAACTTTCACTTTTGAAGTATCGTGTCTTAATATGATAATCCATCCATAATAATCCATCCATAGTAATTCCATAGGTCCTTCACTGCAGTCATAGCATTTACATGCTATGCTTGCAGCTTTACTAGGGAAATGTAGGTGTGGTAGCTTCCCGTTGCTTTCCACACCGGTGAAGGATGATGATGAAGATGATGGCCATATGATTTCGGGGACCGTTTGGGCCTTAAAGTTTTCCTGACATTTGTCTTACAGGTGAGGAAAAACCCCGATAAAAACCTCACCCAGAAAAACTGCCCCGTCCGGGGATCAAACCCGGGACCGCTGCGTGACAAGGCAGCACGCTACCTCGAGACCACAGCGGTGGACAATATGATGATTGTCATTATTATTTTTATTGTCATTATTATTTGTATTGTCATTATTAATTTTATTATTACTGTTATTGTCATTATTATTAATGCCATTATTATTATTATTATTATTATTATTATTATTATTATTATTATTATTATTATTATTATTATTATTATTATCATCATCGTCATCATTGGATGTTGACAGAACTTCTTTTAAAATATTTATCGGAGATCCCTTTGAGAAAAACATGTTATGAATACACAGGCATATTTTGAAAGTATATACGTAATATCAGACATACAAACTGCTTTCATGTGGCTCATGAAAGGGATTAATGGAAAACTTACTGAATGGGGACTTGAACATAATATTATTATTATTATTATTATTATTACTATTATTAATATTATTATTATTATTATTATTATTATTATTATTATTATTATTATTATTATTATTATTATTATATCGTTTAATTCAGAGAGGTTAAACATTGACAGAGAAGGAAACAACAAAAACCTACGTATATGAAATCAACAGAAAAATTTTCTCACGGAAAGTATGTATTTTTAAAGCCATGAACAATCTATTGTTAGAAATACAGAAAGAGTTCCATCATAATTTCGCAATGCGGCAAAACGTAACATATCTCTGTAAGAAAGAAAGGCCGTGTTTCATATGTACTTCACATATGGGAATTCCAAGTAAAAAGTACATTTACTACTGTAGTGTGTGTGCACACTACAATGAATATATACCCTTCTGACAGACTGTTAATAAAAAAAGTATGAACAATTATCTGTTCCAGTAGCGTGAGTGCTGAAGATCAGAGTGTTAAAAAAATAATGCCAGCCACATATTCACTAAAAATCGTTCTCTTAACCCTGATCATTTTCTTTTTTGCTAGCTCTTTTAATAAACGCCTTGACTACACTTTTTGTGGCATTCCCTTTTTCCTATCTTTCATTCTCTCTTTCTTTTTTTAACAACCCGCCTCGCTTCAATATCCCACCACTATACATTCCTGCTGATTCCTATAGGGAATCTCATTCCTACTATTTCGTTATTAGAAATCCGTTCTTTTCATATCATGTCTAACTGATCTTACAGAAGATTTTCCTACACATAAGGTGTTACGTGTCTTTCACATATTACGTATGCATGCGTGCATGCATGTATGCATGTATGCATGTATGTATGTATGTATATATGTATGTATGCATGCATGTATGTACCCAATACGTCTCTCACGCAGACATTGTGCTCTACTATCGGGATTTTCTTGACCTAGTTAATTTATTTCCCTTACTTTCTATGTATCAGTGAGTGACATGTGGTCAGTGTATCGCCTGAATAAGATATCTAGTAGACAACTAAGGTATTTCTTGGGTGGGAAAGGTCAGTTAATTTTTGTTCAGAGGCTCTAATTTAGTCTTGGAGTTCTTTTACGAGCCCTAAGATCTTCAGACTCAGAACCCACGACTTGACGTCCCTCCCAGAGGACTTGTCTCTTGGATTATTCCAACCTAAAAATCCATAGACTCTGGCCGGGTTCGAACTCGCGAACCTCGAGATTGGAGACAAGGAACCCCACTAGCCCACCTAAACCGAGTGTTCTGAGAGTAAATGCGGTCGTTTCGCAGGGCTGACAACCGACTGAAATCTCGAGTCGTTTGGAAATGTGGGAGACATAACCTCAAATTACCCGCAATGATCTCCTGAACTGCGTAATGACATCACTTACCTATCGATGAAATGTATCATACTAACAACTGCTCTTATTCTGTTTACATGCTTTAAAGACCGAATATGAAAAAAAAAACGGAATACTGCAAATATGACCGAATCCAGTTAAAAGTGAATCGTTACAAATTTTGCAATATGTTTACAATAAGTAATATACAAGGAAACTTGCTATGTGCTTAGACAGTGTTTTCGATTTTTTTTAAATGCCAGAATGGTTAAATCGATATATTAACATCGCATAGAGTAAATAATTATGAAGTATGTGTCCCCATAGATACAGTTCAAGTGTAACACATATTACATAGAAGAGAAATGAGAATACGATGGAAATGCACATCAGCTTTACATAGGTTCAAAAAAGCATATTATGAATCAATTAAAGAGGGGACGTATCCTGCTAGAATTCGAAATTCCTAAGAAGTTAGATATATTCAATTGTGTCTAAATGGCATAAGGAGTAGGATGCGGGTTTGGTAAACAGTTTCCAGATACTCTTGAAATTCATAATGCATTAAAGAAAGGATATACACTAACTATCTCCTCTGCTATTAAATTTTATACTAGAGCATGCAATCAAATCTTTAATGGATGAAGAAGGCCTACAATCAATTATATTAATAGCTGTTGGTATATGCTGATGATTTAGTATTATTAAGAGATACAAACGAATTATAAAAGCCAACACCTACATTCTATTGAGTAATACTTGGAAATTGGGGCTGAAAGTAAATACGAATACAATTAAACCAAGTATATGTCATACATATAAATACATTATTAAATGGGAATGAACACTTAAAAAGAAATGAGGACACTTTTAAGAAGTGCTGGAACTTAAATACCCAGAACCAAAATTACAAAGAGGAACGAGGTGCAGAAAAAATTAAGCTTAACTTTGGAAACGAATAGTTTTTTTTCATTACAGAAATTCTTATCACCTCAATTTCTCTAAAAATGGTAAAAAAAAGTATAAAACGGCGACCCTATCAGTTACATATAAGGTGCAAAACAAAGTGTCTTACGTTAATACAAGACAAAAGCTCACGAATATTTCAGAATAAAGTGCTTAGAATATTTTTTTGGACTAAAGGGAACGAAAGACAGGTGAATGGAGAAAACTACTATCACTGAACTAGCCGAACAATATCTTTATGGGAAACCATAACTTCTTCTTCTTCCTTTCCAGGATTAGGTCAATGCGATCTGTTCCTGTCTCAAGTCCATCGTTTCCTTGGCCGTCCCAAATATCTTTTTCCATGTAGTTTGTAGGTGTTGATGTTTTTTGGTAATCTTGTATTGTCCATTCTGTCTAAATGTTCTTTCCATTGGTATTTGTGTTCTTCTAGTTTATCGACTATTGAAAATATCTCCAGTTCATTTCTTATTGATTCATTGTGTAATCTATTCATCCGTGTACATCCTTTTACAGATCTTAAACATTTTATTACAGTGGCTTGAATGTGTGAGATATATTTTTTGTAAGGGGAAACCATAACTGCAATAATAAAGTGAAGTTCCATGTACAGCGATGAGCAGGCCATATAAACACAAATGAGAATATAAAGTGGGAATTAAACTTCTTGTAGGAAGAGGAAAAGCGCCCAGTAGGTAGACTAAGAGGGAGGGGGGAATATAAAATTAATTATAATATGCAGCGAAGTTCAATTATACAGTGGTAAGAATACATTATGTAGGGATATATATATATATATATATACATACATACATATGTATGTTATAATTAAATTTAATTATAACATCGATAAAGAGTCACTGCTATAAAGTAAAAATATTCATAAGTAATGCCACGAGTAATTTTGCAAATTATCGATAAATTCACGACTCACGAAGTGAGGAGTCAATTTATCTAGACTATTTAACTCATGCCCCAAATGGGAGTCAATGACCAATCACGTTTCTATGATTTCTGTTTTACAACCAATCACAGTCGTGTTTCACCAAATATTTATCAATATTAAATTTACCATATTAAAGAAAGCTCCTCATTTTTAATATTCTGAACAGGTCTGACCATTATTTTGCAGTGGCTGACTCTGTAAGAAATACGGCTACCAGATTGTATATATAGTGCACGGATGTCAACACATAGCGCTTCCAGGAGTTAATATAAAAACATTTGTAGCAATTGATTATACCACAAAAAAAACCACTGTTTGCACTTTCTTAAATGTATGTTTTCCCAAGTAATAATCCAGAAAAATATAATTGTCATATTTGCATCATATGACATCACAAATGAATTAATATACAGTTTGATGTGTTTCATTTTTTCTCCACTAGAGAGCATTCTTACAATATTGCGTTCCTTTGGCAATAAATAGTATGATCTGGTTGCAGTGATAAACAAAAGAAGCAGATGAAGCGTACCAATCGTTTCTCATTTGTTTTCAAACATCGCCGTTTACATTAAATATATAAATATTTTAAAATAACTATAGTTAAACAATGATTTGTCAATAAACAGCTTAATTTTATTCGTTAAATAGTCCTAACAAATGCCACTCTTGATTTCCAAATTCTCTAGATAAATTCACGACTCACTTTTAAAATATGTATGTATTTAATGTAAACGGCGATGTTTCAAAACAAATCAGAAATGTGAGGTTGTGTTCATTCACTGCAACTAGTTCACATTATTTATTGCCAAATAAGATCGCAATATTGTAAGAATGTACCCAAGTGGAGAAATAATGAAACACATCACTATATATCATAATCACATCACACTATATATCATAATCACATCACACTATATATCATAATCAACATTATGCGTTATTCGTTAATTTGTTTTAGTAAACAACTCAGTAAAATCAAGGAATATGTTTATTATTTGCTATATTCAATGTATTTGTTGGAGGAAAATAATGTGCTGTCCTGTTCAGAACATTAAAAGGAGGAGCTTTCTTTATCACAAAAGCAGGAGCTGATAAAGAGAAATCGATGAAGAGCGAGGTTGAAACACGACTGTCATTGGCTGTAAAACAAAATTCATTGAAACGTGATTGGTCATTGACTAGCATGAGTTAAATAGTATATTTAATTTACTTACTTATGGTAGGAGCTACTAGATGGCAGTGGAGAGCGAGTTCCCGCTACATCTCGTAATAATAAGAGAGTATATATATATATGGAAATACGTGGCTACCCCGCAAAGTTAATTTATGTGATACAAAGTTTATATGAAAAATCTCAAATTATAATAAATATAGGCACATCAAAGACCGAACAAATTTTAATAAATATAGGTGTAAGACAAGGGTGTAGTTTATCACTTACCCTTTTTAATTTATATATTAATGCTATCATCCAAAATTGGAAAAGTAATGTTAATGTAGGTATAGGAATGGTCCATTTTAAAATATTAAATGTTTTAATGTATGCGACGATGTGGTTATTATTAAAGAAAATTAAAATAATTTGCAGTACTCTTTACATCAATTAAATCAATTATGCCAAGAATATAATTTTAAAATATCAAAGGGAAAAACTAAAATAATGTCATTTAGGGGAAGTGAACATATAAGATCAAAAATCATAATAGACAACAAACCTCTGGAATAAGTAACAACATTTAATTATTTGGGTTGTAATTTTACTATAAGCACAAAAACTGGAAGATACGTAAATGTGAAACTGTCAAGATTTCAAATGATATGTGGAGCTATACATAAAACATTAAAGAACAAAACAAGAAGAGATACTAGATTGAAATTTTGTAAAACATTGGCAGTTCCTGCATTACTTTATGGGAGTGAAACTTAGGTAGACCAAAACATTACAAAGTAGAATACAAAGCGTAGAAATGAACTTCCTTAGAGGAACAAAAGGCTGCACAAGAATGGATCGGTTAAATAAAGAAGATATAAGAACAGAGTTAAATATATATCCATTCAATGATAAAATCAAAGGATATAGAAAATATGGTTTAGACACGTAGAAAGAATGAACGTAACAAGATTACCAAAAGCAGCATTTAACTACAAGCCAAGAGGTTCAAGGAATGTAGGAAGGCCAGTGAAAAGATGGTCAGAACAACTGTGAGGCGGAACAAGCATTTTACCTAGCCCGTGAAGTGAAGAAGAATATATATATATATATATATATATAAAATGTATGTTTGTGTTGGAATTCTTGGGTAGCTCAGTTTTGGTTAGAGCGCTAAACGTACAGAGTTTAGAGACTCGGGTTCAAATCCCGACTCAAGCATTCACTTTTCTTTTCATATATTTGCCTTCATTGCCAAATGTCAAAAATAGATTTATAACATCTATATATACAAGCGTTACTGCTATAAAGTAAATATTCTCTTTAAAATTTTGCTTAACTGTTATGTTAGCCACTAGATGTCAGTTGGAACAAATTTCCGCTACCTCAAGTGTGAATTGAGAATACTACATGTATAAGAAAAATGTATGTTTGTGTTGGAATTCTTGGGTAGCTCAGTTGGTTAGAGCGCTTAACGTACAGCGTTTAGAGACTCGGGTTCAAATCCCGACTCAAGCATTCATTTTTCTTTTCATATCATATATATATATATATATATATATATACAACAAAAATGAATGTTTGTACTAGACTTGCACGATAGCGTAATCGGTAGCGCACTGGTGTATCAATCTAGAGGTTCGGGTTCAAGTCCCGTTCGAGCATTTATTTTTCTTTTCATCACACACACACACACACACACATATATATATATATATATATATATATATATATCATTAGGTATCATGGCAGCTGCCGCCGTCTTCCGGAAACCAAACGCCATTCCTCTCTGTCCATACATTGATCTTCCTGAAATCCTGCTGATATTCATAGCTGTTTGTACCCTTTGTATCCAAGTTTTCTTTGGTCTTCCTCCTTTCCATTGTGAACCATTCTATAACAATTTTAGGCTATTTATAGCTTATACACACACTAACATGAACTTCCGAGATCGACACTGTCACTGAATTAGTTGTTACTTTATACAATCTTTAAGTATTCTTATAACGGAAATAATTGTAATAACTTATGTGTTTGAAGACATGCTCCATGGATGGATCACACTATTATTTATATAGTAGCAGGATACTAACTACTGATTTTTACACATCTGATAGGCTTATATGAAACAATTAAAATTTCATTTTCTTTACTGTGACCTAGAATTTGATAAAGAATTAATTGGAAGGCAGGAATGAATTATATAAATGAACGTCTGACACACTAGATAATTAAAATGGAAATTAATTTACAGAACAAACATAATGGAATCATTAATTCTGATCGTAATTGCGATTAAGTAATTTAACGTATTTGAAGTATTCAAATTGTAATTTCCTGGAATGTAATGCACTCGTCGCTTACCATTAAATAACTCAAATCATTTTAGTTGTCTGAAGTTAAAACAAACCGTTCAAATTATTTTCAACTTCACGATCGAATTAATTGAAATACGATGGAAAATATTTATGTATCACTTTTGGATTCATATTGATTTTCCTGCTCTATTTTGTAATAGATTCAAGAGAAATTTTACTCACCAATTGTCGATGAACCCTTTGAAATATTTTTTTTACCTAATCCAAATTTTGCTCTTTAAATAAGTTGTTTTTTTCAATACCGTGTACAGTCACACTACGTTAAACATTTTATAACACAAGTTTTAAATCTTACCCCTCTTTTACAAACTTGCGCAATTTCATTCTTTCAAACGCAGTTTAGAAAGAACAACCTACGCTGCCTAATATGACTTTCAAATGGTGCTGCAGTTGTTTGTCAAAGTCGCCAATGGAGTACAAGTAAGTAACTTAGCTTCAGTGTAGAATATAATGTATTGCATTGCTAATCACTACACTTTTTTAAATATGTTAATAATAATAATAATAATAATAATAATAATAATAATAATAATAATAATATATTCTCATTCCCTCTATGCTATCTTTACCTTGTCGTGGTGGAGTGGCTTGCGTGCTTAAATGATCCTGAGAGCTATGCCGGCAGTAGCATTGCTGCCGATAGTGTTACTCATGCCGGAATGGTCGAAGGTGATATGCCAGACGAAAAAAGTACCTTGGTCGAAAGACTGACAATCTTTCACCGTAAAAATACAACCGTCAAAAAATGCGGACATGGGTTCAACTGGGGTAAAATTTTCCGGAGGTCAAATAGTCCCCCATTCGGTTCTCCGGGTGGGGATTACTTCAGGGAACCCATGCCAAAGGCTCAAACACAGGGACATGTTTCTAGGAACATGGAACGTTAGGACTATATACAATAGCGGGGCACTAGAGATATTAACGCGGGAATTAGATAAATCGCCCTTAGATATAGTCGCTTTACAAGAAGTTAGGTGGCCAGGAGAAGGTAGTCGGGAATCAGGAAGCTTTGCGTTATACTACGGGGGTGCAGTAAGACCTGCATTTCGAACGGGTTTTTTAGTCAGAAGGAGGACCCTATCCGCTATCCGAGATATTAAGTTTGTTAGTGATAGGATAGCATACATAATTCTAAAGGGTAAACAACATGATTTATAATTGTAAATGTACATGGCCCCACAGAAGATAAAGATGACAAGATCAAGGATGAGTTCTATGAAGAATTAGAATGCTTATTTGATAGCCTTTCACGATATCATATGAAAATTGTCTTAGGAGATTTTAATACAAAAGTGGGGCAGGAAGATATATCCAAACCAACAATAGGCAAATTCAGCCTTCATTAAGATAGTAACAACAATGAGATAAGATTAGTCACCTTTGCCAGATCAAATAATCTCATTGTTAAGAGCACAACATTTCAGCATAAGTATATTCGTAAATACACCTGGACGTCCCCAGATGGAGAAACTCGGAACCAGATAGATCATGTATTAGTGGAGAAACGCTGGCAAAGTAGCATCATAGATGTTAGATCAGTTAGAGGGACAGACTGCAATTCGGATCATTATCTGGTCAGGGTGAAAATCAGACAACGGCTATCGCTTATGAGAGGAACAAACACTAAAGATGATTCTGTAAAATTTGAATTAAAAAACTTGAAAAATGATGAAATGAGGCAAGAATACCAAATCAAAATTGCTAATAGATTTGAAGTACTGAAATCTTCAGATGACAATGTGGCAAACGAAGAAGAAACTGATATAAATAAAGAATGGGATGCTATAAGAGATACTATTAAATTGTCAGCATCAGAGAGCATTGGTTGTTTAAAAAAGAGGCAAAACAAGAAATGGTTTGATGAGGAATGTGCCGACATTGTAAAGAAAAGAAAGCTAGCAAAAATGAAATGGTTACATGAGCCAAATGAGGTAAATTTATAACAATTGGGTAGTATTAGACGGGAAACCACTAAGTTACTAGAGAGTAAAAAGAGGGAATATTTGAGAGAGAAGATTAATGATCTTAAAATGAACGCAAAAAAATAGAAACATTCGATAATTATATCAGGGAATTAGTATAGAGAAGAAAGGGTTTCAGGCTAGAACAAACATAATTCGGAATGAAAATGGGGATATGATTGCAGATTCCAGGTGTATATTAAATAGATGGAAATGTTACTTTAATCAGCTATTAAATGTACATACAGAACAGAACATTGAGGAGGATAATTTACAGACTGCATAAATGCTAGTCGCAGAACCAAGTGCATTAGAGATTCAAAATGGCGATTGAAAAATTGAAGATGTATAAAGCATCAGGTTCAGATGAGATCCCAGCAGAACTGATAAAATCATGGGGTGAAAAATTGATGGACAAGATACGCTGGTTGCTTAGTATGATTTGGGAAAAAAGAAGCTCTTCCAGATGAATGGAAAGAATCAATTATCGTACCAATTTATAAGAAAGGAGATAAAACTGATTGCAACAACTACAGGGGCATCTCATTACAACACTCATTCATGAATAAATATATGTTATCAAAATGCAATACCATTAATTATTTACAATTATATATAAATTAATTAGTGTATAATGCTGTTGTGTTATTATTTAATTGTAATATTAATGTGTTTTCTTTATGTAATTGTAATGTTAATGTTTTTTTAGTGTATAATGCTATTGTGTTATTACTTAATTGTAATATTATTGTGTTTTTTATGTAATTGTAATGTTAATGTTTTTAGTGTATAATGCTATTGTGTTATTATTTAATTGTAATATTCCCAAACTAATGTTAAGATATCAACCTGCAGGAAGAAGAAGACCAGGACGTCCACTCAAAAGACTTCTGGATGGTGTTTCTCTTGAGGCCGAAACAGGTCAACAAATGGCCTAAATTCGTGAATGTACTATGGTGATGATGATGATGAATATTATTATTGTGTTTTCTTTATGTAATTGTAATGTTATTGCTGTTTTTGTTGTTTATTTTACTTTATACTAGTACCAATTATTACTTTATTGTAACGGACTGTCAACAGCACGTACGGCATACTGCCCGTGCGACCCATATTTGTAAATAATATTGTAAATATCTTACTTTTTGTGTAATAAAGTCCTACTACTACTACTTTCAACTTCGTACAAAATTCTAACAAATATATTAGTAAGCAGACTTACTCCCTATATTGATGATATTCTAGGAGATCATCAATGTGCATTTAGAAAAAACAGGTCGACAACAGATCAGATTTTTAGTATAAGACAGATTTTAGAAAATAAATGGGAATATAATGGTACTGTACATCAACTATATGTAGACTTCAAAAAAGCATATGATTCAGTTAAGAGGGAGAAGTTATATAGTACCCTGCTGGAGTTCGGAATTCCGAAAATGTTAGTTAGACTTATACGAATGTTAATATAAAATTTAAATGATAATTTAAGTTGAGGAGACGGACCTTTCAGGTGAATATTCTATAATTTTATATTAATTTTGAATAATCCTCAACGGAACACATCATGAATCTTATAAAAGTTGATTATACGAATGTGTCTAAATGACACAAATAGTAGGGTGCGTATAGGCAAACAGTTTTCGGATACTTTTGAAATCCAGAATGGGTTGAAGCAAGGAGATGCACTATCTCCTCTACTACTTAATTTTGTACTAGAACATGTCATTAAATCTTTAGAGAATGAGGAATGCTTACAACTCAATGGTATTAATAAGCTGTAAGTTTATGCTGATGATGTAGTATCATTGGCTGATAGCGAGGAGATACTAATGGACAACACGCACACACTATTGAGTAATACTAAGAAATTAGGACTGGAAGTAAATATCAATAAAACTAAATATATGGTCACACGTATAAATACATTATATAATGGAAATGGGCAGCTAATGACAAATGAGGGAAATTTTGAGGAAGTGGCTGAATTCAAATACCTAGGAACAATAGTCACAAATAGGAATGAGATGCACAAAGAAATTAAACATCGGCTCAGTTCCGGAAATGCGTGCTATTATGCATTGCAGAGACTCGATGTCCGAACTCCTTTCAAAAAACGTTAAACTGGAAATATATAAAACTATTATTCTACCAGTTATATTATATGGGTGCGAAACATGGACTCTTACTTTTAGGGAGGAAAGGAGATTATGAGTATTTGAGAATAAAGTTCTTAGGAAAATATTTGGACCAAAGAGAGATGAACAGACAGGTGAATGGAGAAGACTTCATAACAATGAACTACATGGTCTTTATAGGAAGCCAAATATAATAAGAACAGTTATGTCTCGTAGACTGCGATGGGCAGGACATGTTGCACGTATGGGGAATGAAAAGACTTGCATGGAAGCTTCTTGTAGGAAAGCCAGAGGGAAAACGCCCAGTTGGTAGACGAAGAATGAGGTGGGAGAATAACTTTAACTATGATTTGAGGGAAGTAGATTATACAGGGAATGATTGGAAAGCATTAGCCTAGGATAGGGATGTATGGAGAGGTTTTGTCCGCGCGCCATGAACCTACGGGTTCCATAGTGCCAGTGAGTATTATTATCATTATCATTATTATTATTATTATTATTATTATTATTATTATTAATAATAATATTATTATTATACAGCATCATGTATGCGGTGATTTTAAGAAATTATTTTCAGCACTTTATTAAAATAAATAATTTACAGAAACAAATTATTAGACCAAAAAGCACAATAGTGTAATTTTATAATATGTTAAAACAAAATTACGGCAATTAACAAAGCAATAACATACTTGTCCGCGCCAATTGTACCCACCAGTATGAAGTTAAAAAAAAAAAGTCCGCCGCACATTTGGATTTGAACTCTAGTTGAGAGCTTTAGCAGTTTATTATTAACTATTTATTTTGAATGGAATAGGGACGAAGTGGGGAATGTATACATAAAAATACAAAATATACTATCAAATAACGTCATGAAAATTGCATTGTAGTACCTGGATTTGTTCGGAGTTACCGACACTTGGGTAATTCTGATCACCTTTTTGAAAGCTATAAAAAAGCTGAAGTACATAAAAATGCAGAAGTTATTTTCTTTGCAAACGAAAATATCACAAGTAATTATTTGCTGTGCCATTACAACTGGATTCTGCATGTATCAATTCTGTACATGAAGTGCACTTGTACCACAATTTGTTGTCCCCGCATACATCACAACAGTATCGTTCACGTCATAAATTGTGGTCCAATGTAATCGCACTATTCCTTATCATATAGTCTTATTGATGTCAATTTTGGCATCGGAAACATTTCTTCGAAGGCTCATTAAGAGCCTCAATTGATAGAACTATTTAAAATAGGATTTGGATTGTTACTGTAAGAACATACATTTTCATTTTCATCAATATGGAAGGAACATTACAGCTGTGGACTAGAAGGTGTGCAATAAACGGGATCTAAATTGGCATGCAAGGATGGATTCACATCATGATCCCCATTAAATGAGATTATTTTCGATTTTTATTATCAATAGTTGGTACAGTTGAGGGAAGAAAGTCCTCTTTAGAAAAAAAATAGGATTAAAAAAATTCTGGTTTCCTTGAACCCATTAACGGCTTTCCCAAAAGCTTCCACTTGTTGTAGGCCATGTTTAAGAGTCCTGAAATTTCATCAGGAGTGATTTTTCGTGGAGATGATTCAGCATTCAAAATCAGCAGGTTTTACAAAAACGCTTCTTCAAGGGCTAATAAACGCAACATCTTGTAGCTGTATTCGATAAGATTAATAAGGGAGTAAAGATACCATTATTATATTCATGTCAATACAAATCATAGGAGTATAAAGAAATATGGCTGAAATGGCTATTTAAGCTAATATATAAAAATGAATGTTTGTTTGTTTGTTCGTACTTTATGAGCGGCCATACCGTTGATCCGATTGTGATGGGGCTTCTTGAAAAAATGTTCACAAGAATCCCGGGATTAACATAGGCTATAAGAGAGTTGAGATACTCAACTCATACACTCTTACAAATCGCCTTTTTTAGTGGAAATCGTGAAAAAAGTAGCTCTTTGGACTCTTAAATGGCTTACGCTGCCTAAACCATAACAAACACACAAAATTAATGTGCACAGAATTGAATATCTCAAACAGCACTACAGAAAAGTCCGCAACAGTATATGTTTATCTCTTACGGATAACTCATAATAAATATTTTTGTCTTACATTGATGCTAAGAAGATCGAGACAAGTCCACAGATTTTTGTGCAAGCATACGGACGGATAACTCACAATAACGAATTTTTGTCTTTTAGCTCATTTATGCCAAGAAGATCAAGATAAGTAGATTCCCGGGCAACACCGGGTAATCAGGACGGGAAACTTAAAATAATTACGATATACATTTACAATTATTTTTCTTTTTACTTATTCAACTAATCATAAGAAGTACATTAATTTTTTACTTTCAGCTCATTTATGCCAAGAAGATCGAGATGAGTGGATATTCCCGGATAACGCCGGGCAAACAGCACGGGGTATCTAAAAATAATTATGATATACATTTTTTCCTCTCAATTATTTAACTAAACATAAAACATTAATTTTCATATTTTAGCTCATTTATGTCAAGAGGATCGGGATAAGTAGATTTCCGGGCAACGCCGGGTAATCAGTACGGGGTATCTAAAAATAAAAATTAATAATTATGTTTCCTTTTACTTACTCAACTAAACATAAATCGCATTAATTTTCATGTATTCATGCGTAGCAGCGCATGCTGTGTATTAGCTAGTATAATTATAAGTAATACAGGCTTATAAGTAACAGACTTCGAAAATATTGTGAAATGGCACAGTCTATTGATCGGGATGATATATGAGATTATATAACAATACAGCAGCTTATACGGTCGATTTCTACCCTTACTTAATCGATTACACAGCCTAAACCAGCGACTTAGCATCGCAATATACTTTTTGTGTAGTGTGTGTTTTATTCCACGGCTTCTAAAATTTATCAGGGCCTTCGTTTTTTTTAAATGTAAAAAGTAAAGTGGTCCCACAACAGGCCTCAGGAGGCCCTTGGGGTAGTAGGAGGTTAAGGCTCCCACTTTTTCTAGACAATCGACACTTTATGTCAGCCGGGTTGTCAGCCCTGCGTGACGGCCGCCTTTACCCCAGACTCACTTCCGTTAGAGGCTGAGTCGACCCCAGGTCCATAGTGCCGCCAGAAGGTTTGGGTCAGTTTAAAAATCCTGACCCCAACGGGACTTCAACCCTCGACCTTTCGGCTTGTAGCGCAGTGCCTTAACCACTACGCTACGGCGTGCCCCCTTTTTAAATGTTACGTAATACAAATATTAACATATTCGAACAATATGGAGTCTTACCATTACTCCGGGTAACTCCGAACCCAGTGGGTCATGTTGGAAATAATTTGACAACATTTTGTATTGGAGTTATATGTTGAATTTGTAATTATTTCTAATTAATATTCAACCTGTTATCACAATAAAATAAATACATTTAAATGACTAATACCTTATTTATCTGACATAAATCAGCTTAGCCTCCTTACGAGAGAGTATACGAAACACAAAATACCCACCACACTGCACAAATGCTGCTCAACTAGCATATATATTATACACAATGCTTTAAAAATTTCGCAGAACATACCAGTATTATGCAGAATGCGACTCTAATAGTTGTTTCTGAATAAAATCGCGATCAGAAATACTCCCCCAGTTTACTGCTACTATGTTCACCTGAATTCCAATGTCACTCTATTACATAGTGTTGTGTACATTCCAAAATATAGGGGCATAATTTACTGTCAACAGCATATACACCTATTTAAAACTGCGCCAGCGAAATAGCCATTAGATTATTCTACATTTTGAGCTGGACAATCAGAATACTACAAATTATTATATATTTTATTATTTAATATACAGTTATATAATTATTTAAACAAGAAGAGAAAATATTTCATTATTCAAGCCGTAAAAGACAATATTGTTTTTAAAAGGCATTCCACAACATTAAAACCTACATAAATACTAATGTAAATTAAATGAAAAAAAATTAAGAAGATGCAAGAGTGAAGATGGAAGTAGCAGTAGGAATTTATTAGAATAAAAATACAGTAAACTACAGAGTTATTTACAAATGAATCGCACGGGAAAGAAAGCCTTTACCTGATTTGACAGTCAAAATCGATAAATCAACAATGTTTAGTAATAACATAAAATAAACGTTTTCCAATACTCTATTAAATCATGTGGGTATATAAAACAAGTCTCGCAAAAAAAACTCAGTTCAAGGAAATTGCTCGTTTATGTAATCTTTCTGTATATGTGGAAATGAGCATTCTCATTTTTATGGGATGTATAGTCAACTATTTACTGGAGTCTCAATGTGAATAAATGTTTGTGTGAGTGTAAGTTGATATTAATGCAGGATTAATACGTCGTAATTTTTGCGATCGTTGTTCAGAAGTTCAGATGAAGTTTCATCTGTTCAGGAGCCTAGCCCTTCTTCGCCATTAGTACATAAGCATATTCATATCTATTACAGCTCTAGATGATTATAGACCAATTAGTATTCTTCCCTGTTTATCTAAAGCACTGGAACACATAATACACTCACAGTTAACAGACTACCTCACCACACACGACTTACTTGATGAACATCAGTCTGGTTTTAGAACAGGACATCACACAAGTACTGCACTACTTGACAATGTAGAGGACATAAGAGACTCAATGGACAAAAGCAAACTCACCGCAATAGTCCTACTCGACTACAGCAAAGCCTTTGACACAGTAGATATAGACTTAATGCTAGCGAGACTAAAGACACTACATATGTCGGAAAACTGCCTTGATTGGTTTACATCTTACCTCACTAATCGTCAGCAATCAGTTTCTGTTAATAATCGCATTTCTTCCTGGCGCTTGGTGAGGAAAGGGGTACCTCAAGGCGGCGTCCTCGCTCCTCTTCTCTTCTCGATTTATATTAATGACGTGACCAAGAAACTACAAAACTGCAAGCATCATCTTTACGCCGACGACCTATAGATTTACACACACTTTAGGCCTGACGAAATTAATGAATATATTGACAAAGTAAACACTGACCTCAGGCATATATCTTTATGGTCCAGACAATATGGGCTGAAACTAAATGTAAACAAAACGCAAGCAATAATTATCGGACATCCAAGGCTATTACACTCCATAAAAAATGGCAATATGCCGGCTGTCATATTAGATAATGAACAAATTCCTTATACCGACGTCGTTAAAAACTTGGGATTTTACTTAGATTCTAATTTAAATTGGTATGTGTAAGTAAAACAAACATCTAAACGGATCTTCTCCATAATGCATTCCCTAAAGCGACTTAAACATTTTCTTCCTACAACTCTTAAAAGAATTTTAATTCAAACTTTAGTGATGCCGTATTTTGATTACTGTGACGTTCTACTAACTGACATAAATGACGGATTGTCGGATAAACTGCAGCGTGTCCATAATATGTGTATCAGATTGATATTTAATGTTCGAAAATACGATCACAATTTCTCCATTATTCCACGAATTGTCATGGCTACATATAAAAGAGAGAAGAAAATCGCACTGTCTAATTCTCCTATTTAAGATCCTACATACCTCGATTCCCAATTATTTATCATCCCGTTTCCAGTATCTATCCTCAAACCATAACTTAAACACAAGATCACAACATAGAGTCTTACTTAATATACCGCAACATAGGACATCACATCACTCCATGTCATATACCATCTCCACTTCTCGCAACTGGAATTCCCTACCACAAGAAATAAGGGGCTGCCGGACATTGGCATCTTTTAAAAGAAATCTAAATTTATATTTGCTCTAAACTCGACTTCATTATTATCCAGTGTAAGATATGTATATATTAATTGGTGTTTCCCGTATAACGTATCATATTATTATTATTATTATTATTATTATTATTATTATTATTATTATTATTATTATTATTATCGTATCATTATTGTTATTACCCTATAAAATGTTGTTTGTACACGACATTTACATTGCTACATTTATTGTATCTTTAACTGTTTATAATTAGTATAGTGTATATCTATATTTGTCAAATATTTATTTGTATTTGTACTGGTTGAGTGGAAGAGAGGGCATTATGGCCTTAACTCTGCCAGAATAAATAAAGTATTATTATTATTTTTAATAAGGAAGAACATATATGTACGACAATGTTGTGTAAATCGATAATCACCTAAATTTTCTTTTTTGCACGATAGTGCGTTCTGTCCTACTATTTGGAATGGCGGCAAACTTATAAATAACTAAACTGTAATATTACAAATTACCTACCTTGGGCGGAAAGTAAAACCACTGCATTTTATGAATACAATGTATAATGTATATACAAAAATATATCCAAAAGGTAATATTAATATACATGTTACGAAACAAATTAGAGCATTTTAAATGGACATAACTTTATTTATAATAATATTGAAAGTAGACTTAACAAAATTGTACTGAAATCTTTAGACGTTTTAGATTTATGACCAATATTTTCTTTTTGATGAAGCGAACTAGTGTAACGAAATCTGCAATATTGATACCTTCTTTTAAATTTATCATCGTCTTCAGCATTGAATATTCTGTCCACAAACTCGCTGGATAGTTTAATGTTTCACTCCTAAGCATACGTTTTTCACTTACTGTACAATTCTCCTCCTCCAGCCACTTTCTGAATATATGTTTTATATCTTGTTTAAGACTAAAGAAGCACACCCATCTTCGCACGCTTCTTCAGTTTCATAATTTTGATTACCATCATTCATAATTTGCGCCATTTTATATCTGATTGGTGTCACGGCCTGCTGTAGTCTCAACTAAATAATTTTCGGCATTTAGCGTATACATATATTGGCCAGACTCCTCTTTTAACTTACTGACTACTTAAATATGTTCACTAAATAATAAGCGAAATAAAAAAAAGCTTGAAACCTATAATCAGTCAGTTGTTTACAATGAACGCAAATATATCCAACAAATATGTTATTTTGCGGGTACTATTATTTATTGTTTTGAAATCACCTCGTGCAAAAAATAATATATAATACACGTTTGTGAAGTCTTTTAAAAAACTCGGAAATTAAAAATTTCGCTATCGCTCTGCTTTTAATTATTTCCTCGCTTCTGTAAAAACCACTTCCCAACCTCGCATTGTAATATATTGTAGCGCAATTTTCCATAAGACAATGAGAGTGAGGCAAGATCTGTGTGTTGGTGAGGATTATACTACGGTACACATATACTGAATACTAATGTTTTTATGCTGTAGACCTGCATTTTTGTTGAAGGTTTTTTACTTCAGTTTATTCTCTAATAATTTACATTTAATTTTTTAATAGTTACTTGTAAGATAAACAGCATTTGTTATGTTGATACTAACGATCCCATCATTAAAATGCTATAATGGTAAACGTTACAAGATGGCGGTCATTAGAATTGCCATTTGTCTATCAGATATTCCATCAGCGTGACACGTAATGTTCCATTTCATCAGTTGATGTCATTTCACATCATTTCCATCTCCCACTTTTGTGGCACTTCATCAAGCTGGAGTAATTCTGATGTCGTGACGTAATGATTCTCCTCGGTATGAATGTGGATATGCCCTCCATTAGATTTTACCTGTCACAGAATGTGTGAGAATATCTCATAATCCAGAGAGCTTATACGACATTTTTATCTTTCACCTCTCTTCCAACTTGTGTGCTAGTCAAAATACTACATCGGTATAAAGCTGAAAGATTGTTTCCGACATTACACAAGGATTAAATACACGCCAGCAATTAGTAAATGTTCTAAAGGCAAAACTATTTTTATTTGTTGTTATTTATAGTCATTTTAACTTCTATGGTAATATCGCAAACTTTACGACAATTACACTGGTCAACATGATTTTTGTCTCATGAGTACCAATAGTTGTACTTAATACAGTTTTTTTATCGTGTTTTCAAATATGTATTCGAAATTTCTCCATCAGCCACAGTTTGTTTTTATATCAATTTCAATTAATGGATTTAAATAATTATTTTTTTAATGAACCTAGATTTCTTCCCGGAAAATCTTGGCGTAGTGAACGGTGAGCACGGGGAACACTTTCATCAGGAGATTCAGCTATGGAAAAGAGATATCAAGGCAAATGGAATCCTAATATGCTGGCCGATTATTGTTGTACCATCAAGAGGGCGAAATATAGCAGAAAATCGTCATTTCTTCCTTTCTAGGTGAGATTATGTAAGAATTTAAAGTACGAACATACCTATTATTTAAGCTGCTACACCTAAATATAAATTGCACCTTGACCTGAAATACTATCTATAAAAAATTCTAGAAAATTAGCCCTATAAAAGGTTTTCACATACGGCGGTTCAAATATTGTATAGTTACAAATGTAGAAAATATTAAAGTGTTTGAAATTATAAATGCCTGATTCTCGGAAACCTTGGGTGATGGAGAAAATCCGATATCATATTTGAATTCAGGAGGAAAAATACTATTAGAATCACATATTTTTTTCTTTCTGAGACAAAAAAAAAGTTTCTTTTTTGTTGCTCAGTGTTATTATTATTACATACAGTGAAGTCAGGCGTTCTCCTTCATCATAAAGACATCTGGAAAATGGATCGCAGCCCACTCTCAGTATTACGATAGTGGTATGGTGATCGGACTTTTTTACTTCGTGCTTTTTTAAATGCTTTAAATTCTAAGGTGATATGGCGTCTAGAATAGTTTTTGATTATTTCCAGTAAGCCGTATAAATCTTTTACGGGTCTTGTGAAGTTAACAGATTAACTCTTTAACTTGAGTGAGAGATGTTCTCTATCCATCCTACACTTTCACTCTTAAACCTGTCCAAAAAAAACATATTGTGTTTGTCGGATGAGCATTTTAACTCTCGCTTGGCAGACCCGTGATCCAATTTTACTGTTATGAACTAGATGCTTCTGTTGTTTAAAATTAATTTATTATTAATATAATTGATGATAATTAATTATGAGGCTAATAAAGTCCTACTACTACTACTACTACTACTACTACTACTACTACTACTACTACTACTACTACTAATTATGAGGCAGGTGATTTTTCAGGGATTTTAATTTTATTTTCCAGGGATTCTATCTGAATATTCTGGCGTTGACTTTCCATTAAGAAAACCCTAAAGTTCCTCATCAACGAATTTCGACCCGATCGGGAATCAAACTTGACTTCTTCTTCTTCTTCTTCTTCTTCACGGTTTAGGCTTATTTACTAGCTTGTTCCGGCTCCAAATTGCTGCTCTTTCCATCTTTTCCTTGGTCTTCCTAAGCTTCTTCTTCCTCATGGTGAATAGTTGTATGCTGCTTTTGGTATTCTATTCTCAGTCATCCTTGCCGAGTGTTCTTTCCAGTTTGTTCTGTATTTCTCTATTGTTGAGTTTAATTCCTCTATTTTTGTTGTTGTCTTATTTCTGTGTTATGTTTTTGTCTGTTCTTTGATATCCTGCTATTGGTCTGAGGAATCTGATTTCAGCAGCTTGTATCCTGGCAGCTTGTTGTGTTGTCACTGTCCATGTTTCGGATCCACAAGTAATAACAGGCACTGCCATTGTCTTGTATAATTTCATTATAGAGTCTTTCCTGGCTTTATTTTTCAAAATTCTTTTTAGTGTACCTGTTATATAATTAAACTTATTTATTTTGTTATTTATATCTGTTTCTGCTGCTGTGTATGATATTTCGCAACCTAGGAAGTTATACAGTACGTTAGTAGCGTACTCAGGGGACACATCAAAATACTTACAAGCTCCAAACTTGACTTCGCTAGGTGAATTGCGAGACTAATTGATATTGTGTAATTTATCATTTCCATGTTTTTAAATTGCACCTTCATCATCCGAAAGTCTTTGTTTTATATGCAGTGATTATGGTGAGAGGAATCGGAGAATGAAGAGGATCGTATTATTTAGTCGAGTTCTGCTATAACAATGCTAGCAATAAGTACATCCTTCTAAGCCCCGAGAGAACTTATTTTTATAACACAAAAAAATAATTCTTTCTCATATTTAAGGATCACAAATTTACGTTTTGACTTTCTTACTTTTCTCTAATGCGTCAATAAACTCACTATAACTAAAAACCATATAACACTATAACTAGTATATCACGCAGTTCAGTTATCTATTAACTGATTACAAATTTTATATAAAAATACCGGAACACCTAGCCTATAAAAATTATGCAAACTGTCCAAGAGACTGGACATAAATATTGATGAAGATAGGGTAAAACCGACCATAGCTCGCAGTAAAACTGCTTTTTTAAAAAATAAAAACGTGTTTAACCTTTCAAACCAATTAGTCGTAAATCTGTGACACGAAACTCCTGTCTTTACTTCATTTTTGAAGGAAGTCATAGACCTACTTAAGTTTATACCGGAATAAACATACATTAAATTTAATTCAAAACAGAGTTAATGTTCTATAAATAATTGTACACTAATGATTAATAATAATAATAATAATAATAATAATAATAATAATAATAATAATATAAATTTATATCGAAATATAAACAGGATATTAAAAGTAAAGTAAAGTGATCCTACAACAGGCCTCAGGAGACCCTTGGGGTAGTAGGAGGTTAAGGCTCCCACTTTTTCTAGACAATCGCCACTTGATGTCAGCCTGGTTGTCAGCCCTGCGTGACGGCCGCCTTTACTTTCAGAACAGGCGTCTGGTACTCATTTCCGTTAGAGGCTGAGTCGACCCCAGGGCCATAGTGCCGCCAGAGGGTTTGGGTCAGTTTAAATATCCTGACCCCAACGGGATTAATTCAATATAGACGAGATATTCATTGGTAAAAAAATAGCAGTGATTCGAGAAACGCTATGAGATGTGTTAGATTGAATTAATGGAGATGAGTTCGGTTTTATTTAAGACTCCAACACGGCAAATTTATTTTTGGTTCATTATATTACCCTTTTCCACTTTATACAATCAATGAGGCGAGGCCGAATGGGATCCCAGGTTCGAATCCTGGTGGTTCTGGCGAGACAGTGATGGTGTATCATACCGGGATTTTTCGGGGTTCTTCCGTTTACCGAATTTATTCCCGTGAACACTCACCACTCCTCTTCTCTCCCCTATCATGTTATTTCAATGTATTTATTTATTCATTAATTTCACCTCATTTACGAAAAATAGTCTGGTCTAGCAAAACACATATGTTTAAAATATGTGGTTGTGGTGATCCTGGGGAGCGGATGTGTGTACTTCCACACCATGACCCTGAGTATATGCGAGAACTTAGGGCAGAATAGGGCCACAAAGGAGGGTGGTAGCTCTTCCTTCTGGCCCTGGGCCCAATCGAGGAAATGGCGATATGGTGTGTGAATGCTTGATGTGTCGAAACCAGGAACACCACAACAGACTACATAACACCATATAATATATTTATTTTCCATTCATTCATAGCAAACAACGGTGTGTCCTACAATATAAGAAGGTCTCCCTGCTACAAGCATGATAACCCAAGCCTATCAGTATTATAATCTTATATGTGGTGATATGTAGTCTGTTATGGTGGTCCTGGTTCTACATATATCAAGAATTTACACACGTGACTAATACCAGAATTTATTTGGCCTGGAACCAAAGTCTTGAGGAGGAGAAATAAGCCTCCATCGGTCCTATTTTGGCCTAAATCGACACATAGCCTCCGAGTCATGAGGAAATACACAAGTGTGCCCCATTAGATCACCACAACTACATTTTAAACACCTGTAGTTTCATAAAACTTACCATTTTTACCCAACATGAGATGACGTAAAAGGTGATTTAAAATGAATGGAAATGAAAAGGCACGACGGGGAAGGAAAGAGGAATAGAAAGTTTTCATGAAATCAAATTCGGGAACGATCAACCCCGAGGAAAAAAAATCCAGCATGGCACAACACCAATACCCCTCCGGAACAGCCAGGATTTGAACCTGAAAGCCAAGTCGGGGCAGCTGCTAACGCTAGTCATGCATCCATCGAGACGGCTATCACGTATACTGATGCATGATATCTATTTCTTACTCTTCTAGAAAGAATTTAACAACACTTAGGGGCACTACAAATCATATGTTTTATAACGAGAAAAGTTGAAGAGCAAACAAGCATACAGTTTGTAAAGTAGGTAGTTTAGAGAACACCCCAGAGGGTAAGGTACACGTTAACTACACTCCAAGGATATTTTTTCTAGTGTATTTCGAAATTGTTTCAAGTTTGTAGAATTGTAAAGGTTTCTAAATTTACTCCTACATGTTTAGCCTGGTTCCTTTACGAGGAATTTTATTTTAAGAATACAAATTAAATTACTAAACTTCCATCAAATTTATTTCAGTAAAATGAAATAATTTACATCGACATTAAGTGATCATATTATAAAAATATAAATGCTTTGAAGTAATTCTGAATTTCTGGTTTTGTTCCTATTTATATTTTATACTTAATCGATTTAATATAGGGCCTATCTGATCATATCGCTTCTAGAATCTTTCCATACGCTACTCTTGTGTGTAGTTACATATATCCGCTGTGGTCTCGAGTAGCCTGCCTTGTCACGCAGCGGGTCCGGGTTCGATCCCCGGTCGGGGCAGTTTTTCTGGGTGAGGTTTTTTCGGGGTTTTTCATCACCTGTAAAACAAATGTCAGGAAAACGTTAAGGATCAAACGGTCCCCGAAATCATATGACCATCATCATCACCATCCTCATCATTATCATTACCATCATCATCCTTCACCGGTGTGGAAAGCAACGGGAAGCTACCATACCTACAATTCCCTAGTAAAGCTGCAAGCATAGCATGAAAAATGCTATGATTGCAGTGAAGGATCTGCCTTCGTGCATAATTACTATGGATGGATATATTATATATAGTAAGCTTTCATGTTAACTGATTTTGATACTTAAAATAATTTATGCAATATATGAAAGTGAACTGGTAGAAAAATATCGAAAATGGGGCTGTATATTAGTACAAAGAAAGCTGAAAATTTAACCCTGAAGAGAGGTAAAATTGACGCCATGGGTATTAAGATGGTCCACTTCCATTTTTGATGCATATACAAATGAGGTCATCTATTGACAACTTATTTGAAGAGTATATTTATGTTTATAATTGTATTGTTTATTGTTACAAAGTGTCTTTGCTTACTGTATATTATTTTCAATATTTCTAGAATTCATTATAATTACAATTGAGGTTATATAGGAATTTTTATAAAAATATATTAATATAAGTAAAATCTTATATCAGTCTTCCGTAATTAATTTAAAAAACTTCGTTAATTAATTAACCCATTCGCCTCAAAAGACGAGGTAGACTCGCCGGCAGTTACATGACCTTTAACTCAACTCGCTTTATTCTGCTGTAATATATTTTGCAATACTTTGTACATCCCTTGGTAGGGTAACTTTTGTTAACATTTATGAATAGCAGAGGAATGTGTTTTGGCCTTCACCCTTATTGTGATCATAAATGCCGTTATATTTTGCTTGTTTTGAATGTCTGAAAATATACAATATAATTTACGGCAACTTAAATGCGGTTTCTGGGGAAATTAATTGAGCATTTAAACCTGAAGCGAATGGGTTAAATTCATTTAGACCTTCAAACTTGTTTCATATTCGGCATGTCATTTGGTTATTATTTGAATACCAAATTGCACCCGAAGATGAAACATGTTTTGAAACGCCTACGTGACTAACTAATTAATGACAAATTTTTTAAACAAAAATACATTTTAATTGAGAAATACGGATATAAAAATGTACTTATATTAATATCTTTAAACATTTTAATATTAAAAAAATATTATTTGTAATATGCGATTTAATCCAATATAAATATGAAAATTTAGTTTCTTCGAAATGTATTATATTGGAAATGATCTATTTTAATATTCTAAAAAAGAATGGTTACAAATTTAAATACCTGAAATCATTTTCTCGAAGCTAAAGGAAGAAGCACATCTGAAATCGAAAGAATAAAATTATAAAAAATTTAAATTTAAAGCTACTAAACTAGAATCTTTTTTAAAAATAAAACAAAATGCTTCGTTCATAATATTGATATAAATAATTGTTGTATGCACCAGAATCTTAGACCATAAAACAGGAACATTAATTAAATACTGAAATGTAAATCGAATTCTGCTTTTGAGAACAGTAAAATTATCTAGAAGGGAGAAAATAAAAAAAGTAAAAGAATCAGAGATGTATGAAAAGAAATACTTTTTTTACAAAATTGTATGTCGTCGACAATATTACAAAATTGAATAATTCTGCAGGGAAAATACATTAACTAATGAAGCCGAAGTCCAAAAATATACTAGCACCCTTATATTGTATGTAAGACACTGGCATGACCATTTCTCTGCTATGGGAACAAGGCATGGACCAGGCTAATGAGATGAGGTTCATGCATTGAACAGAATCAGTCGGGAACACAGAAGACATGATGATATTATTGAGGAATTGAGCATGATGCCCATAACAAATTGCATATTGCAAATTCTGGCAGATCATTGGGACGGCCTAGGACTAGATGGTTGGGCATTTTTTAAGCCGTTCCTTTCAGGATTACTACAATAAAGGAAAGAAGTTGAAAATAATATGAGGTAGTTGTAGGTCTAATAAATGAAATGGTCCGTTACACGTTTAAAGGATTGAAGAATGGAGAGAAAAATACTGCGAAAATTTTATTGGAAAGGACACTTGAATGCAGTAGAAGAAAAGGAAAACCACGAGAACAATCTGATGTTTGGTGCGAGAAAAACTTATATGAAAAGGAGGGAAGTTACACAAAAAGATGCGGAATATAGAAATGTTTGCAGTAGAAAAATTCTCTTTGTCTGAAAGAACATTACTAATTTGAAAAACATACGAAATGAAAAACAATAAATAAAGTTTAATGATGTAAGTGGATAGCGTCCTCTGTGAATCAGTTCTTTCTATTTGTTGTTTTAATAACATCTATATAAATTTTCTCGTGAAATGCAAATATTTCAAAGGAAATAAATTATTAAAAATATATTTACGAGTACAACGTGTAGTAGGGGATACAGGAAGGAATGTGTCAATTCACGCTGATTATTGACAGAATATAATATCACGTTATAATCATCAGTAGATTAACAAATTAATCAGCTATATGTCCGTTTCAATTTAACAAGACCGTGTCACCATGGGTTAAATAAAAAGCTTTATTAACTAAAATGTTTATATGAGCAGATATCGGCGTAAAGGAGCAATAGGATGGTCGTATATTATGACGTACTGCAGATAATGTGTCGGAAAGCTATCAGCCATGAGTTTTATTGGTGGTTAATGGATTGCGCATGTATTAAAAAAAACTATAACCCATCTCTGCCATACAACTGCTCTCAAACTTGACTATTCGGACAAGGGTTTCTTTCTTTTATATAGCTTAATTTTTTGTGTGTTTCTAAATATACCAGAAAGTCTTTGTAAGCTGGGTAATCGATATTTAAGATCCATAAATATTCTGAGCTTATACAGGGTGATTCATGAATTGTGTTTGCTATTGTTATGTGAAAACCATATATTTTATCATGAGTTTGATACCTGAAAGATGATTCGTATAATGTTGTGAGTTTGCGGAGATACTTAGGAAAGGTCATATTTCAACAGTTCCTACAAAATGTTGAATTGGCAAGACAATGGGCTGTATACCATTGTATAGACTTCCTGTTTCAGAATACCTTACCCTATTACTAGAGGAACAGGTGTCTAATCACCAAGTAGATGTTCAAATGTGCCACTGTTATTGTTTACGCATTCCCGAATACGTTTCCAAAAGGATCTTCTTACAGCGACTAGTTGGTGATCTGAAATGGACTGGCATACTTCCCTGATCCAATGTTGCATATCGTCAGGGGTGGTTGGTTCCGTGGCATAAACACGTTGTTTCATGTATCACCATAAGAAATAATCAAATTATTAGCAAAAATAAATAATAGTTTTAAAAAACTAAAACAACACGCTTTATTAGGAAATCGAACTAAAAAAATGAAAAATCATTTTAATTTCCAACACGCTTGGGATAAAATTAAAGTGGTGAACAAAAAATCATCTCCAACGCATATAGAATAAAACTAGAGTTATCAACAAAAAAAGAATATCATTTTACCATCAAAGGAGTGGGGTGCTCTATATCAATTAATATATTTGATAATAAACAGATATTGGTAAAAGTAAAGTCTCTAAGACGAAAATGTAAAAATCATAAAACGCACCCCACGCTTTTGATGGTAAAATGATTTTCTTTTTGTTGATAACTCTAGTTTTATTCTATATGCGTTGGAGATGATTTTTTGTTCACCACTTTAATTTTATCCCAAGAGTGTTGGAAATTAATTTTTTTCATTTTTTTAGTTCAGTTTTTAATAAAGCGTGTTGTTTTAGTATTTTTAAAACTATTATTTATTTTTAATTTTTAGTTTTAATATTTTACAGAATAAGATAAAAATTTAAATATCTTTAAATTCGATACTATTGTAGTATGAGCTAAAAGTAATACACTTCTAAAAAAAATCCTCCCAGCCGGATTTGAACCAGCGACCTATGGATTACTGAAATCATAATTATACCACTAGAGTTCACCTCTCTACCAACTGGACTCTTATAACGATTGACTAAAAAGTCGACAAGTTCGCAACCTATTATACCAGTTTTCATTTTTTTGATTTTCTGATGCTTCTGGCCAGAATTTTAGAAACAATTTATGAAATTATTGTATTGTCATTGGTCCTTTACAAGTATACAAAATTTCAAGTCGATCCAATGATTTTAAGTGGGTGAAATCGTGTTGAAAGATTCCGTTACATAATTACAGAAACACATTTTTGATTTTCTGATAATCTGGCCAGAATTAAAAAAAAACATGATGAAATTATTGTATTGTCACGGGTCCTTTACAAGTGTACAAAGTTTCAAGTCGATCCAATGATTTTAAGTGGGTTAAAATCGTGTTGAAAGAGTCCGTTACATAATTACACAGGCACTTTTTTTTGATTTTCTGATGATTCTGGCCAGGATTTTAGAAAAAAAATATATGAAATTATTGTATTGTCGCGGGTCCTTTACAAGTATGCAACGTTTCAAGTCGATCCAATGATTTTAAGTGGGTGTGAAAATCGCGCTGAAAGATTCCGTTGCATAGATAGATAGATAGATAGATAGATAGATAGATATACACAGGTCAATCTAATATAAAGCGTGTAATTAGCAGTAGCGGATGTGAACTTTCACACGTTTGTAACACGTTAACCAATAGAGAGAGATACCTCTGGAAATGTATTTCATTTTCAAGGACACTTCGAACAAAGATAATAAATGTGCCATGATCAACTTAAAATAAGGAAGTTAGAAGCCATAACTTAAAGACGAATGAATATCATAATGTACTGAGCACCCCCGCATAGAGGCACATCAACCTTTCACATGTTTCCACAATTCATTACACGCTAATGTTCATAGTTTTGATATAATGAGACGAAACATGATTCGTGAATCACCCTGTGTGTATATATATATATATATATATATATATATATATATATATATGTGTACATATATATGACATAAGATAAATAAATGCCCAGACCGGATTAGAAACCGGACCTCTGGATTTGTACTCCAACGTGCTATCCATTACACCACAGGGCAAATCTAATGCAAACATTTATTTTTCTTAGATATACATATATACACTCCATTAATACGAAATGTAGCGAGAACTCGGTCTTCACTGCCACCTAGTAGCTATTATAACAAGTAAGTAAATTAAAGAGAATAGTTTTATTTTATAGCAGTGACGCTTTATCGATGTTATAATTAAAGTTTTAACATTATAACATCGATAAAGCGTCACTGCTATAAAGTAAAAATATTCTCTTTAATTTTCTTACTTGTTATAGTAGCTACCAGGTGGCAGTAAAGACCGAGTTCTCGCTATATCTCGTAATACTGGAGAATATATATATATATATATATAAGAAAAATAAATGTTTGTATTAGATTTGCCCAGTGGTATAATGGATAGCACGCTGGAGTACCAATCTAGAGGTCTAGGTTCAAATCCCGTCCAGGCATTCATTTTTCTTATGTAAGATATATATATATATATATATATATACGATAAAAATAAGAAGAATACAAAGAGAAAAAATAAATTCTTTCAAAATGTTTTATTGAGAAGAAATTACTATTAGCATGTCCAAGGTGTAGGTGGGAGGATATTATTCTGATGGATCTTAAGGAACTTGATTTCAGAGTTATGAAGTTGATTTATAATATAGTATCCATAAGTCATAGTTTATTACATATACAGGGTGTATCATAAAAGGTATGTAAAAAATTTGGGAAACCATTTCTTACAGATAAAGGATCAAAAATGTTATATAAACATAGGTCCGGAAATTGTTTAGTTCCTTGGTAGAGCTCTTTTTCTACAACTCTGCTTACACGATGAAATGTGTAATACGTAGCTGTCCTGTGACCATAACCCCACAACAGAACAGTTGTTTAATAGTACAATTAGTAAACATTCGATTTTACATTTAGTTGAATTGGATGGAGGTGATGCAATTTATTCTTAGTTCTTCATTTCACCGTTGTCATTGCGCTGTGCTACTACTTAAGTATTTAGTCCGCTTGTTAGGCACTGGTACTCAGTTCATTGTTTTTCGTAGCGCCGTAGTGTCTGTTTTGTGAACAAAGGTATAATAAAATTTAAATTTAAATTTTGATTTGGCAGATTATCAATGTGCGTAGTAGGCAAAGGTAATACGTACAGTAGTGTACTAAGTGTCAGTTCTGGTTCCAGGTACAGTAACGTGTACTCAAATGAGGAATAGGCAGATGCTCATTTCATGTACGGATTAGCTGAAGGCAATGCAAGTTACTCTCAGTGTTTGTATCAAGAGAAAAATATCCAAACCGACGTTATCCCGATAGGAGATATTCAGCGAGATAAGATTGTGAATTTTCACAATAAGCATGTATGGGCTGACATGTATCCGCATGTTTGGGCTTGTTGGTGACTGTTTGGTGGGATCACATGTACTACCACATCGTCGTAATGGACTAAAGTTCCTACAGAATGACTTACCTGTCTTGTTGCAAAATACTCCATTAGCAATACGACAATACTTCATGCACGATGGAGTTCCTTCTCATTTCAGCATTTCTGTCTGTCGATTTCTAAATAGACAGTTTCCTGGTAGATGGATAGGAAGAGGTGGATAGGTTCCTTCATGACTTAAACCCACTAGATTTTATTTGTGGGGACAATTTAAAACTCTTGTTTATACAACTCCAGTTCAAAACGTAGATCCTCTTGGTGATCGTATTCTGGAAGGCTGCCAGACAATACGATATTCTCCAGGTTTACATCAGCGCATTAGGGAGTCCATGCGATGGCGAGTTGACAGATGCATTTGAGTTAATGGAGTTAATTTTCAACATTTTCTGTGATTTCATATTTCCCCATGTTTCTGTTATAAAATGTTCTTGTATGGGATTCAGCTGTAGAAAAAGTGCTCTAAAAAGGAAATAAAGCATTTCTGGACCAAGGTCAGTGTAAGACTTGTTTATGTCCTATATGCAAGAAATATAGGGTGTAACAAAAAGGTATATCCAAAATTTGGGAAATCATTTCCTGCATGTAGGACATAAACAAGTGTTCACTGACCTTGGTCCAGAAATGCTTTATTTCCTTTTTACGGCATTTTTTTCTACAGCATTAGGTTATTATAATTTTTCTATACAGTATATATATATATATATATATATATATTCTGTATACCTTGACATAGGTGTTATTATAATTCCACTTGTATAGGATTAAAGAAAAAGTTAAATCCATTTTGTCAAAACAGTGCTATTATTGTGTATTGGATAGGATTGAAAACTTATTAGAGGTTTCTACAAAAATAAAAATAAATGTATTTAGAACAACCTTATTCTAAGACGATGATATATATATATATATATATATATATATAGGGAGAATTCAAACTCTACCGACAATCTAAGCATTTCAGAGATGTTATTTGAGACTTTTGATATAAGGAATCTATGGTTCTGGTGACTCATTACCGAACAATTTCATTGTTTTCGTTTTGAACTCAACCGCATGTGTACCTTTTTACTCGGAATATGTGACGCTGATAATTCCCAGGCATATGTGATTTCGATATGAAGGGCACCAGCGCATTTTGCAGTGAATGTTAGGGAATACGTAGATGATAAGTTCGGACAAGGTTGGATTGATCATAGTAGTCTTGTTCTCTTGTTCCATGACCAGCTCGATCACCAGATCTAACATCCATTGACTTTTTTATTGTGGGATTACGTGAAGAGCCTAGTTTACAGGACTCCTGCCGAAACGTATTTGGACCTGGTTGCTACGATTGTAGCAGCCGCTGACGATGTGTGTCAATTTCCTGGGATACTTAAGCGTGTGCGACAGACCATCAGGCTTCGGTGTGAATTTTGTCATGATCACGGTGGTGGTCATTTAAAACAATTGCTTTATATAGTTAGAGTTTGGAGTTTGAATGTGAGGCCATAGTCTAATATATTAAGGGAAGAAAACAAGAAGATAAAACAATTGAAAATAGGATATTAGATGAATAATAGGTTCCATAAGGGATGAGGATAGAATAATCTTCACAACGAGAGACTCCATAAATTTAGATAGGGATATAATATATCTCGAATGAATATGAGTAGAGATGCTATAAAATCTACGGGAACCATAAACCAAGGTGTTACTTACTTACACTAACACACACACGAACACACATACTTACAGGTGATTCAGACCCAACACCGAAAACGTTTATTAGGCTATATTTTGTGGGAAGACAAATGTAATTTTTCAAGAGGGAATCCATGTCGGAAATGCGACGTTTAAATATGAGTTCAATAGCTATATCGAGGGTTCTGCGATCCATTTTTCATCAAGAGACACAATCTACACAATTTGGAATGTGTACGGTTTAGATACTTTTTTTTCCGTCGTGAAATGGACTGTATCTTTCCGTGAAAACGGCCGTGTCGACTCGCTCTGATGCGTGAGGGCAAGGCAATGCAAACAAGCAAGGTGTCCGACGACCAGATTGTAAACCGATATACGAGGATTGTTTGATACATTCATGCGTCCATATACACGTGGTACAGGTTCATAGTAATTCTTACAGTTTGTGGCCTCTGAGTAGTTTGAAGTCGAGACTGAGTACGGCTACAATGGAGGTGTCGCGCGGCGAACAATATGCTACTTTGAAATTCTGATTTCGTCTTATATCTTTAACCGAGACCTATGCAATGTTACAGAGAGCCTATTGTTACAGGATGCCTATGCAATGTTACAGGGAGCCTATGGGGAGTTTGTTTTCTTCTACAGCATATCACGAACATGTTATAAATTATTTAAAAAGTGGAGGCAACCAATTTCAAAATATGTTATACCTGGCTCTCTAATTACATTTTTACTGAAGAAAACAACATCGCTGCTTTCATAGTGAGAGAGAATCCACAATTAACCTTAAGATAATTTTGTGAAATGTTGAAAAGTTGACTGGATGCCTCCCACACGTAGGTGAAAAAAAATGGCAGATGACATTTGTTTGTGCATAGTGTGTTACAAGATTGCTGATTACCGAACAATAGGACGTTCGCTTGAAGGTTTTCATGAAGTTGAAATGAAGATACATGAAGATGGAGAGTTTCTTACAAATGTGGCCATCCTTGATGAAATGCGGCTTCATCATTCGATGAGCAAACAGTAAAGCTCTGTGTGGAAAACTTAATCACTAACCTCAAAAAAGAAAAAAAAGCTGTTTCTTTTGCTAGGAACATTATGATCGTCTCATTAGTTTGTATTCATTGAATGGTTTATTAGCATATTGTACCTGCACACACTACAGTAACTTAGGGAATAGAGGAGAAAGTAATATTTTGAGGTAGGTACCAATGTAAAATTACACAATTTTGGTTGCTAAAGGCTAGCAATATATTTTTAAATGCTTGACAACTGTAAGTTCTTTAGCTTATGTGTTTTCGAAGCCGTTGCCTATTTCAGTAACGGTTGTTGTGCTCGGGGCCGTTCGTAGTTTGTAACGATTCCATTTTTTCTCTCTCTAATATTGTAGTACGATTTACAACTACGTACATAGCTGTTAATTTAGAAGAAAGAAATAAGCTGGATTACTCTATATCTATTAAAGATGCAGAATATAATAATTTAAGTAAAATATAATGCGTGTTTCTGTTTCTTAAACTGATAGATACTGTAATGGGGAAAAGGTGTAATATGAAAGCATTAATGTCCGTATTTCATTACTACCACCTTAACACACGAGTGTTTACAATATTTCAGATATTCCAAAAACAAAATTAGAGAAAGAAAACAAAGGCCTAATAAGGTATTACTGGCAATAAGATGTTATAAAAGCTAGTGAAACCGTTAAGCAATAATAAATTCAAGGTAGGTACCTGGATTTATTCTTGTAAGTTTATATTCTATGGTCATCAGATATATATTTAGATCACTTTCTCTTACATTGTTTCATGAATAAATATGTATTTCTGTTTTATGTTAATTCATATTCATAGGTGAACGACAATAATTCAGCTGAGAATGTAGCTACTACAAATTAATCAAAAAGCAATGCTATGCTCAGAGTTTCTTCCCTCAAATAATATACTGAAGATTAAATTAATGTTTAATAATTTTTTATAGTTGTGGCAATTCTGTGTGTTTTCCTCAGCGCATATTCAATCTATTTTATCTTAGGAAATGACTTCAAAAACCAGCTAATAAGTACATTCTTGAGATGGAATATATGTTTAACTGCTTTCAACTGTTAAAGATATCAGGGTAACGGGTTACCATTTTGTAACTAGGAATGGAATTAATCATCCTTTTGGAAAAGGAAGGCAATGTTGTAAGATTCTTTTTTAATTTGGTAAAACCATTAGAAGAATCCACAGTGCTGCTGATACTAGACGTTCAGAATAGTTACACGCGAAATGTGGTCGGGCAGGCCGGAAGGAATTTTGTAACAATTGTGCAATACTACCACATTCGACTCCTGAACTATGATATTTGAAATCATATTACAGTGGGCGTGAAGAGCAAAGTGTATCTAGATCATTTGATGTATCTGAACCTTTCTTCGTAAAGCATATTTGAAGGTTTAAAAGGCTTCAATCCAGTGAATGGCTTCCTAATGACGGACTATTACCATTATTGGGATACATTTTAAAGGTATATTTTGTACCAGTACAGAAGAAAACTGGTTCTCTGATAGAGCAACAATCACAAACTGCCCTTGAAAATAAAGGAGACAGCCCATGACATCTTGATCTCATCCACATCTGCAGCTGATTCAGAACAATAAAGACTCTCCTTCATCCCACCTACTCTGGTCAGTCTCTACGATATTTTGCGGCTGTAACTGTGTGATCTGGACCCAAACCAGGACTTTTCAGTGATTATTTCATTATAATAATAACTTAATATTATTCACAACATCCCAAATGATATACATTTTCATCCACAAAGAAACGACATTTGGTGTTTGAAAAAGAAAAGAAAATTCACAATAAGACAGGTGACATGAACATCCCAATTGACTCAAACCTGCGACTTAAATATCAGCGATCCTGCACATCTTGACTAGAATCAGAAAATACTATCTGCATATTTTGCATCCATATGTTTTTTTATATTTTAAAGAAGAATTGTAGATGCAGTGCTTCTTACGTACAACATGGAACCGTGATGATTGTATAGAGTCCGAAGGACACAACGTCTGTTAGTGACTACTGAGGAATCAAGTGAATGG